>KK499807.1:717793-815697 GCA_000688715.1 Glossina pallidipes
TATATATATATATATATATATATATATATATATATATATATATATATATATATATATATTTATATATATATATTTTAAAGACTAACAAGTTATACCAAATAAGATATTAAGATTTTAGTTTTAGAATTTATGCTCTGATTAAATTGATAATGAAAATAATAATTCAAGATTTTCTTTTGACTAAAGAAGAAGTTATATGCAAAAATTTTATGGACTTCCAGCAGGAAGACGATCCGAAACGAACATCTCTCAATGCAAAGGAAAGGAGCCTCTAAGCATCGTATTTGAAGGCATTTGGAAATATATGCCGTGAGTTGGACATAGGTGGTTTTGAAGGCCTTAAGAAACCTTTTACTTAGGGGTAAATGTGAGAATTTCTTTAATGCCAAGACATATACGAACAGCACTAGATGCTAAAGGTGGTCCAATAAAATATTACTTTTTTTATTTTTATCCACGAAAAGACTATAAAATTACTTGTGATTTTTTTTTTTTTTTTTTTAGATTAATTATACCTTCTGATTATGAATTTGTCTTAAGTCGAAAAAAACCTTGAATTATTATTTAATATAAGCTTTTGTTTTTTAAGAAATGTATGATTTTTTGTTTTGTGCCTCCTCACCTTATAAATGCAGTTCTCAATAAGAGAAATCTGAAGTTTTCGCGCTGTATGTAGACTTTATTGGGCTACTGTCGATGGATGCAGTAGTTGGTCAATAATCCTTCGAGAAAGTGGAAGCAGTGGCTGTTAAAGGCTGTAAATTGTTCTCCTCTTTAATAAAAGATTTGTGAATTTGATAATTTTGACCGGTTTGCGTGTATGTCATGAAAGTTGCGTTGCAATCCATTGTATTTTGATTTGTTGTCAATTTTGAAAAAGTTAATAAATACAATTTGTATCGTATTGCAAATAATTTCCAATCGATTTCATATCTCTCGCTAAGAGATATTTTTCAATTTTTACAGAAATTAAGAAAAAAATAAAAAAAAAGCGAAAATGGCCCGTTGGCCGGAACTACCACTAATTGTCTTAAAAGGTGTTAGTTTTGCTTGTTTTCTCGGCGCCTTTGTGAGTTCGCATTGGTAAATGTACACATATAAAACGCTTTCACGTTTACATAATTAACCATGTAGGCTATGGAATTCTTGGACAATACCACCTTAGCAGGAGTCTTTGATTCTCATTGCATCGCTGGCTTCGAAGTGACTAATGAAATCGGACACCATATAACAATACTCCAGTGCTGCATGGTTCCAGATGTGGTTTACGCTGTTTTCACTCTTGCATCCATACCGAACAAGCTTTCCGACTTTGGTGCTGATCCAACGGTAAATAGAATTTTCATCGAAAACAACATCAAATCAGAATGTAGAACAGCATACTGCATATTACACATATAAATAGTATTTCTGTCAGTCTGTCATTGCTAGTCGTCTCTCGTGTCCTATATAATTAATAATATGCTTTTTTTACATTCAAGGCTGCAGGATACAATCTTGTTGGGGGGTTTCTCATATTTGTGTCTATATCGAGAGTTGCTGCGATAGAAAATTGTGGCAATGAAGCTATGAGTACAATTTTGGGTGTACCATCAAGTCTTGGACTCTTCGCCTCCCTATTGCATTTG
The DNA here is from genome assembly GCA_000688715.1 of Glossina pallidipes. Taxonomy (NCBI): domain Eukaryota; kingdom Metazoa; phylum Arthropoda; class Insecta; order Diptera; family Glossinidae; genus Glossina; species Glossina pallidipes. The sequence continues at coordinate 719,422 of KK499807.1, forward strand.
GTCCCTGGAATCGTATGTCTTGTATTCTTACCGAAAGCGGAAAGGTAAGATTGCTTTTATTTGCATTTAAAATAATGACAACAATTGTGATTTCGAATCACATTCAACTCACCTCTTGTAAGCGTCATTTCAACTGATGTCAGCGAATCAGATCAATTTTTTCGATTGATACCACGTGTCGACAAAAGATGTTTGAATTGATATGAGACTACGTGTGCTATATTTCGTGTTTCCTTACACTCATGTCAACGATTTTGTGAAGTCTTCGAACGTGAAAATTTCAGTTATTTCAAATTTAAACAGAAAGAAACGAGCGGTGGATGCAATTGGCGCACTTCCATAGCGATCTGCGAAAGTCGAATGCTCTACGTCTTGTCTTTGCCATTCTTATTTTAAAGGGTGTAATGTTATTTTAAGGGCATGCATCAGTTCAAGCGTAAACTGTCTTTGAATTTATAATTTTACTCTTTTTTTTTTTTTTTATTGCTACTCAGCAGAATAAACGGGTTTTCTGAATTTTTTTTTTTCAGAACTTTCTCATTACCCAGAAGATTAATATCGTCTACTGCGGATTGAAAACCTATGGAGGACGTACAACTATATATAAATAATACACATAAGTACGCATAAATTAGAATATATATGATGACTATATGCAATGAAAAATAAATAATTCTTTTATAATAATCTTTCTCCCTTCGAAATCACGGCTAATATTATTAATAATTTCAATAAAGCGGGAAAAAAGAAGAGAATATATCTCTAATGGTCGAGGCGATGTATTCGGCTAATGGAAAAATCATTACGATACAAGTGGTTATGATTCGTTCAGACGAATGCTAGAGGAATAGATGTTTAATTTAATTCAGTGTTTTGTCTAATTCATCAAGCTTTTTGACTTGCCATTATAACGCTTAAGATCTGAGCAGGCCTATGTTTATCATATGACAAAACTTTGCCCAATTTCGTCTTCCGTCTTGTCTCGCATCCTTTCCTTTCGAACTCAATTTGCTGTCTATTTTTATACCCATCATCGAAGGATGACAGATATATTAATTTTATGAAAACGTTTGTAACGCCCAGAAGGAAGTTTCAGAGATCCCAAAAAGTATATATAATCTCTCTTTTAAACCATGTCGTGGTCGTAAGAATCAAGCTATTGACTTCAAGTTTGGCAGAAAAATTGGAAATTCTTGAGCGTAGGTTTGGTTTGAATATGCTCGGTCGGTAGATGGGAAGTTCTTGAGCGTAGGTTTGGTTTGAATATTCTCGGTCGGTAGATGGGAAGTTCTTGAGCGTAGGGTTGGTTTGAATATGCTCGGTCGGTAGATGGGAAGTTCTTGAGCGTAGGGTTGGTTTGAATATGCTCGGTCGGTAGATGGGAAGTTCTTGAGCGTAGGGTTGGTTTGAATATGCTCGGTCGGTAGATGGGAAGTTCTTGAGCGTAGGGTTGGTTTCAATATGGTCGGTCGGTCGAAGGACACGCCTACAGACATTTATCTTTTTCAAAGGGAATAGACAATTGCAATAATACTCATTACTCATAAACTACAGCAGATAAATCTATAAATATGTAAATGTATATTCTATGAGTGGCGCTCTAGTATATGTACAAAAATTGAAAATTTACTCGTCAAAGCTAATGAACCTTCACCGGACACTCTCTAACGTGCTATTATTTTTTTTGCAAATCATCCAAATGTGCGATGCACGCGGAGGCGAATAACTAATAAAAAGTGACCGAATTTAGGTCCACAACCAAGCTGAGCACGACAATGCGCTCCAATTGAGAATTCATTTAAAATTTGCTGATTTTTGAATATTTCAGAATGACTTTCAAATTGTTGTCAAATTTTTCTCAAACAAAAAAACAACAACAACTAAAAAGAATAAGAAGAAATCACGATTTGGAAAATAAGGAAAAGAGGATTACAATTTTTCGCAAGCAAACCCCATAAGCAAGTTCCAATTTTTTCTTTTACATTCCAGTATGAAGTTAATGATAAAAAAAAATGTTTTTCTTTTTATTTCACACAAGAATTCTTCAAAATGCCAAGTTTACCGAATATCGTATTAAAGGCAATATCGTTGGTATGTTTCGCGGGAGCGGCTGTAAGTTTACCGGTCAAACGAAATAATTTTATGTTAACGTGTACGTGCGTACATATTTATTCTCTTGTATTAATGTTTATTTTCATAGATACTGGGGTCAGTAGACTTCGCGGCTATCGCATCCGTTTCCGAATCGTATTGTATTGTTGGTAATCACGTGACTGACGAAATTGGATTTCATTTTTTGTTATTAAGAATGGTTTTCATACCGGATTGCATTTATGCATTTTGTCTACTGGCGTCGTTACCATTTAATTCTTGCAGCTTCGGTGCCGAACCAACGGTCAATACTACTTCTTATTGTTTATTTTTTAATTGAGTTTCTTATTATTTTAGACTATCATATATAACGTTCTCGCTGGACTTTTGGCTCAAGTTTCCTTATCGAAACTATCGACAATTGAAGATTGCGGTAACATAGCTATGCCAACGATTTTAAGTGTTCCGAAGTCAAATGGATCACTAATAGGTATTTTGCATTTTGTTAACGCTGGTGTATGCCTTGTATTTCTACCAGTTGTTGAGAGGTAAGTTATTGGATGGGGCATTGTATTGTACAATATCGCAATAAATACCCTTGTGATTCCTTCAATGTGCGTCTTTTCGTAATATTTTCCACGCGTATCCGCTTTTAATGTTTTTCGCATACGGCATACGGCATTCATCACTTTCTCAGTTTCGCATCATCTTCAATTTTTTTTTTTTTTTTTTTTACGCCCACCGAGAGACACTTTCTTATTCCAAAAATGCAATCGAAGAAACTTTCTGCCAATAATTTTCTTTTATTTTTCGTACATTTTTTAAGGAGTTTATTCACCATGGAGCGAGCCACATATGGTTGATAGCAGGGTCAGAGGCTATCTAATTGCATAGGTGAAAAGCCGACAATCGCTTATTGAAAATAAGTTTGCGCTTGGAACGATTTACGATTTGATTTAAAATTTTGTTTATTTATTTATTAAATAAACAGGAAAAAGAAAAGAGATTTACATATAAAAAGAGGAAGATAAGATAGATATAATGGAATCGTTTCTCTTAGATGGAAATTTTTATCTATTGTTGTACAGTATTTGCCGGCGGCATCAACTAAAGTACGCTTAACAGATTAACTGATTTAACAAAAAATGTTAAAAGGAAATCTGGTGTTGGTTGTTTTTTTTTTTTTTTTGGGGAGACTATAGGGACAGAGTATTTGCGGAGCGCAAATATAGTTGAGTTGCAATAATCGAATGAAGAAGTGAAACGTTGTAGGTGTAATTTGCTGTAAATAGTTCTTTTGCAAATAGAGCTTCGAAGAATTGTCAACAAAGGCGAGAAGTGAATAACAAAAATATTTGGGAAAAAGTCATTTTTAGATAACAACAGTCTATCATGGATCATCTGCTATCAAGTCGACTTATTGTACAGTCTTTTGATAAGAGATCGTAAAAAGTTCTATCTCTAGAAGCCGCCTGCTCTCAAGGTCAAAGTTGCTCTTTTCCTTTTAGCCCGATATAAGAACCTTTTCACCTTACCCGGCATGTTTTGAAGTTTCAATCTAGCAAATAAAACAAGAATATGAGGCTCTGCATCTAATGCAATCTTTACTTATTTATTTAAAGCGGAAATCCCAAAGTCAAGCGTAAGGTGTTATGATGGTCGTACCTTTTGCTTAAGTAAAATAGCCTTAATGCGTTCTTTACTATTCCACTTCAAGTTAATTGAGTCAAGTCACTTGAGCGACTCCTGAAAATCGACATACTTAACACGAACGAAAATAGGCGATGCACCTTTGAAGGTGATCTCAAATGATTTAATGGCCTAAACTATAGCTAAATAAGTTGTTTTTTTTTTTTTTGACAGAAGGCCTCAGATTGTTTAAAATAGTAGTAGCAGTAGAGAGTACTGTCAACAAAACCTATAAATTAGTATTAGTAGAGTATTGAGCAAGAGGGAAAGGCAGAGTAGAAACGATGGTTGCGCGATTTATCGAAAGGATGCCCTTGCGTCTTATATAGCTTTTTTACGGCCGTGTTCTGGCGTTGTCACCGGTCCTTAACCGTAACATAACACAATGAGTTTTTGTGTGACAAAAAATGCTTGTGACTACCTTGGGATTTGTGACCTTTTCTCTGCTATCGCTCCGGGTACAGCTGTTAGTCTCTCTAATTGTTTAAACAAAATTTCAGGGACATTACGTTATGCAATAAGAAAGTGAGAAAAAAGTTTTAAATGGACTTGATAACCAAAGCAAGTTATTTCACGTGTTTATATAAGCTTTAGAGATTTATATAGATTAAGAAACTGTGTTGTTATCCAACTGTTATATAAACAAATTTTATTTCTTTTTATATAAATATCATGAAAAATGTTACACAATTAAATGCTTCTTAAGCTTTATTTATTTTTCGTGTCCTTGGGTAATGATGACGATATGATAACAACATGAGAGAAGTCGATCGTTGTTGCTTGTGAATAATATGTTGGGAAAAAGTAAGAAAGTTATATTTACTGTGTCGCGAATTGATCTCTATTGCACTGAACTTCTTTCCAGTCCGCGTAAATGCATATTAATGTATCGATCGCTATACCGATCAATTCTATAGATTATGTTTTAATAACAGTAATGCTGGGGGACAAATTATTTGTAAATTTCACAAGAGATATATCACATTTATTAGATGTTCGCGAAAGAAAACAAGTAAGAATATTACGATCGGACAAAGGCCGACAATTAGATACCCGACACCACTTTGCCTAGAATAGTTCACTCGCTTTGGTAATAACGCACCAAAAAGTACACATTATTGTCATGCAAAGACGTACTTTTCGCAAAATCCCGTCTATTGGAGGACGCCCGTAATATCGCAGAAAGTGATCCAAATTTAGCAAACTAGCACACTTTCGAAAAATTTTATTATTTTCCAGTTTCCGTCATAAGAAACTCGAAAATAGACTTTCTTCCCAAATAAAGGCTCGTTTTTCATGACAAACCCTATATATGTTAGGGTCTAGGAAATAGAGCTATGTAGTTCAAATTCCCTACTGTTAATTTCTGGGCTAAACTACTGCTATGGACCAACTTTTATGGAAAAATTAAAAAAAATTAAATCTTTTTCTAAAGGGGTTAGTATTCATGAGAAATTTGACCTGAAGTGGGGTCCACGAAATAGACCCATGTGCTTCAATTTTGGTTCACTTACTTTTTATATTAAATTATTATCACGAACAAATATTCATCACAAAAGAATTAACAATTGTGCCTTTTAAGCATATGAGGGATTACGTTTCACGAGTATCCTGAGAGGCGATATCCAAAAAACATTCATTTCTTTGTCAATTTGCTATTGCGAGCCAACTTTCATCGTGAAATATTGAAAATTCGATCTTTTAACCATATAAAGCGTCAGTTTTCGTAGGAACGGTTATATGAGAGTGGGTTCAAAAAACTGTCGCAACCAGTCCAAAGTTTTCTCACGAATTTAGAATGCCAGAATAGTAGTACTTAACCAACTTTGTTCGAGAAATTTTGAAAATTTCACTTTTTTTTCATACATTGACTTAGAATAGGGCATAATATGGAGAGCAGTCCATTGGTCCTTGGGTCGAAGCACCAAGTACCACAAGTAATGTAGGATATAAATACGCATCGAATGCTCCACAATTCATAAAAGCTTTCGATTAAAACGAAGAAAGAGAAAAACTACTTTTTTTCTTTACTTGAATGATCCTTTAATGGTAAGGAATGGTAGAAAAAATAGTTAAAATTGTCCAACAATGTAATCTTCTCAACATAGTTCTATATAGCTATAAAAGGCATTTGAAGCTTTAAACACATCTTTCTCAGAATACGTTTTCATGCATTTTTAACCATTTCTTTAAAATAGCATTTTAAGGAGCAATGCGAACCGGACCTTCAATAAGTTATTTTACAAATTATTTATTTAAAAAAAATATTACTCTGTTTTGGTTAAAAATTGATCCGAATCAGATAAAATGCAATATTCGAAAATTCAAACTTAAATTCAATTTAAACATGTTTTACGACAATCACTGCGGTATTGCCATCCAAAATTTTGCGTTTTTTTTTTTTTTCAAACCTGTGATGATATGCTTCATAACTCCCTCAAATGTTGTTATTTTATGTACCTTTGCTTGCGTTAAAAAATAGTTGGAAAAAACATTATTTTTTTTAAAGTCTGTTACAATAATTAAATGCATTACACGTTCCCGAAACGTTTGTTGACCATAACTTTTTTAGGATCTTTCTCTTTTGCGTAAAACTGGCGATACATAATTCCCCTCCTTTTATATTTGCTGGTTGTTTGTCGGCTTTTATACCCGCCACCGACGGATGAGGGGATATGTTTATCCTGTCCAAACGCTTGCAACATTTAGTAGGAGCCTTCAGAGACCCCTTAACGTATATATATTCTTGATCAGGAGCAAATTCCGAATCGATTTGAGCATTTCCATCTGTCCGTCTATGTAATGTCTGTTGTAAGCATTCTTTTGACCGCAAACATGAAACTAGCAACTTCAAATTTGGCAGAAGAATTGGAAGGTCCTGCGCGCACCTTGGTATTAAGAATGGGCCAAATCGGTCGAAGGAGGCTACAGTATCATCAAACCTGAGGAAACCTCTATTTTTGAAAAGCAATAAAAAATGGGTTTTTAGATTATTACTCATCAACCACAGCAGATAAATCTATGAAAATTTGGCTGTTTATTCTATGGGTGATTCTGTAGCATTTGTATTAAAATTGCCTACGCCTTCACAATATAATAGCGCATCAATAATACATTTTTTTTTCAATACCTTTGTAACGCGCAAAAGCAAGCTTCAAAACCTCCAAAACCTCCATAAAGTATATAAATTCTTGAGCAGTTACAAATTTGGAATACACCTAAGCATGTCCGTCTGTTATTCTGTCCATCTATCCGACCGCCAAACTGTGATATACATTCTTCGTTTTGCAAAAAAGAAGATATCGCCTACAAATTTGCAAAAGTGTTTGAAACTGACGCAAGCGGACCAAAGTGTACGCCTACAACGTCCATAGGTCTATACAACCAAGACTGAGAGCACCTTTACTTTCCGTGTCTTTTGCTCGTTCCTCATAAATTTCAACAGATATACCGTGTAAATCTTTACAAAATTATCCTACAAGTATATCAAAAATCGGCCACGCCCATGCAATATTATGAAAGATGCAAATTTACATTTGTCACTTTTGTTCAATATTTTATAGGATCGCTGTGATGCGAATATAATTTCCTTAGTTGTTTTTGTAAATCGTAAAGTTTAAAAGCTGATGTTAACCCTTTAGGTCTAGTTCGAAAGCTAACGAACTCCCTGTCTAGGCCCACTAATAACTTGCAAGAGCCGATAATTTTACGGAAAATGGTAAACATTTTCATTTAGCAAAGATTTAAAAAAGAAATAAATATTTTTTTTTTTTTACTTGCGCTATATATATATATATATATATATATACATAAACTGATATATATATATACATAAACTTGTCTAAAACATGGTTTGCATTAATTCTTAATGCCGAAAAGCGCTATGCGACTCAGAAGTGAATTGTTTTTTTTTTTATTATTGAATTGCACCTAACTTCTCAGGCTCAATAATTGAGATATTAATTGCTTGATATTATAAGGCTTTCAAAAATTTTGATTATTTCTACGTCATTGAATGAAAGATACAAATATTTTTATGTAAATTCTATTGTCAAGCCACGGGAAAGATAAAGAAAAAGTTGTCTTTATTCGAAGAAGAACTTTTGTGACATATTAAAATAGATAAAAAAAAAAAAAAAATAGAGAAGAGAGCAAACAACGAACGGATCATGCCAACAATACATAGCTTTTGGCCGGAAATGCCTCATATCATATTAAAAGTTATAAGTTGTGGTTTATTTTGTGGATCAGTTGTAAGTCGGAAAAAAAAACAACAACAACAACAACAAAATTGAAGTCTTCATGCACTTAAATATATATTTAAATATGTATTTGTGTACAGTTCTTTGAAGTGACGGATATGCAAGCTTTGAAATCTGTCTTTAATTCGTCTTGCATTGTGGGCAATGAAGTAACCGAAGAAGTTGGCCATCATTGGTTATTACTTTTTATGGTTATGATACCGGATTGTATATATGCCGCTACAATTTTATTAGCGATTCCTATACGAAATTGCAACTTTGGCTCTGAACCTACGGTAAGCAATCATTTGTCGAAAAATTGCAATTTCAAAAATTTGAAATTGAACTAATCGTTAATTGATCGTTGATAAGCCTTAGGATATAAATCAGTTAGCATTATTATGAAAAGGGCATAGGGCGGAAATCGTAAAAACCATAATTCATTCATTTTAACATTTAGTTGCTATACACGGCAGTACAATTTGATTATCGTAAAGCACTTTTAAAAGATTGAAATTATTTTCGGAATATCAGTTAAACTTGAACGTGATTCGTCGAGACTCGTCAGGTTTCCAAGCGCGCGGAATGTGAAAATGCAAAGTGAAGATATAAAATTTTGGTGACTTTCCCTTCGGAAAGCATCTGCAAATATTCGGTTTTTCTTTTTTTTTTTGCTTAAAGACATGGCCTTTACCTAATAACTCGATTGGATGTTGCATGAATAGAAAAGAATCTATGTATTTGTCGAATTGCAACTCGCGTGTAATTTAAATTAAAAAAAAAGTATTTTTTGCATATAAAATAAGCAAACGACATTTATGACAATAATCGGGTTTTGAAATTATTTCCCTTTTTTAGACTATTGTTTACAACATTCTAGCCGGAATGATAGCGCATTCCTCTTTATCAAAAGTGACGTTGATTGAAGACTGCGGCAACGAGGCTATGCAAGTACTCTTATTTCAGCCGGCGGCTACTGTGTCGCTTGTCGGTACACTTCATTATGCCAACGCTTTTGTAAGCGTCGTGTTTCTGGCGAGAGTTGAGAGGTAAGTTTTGCATTTACATTAGGATTACCCAACAACATGATCAAGGCCAAATAGAGTTAGGGATTAAAACGCGTTGCAAACTCTTTTACACTCTACAAGGAAGATGATAAGAACTTGCGCCTCTGCTGTCCTCTTCCTATCTTGCGGAGATTTCTGTAAATTTCCAAATTTAGTTAAGTGCTTTACACACGCACACTCAGCCACACACACCCGCACACACATACACAAAGTTATTCTGTTTGCAAAATTCCAGAATACATCAAAGCACACGCTCTCCTACAGATCCCTTTAATATTGTTTTTGTCTCGTTTTAGCCACGTTCAGCTATTCCCTTGTCATTTGTTTAAACAAATGACTTCGGAGTCATTTGTCAATTTAGCATAAATGAAAATTTGCACTTAACACATATATTCATAATGCACGACATGAAAAGGACAGAGAACTTTCAAAGGGTTTTACTAATAACCAAGAAAAACTACGGCAGTTATTGACTTTTTTTTGGGTGCAAGTGTCTATGTGTGGCAATCATAGTTTGCAACGAAGGATTCCTAACTCCCTTTTATTTATTTTCATTTCAAATGTCTTTAAGCAAAAAACAAAGAAAACTAATCGAACTCATACCTTGATGACTCTATTACATAAATTGATTGATGTCCTCACTAACCTGACTTGTAGCAATGAAATCGAGAATGTTGTCAATATAATCAAAAATCGATGGAAAAATCCTCATTACTATTTTCAATTTGAAGAGTTCCACATTTCTAAACAAATGCAAAAAAAGAAAAAAAAACATTGCTTTTGCTCTCTTCTTCAACTGCGTTTAAAAAGCAAAGGAACAAAAGGAAAAAAAAAGAAAACTCACTTGAAGTAAATAGACGGAAATTTTACCATCATTGGTAGCTACATATATGTGGTTTAGAGCTAAATTGACGAGTCTCTCTTTCAAAATTGTCTGAGAGTTATTTTCATGCCGAAGTTTGCGTAAAAGCTTTTCACTAACGAAAGTATTTTTGAATTTTTTAATGCAATATTGAGAGAAGAAGAAAAATATTGCCGAGACACGCCCAGATTTAATCGATGAAATTAAGTCAAATTTTGGTCTTTTCGCTCGATTTGTGTGATTTTAAGAATATCGTCAATCGGAAAGGACGAACTGACGGTTAGACGGATTCGACTGAGTTTACTGAAAAGAAAAAAAATGCGTATATTTGGTCGGACATTTGATTTGCATTTCTCGACAAATACGAACGAATTGGGCGAACATTTCCGATCAATTTCCCAAACACAAATCTACTTTATTTTCTGCGAATTTTTGCATTAAAATTTTCAATAATTTTGTAATTAATTATATGAATATGTTTTTAATAATAATGTTTGTATTTTATAATACATTCTTCGGTTCTTGCAGGGGTTTTTATATCATGCGGACTTCGAGTTCTAATCCAAATTTATCTCTTCCTTACTGATGATGAGAGTGCGACATGAATAAATTGCAGAGAAAACGATTTGCCCGATGGCAGGGTATTGTTTCCCTACACGAATTCAATGCGATTCCAAAACTGATATTATTCTGTTGTCATTGTTGGCTTTGCTGTTGACTGTTTAATGTTAATTAAAAAATTGGTAAATAAATTGCTTTAAAAAATGTAAATGATTTTCTTATAAAATAAGTGTTCATGACATTGACGCATGACGGGTTGTACAAGAACCTAAATGTTTCTATGTCTTGTGCACACAACACCGACGATTAGACGATTAGTGTAACTATATTCTCTACTAGATATGCTCTTGAACAGCCTAAATAGCAAAACTGATCCGTTCACTTCTTTCAGTCTTCATGATTATCTTAAGATCGAAACTCTGACTTCAAATTTTTATTTCTCTCTTTTATTTATCTTCGTTTGCGTTTTCAATCTCGTTAAGTAAAATTTTAAGTTCATGGTAAAGCCATAGATCTCTATTACCTAGTTACTTGGATATAATCCATGTGCAAAAAGAAACTATAACATAAGTGAGTATACAAGTCAGCTAAATGCCTGCTAATGTAATCATCTCGCTCCATAAACTCGGTAACCACCAATTCCTACCAATGAATTTAGCAGTGCAATCATTCTTTTGCTTTTCTACACATATTCAAAGAATCATGGAAGAATTTCAGACTCAGTAATAAGTTATTCGAATATCTAGCAACACGAACAGTGAAAGGTCATTCGGCCATCGAGTTGGACAAAAGTGATATTAACGCGAGCAGGTCTGTATTCGGTAGAGAGAAACACAGTCGTTCAATTAAGAGACTTGAAGGTCGAGTTTGAATGATTTTGTGTAGGCAGAGATAAGTAACCTGCGTTTTAGATAACCGGGAAGGGAGCATTTTAAGAAAGCATGAACGAGGGAGGAGATATGGTCTCAAAGTTTTACGTTATAAACAAACCGTACTATACGCTTAACAATACTTTGAAGCCTAACTGTGTTATACAATGGGCATCTACAAAAGACAATACAATACAATATAATAGTTCGCCTGCATCATAAGGTGGGAACGCGTAATGGTACGTTTAACCTTTTAGAGGCAGAGACAGATTTAGATTGTACAGTTATCGGAACGCAAGACAAACTTTAACAGCGGGGACCAAAGTCAAGTTTGCAATTTACCAAGAATTCATTGGTTATTTGCTTTACTCTTAAGCTATGATCCGGTTCCGGGCTTTTGCAGATTCAAACTTAAAAATTAATTAAATCGGTCCTAGTGTTGACTCTAGGTTGACTAGCAACATTCAAATAAACAATTTATGCACTTACCTCTGCCAGATATTCAACAAAATTATGTTTCCAATCATAATGAGTTTTAGTTTGATGACGGCGTTGCTGTTTCGAAAACGCCGCCGATTCGACAGTTGCTATAAATGAATGCGTTACCGAACGATATCGGTTGATCTTTTTTGACGGGAGACTGATGCTATGAAGCATTTAAGTAGGTATTATAAGTACCTTCAGGAGCAATATGCAATTTTTTTGAGAAAGAGATGGAAGATATAGTTTTTGTCGGTAATAGTGACTTTTGGGGTGCGCTACATAGAAAAAAATTTTTGTTTGGTGTGTTATTCTTTTTTTGTGGGATGAGACAAGCCTCTTTTTGGGTTTTGGGGGAAAAAAGGCGCGGTTAGTCCTATCCGAAGGGATGAATCACGCCTTTTTTGGCGTTCGCGCCCACCCGAAGGCACCTGAAGACGAAGATTTCAACATTGTTCCAATTGGGTGTCAATGGCCTTCCAATTGGATTTCAATATTATTCCAATTGGGTGTCAATGACCTTCCAATTTTGGCAAATTTTCCTAGATGGATTCAAAAAATGATTATGAGCCTATCTGTCTGTCCGTCTGTAAATTTGGGTCCACCTACACATCGCAATTTTTGAGATATTTTCATGAAGTTTGGTACACCTCGACTCGCTTTGACGTAAGGACGAAAATTACTTAAAATGGTTCGGCTCGGGTCATTTATTCGACCCCTTTCCATATAAAGCCTTATTTTAAGAAGTCGTTATATGGAGAAAATTTGCGATTTTTAAAAGTTTTACGGCAAAACTCACTGTTTAATAATATTTCGATATTTTAAATTGATATGAAAAATTTGGAGAAATTTTCAATATTTCATGATGAAACATTCTAGTGAACGTATACTTACATGGTATATATACTTTTCAGCGTATTCAAGGATAAATCTAGGGTAAGGGGCGTGATCGTACAGTAGAGTATATACTTGATGTCGAAATTTTTGGCAATTGACGATGTTGTCAACCATTGATCCTCGTAAAGCGCAAATCTATTCACATAGCTTCAAGGAGGATAATTATTTTGGATAAGTGCATGCAGGACGAGATTGTCTCTGCTTTGCTCCAGTTTTGTACGATATACACTAGAGGTTGGACTGTACTATAATACTATTATACTTATGGGATTTTTGGAGCTTTTCATGCTATTCCCTTGAATACAATGTTGTTTCGATACCAATGCTTTTTTTCAAATCAAATATTCCGAATTCTGTCATCCGCTTTTGAAGGGTTTTTTACAAAGATAATTTTCAAGTCATTTTGGAAAAGGAAGGCTTTGCGATTGCATTTAATTATATTAAAATTAAATTTTTATAAAAAGCCGTATAAGTAAAGCAAACAAAAGAAAAATTAAATCATGCCATCATTATGGCCCGTGCTGCCGAACCCGACAATGAAAGCTATAAGTTTGGGATTGTTTGCCGGATGTGCGGTAAGTTAAATTAAATTTCTTGTAATTAATTTACCGTAATAAACATATTCTTCCATAGTTTCTAGAATTATCCGATCATTGGGCTCTACAGGGCGTTTACGATTCTCATTGTATCGCCGGTTATGAAGTAACCAATGAACTTGGTCATCATTTATCATTATTATGGGCTATTCTCATACCAGATTGTGTGTATGTGTTCGTTATTGCGTGTGCTATGCTTTTCCCGGATTGTAACTTCGGTGCGGATCCTACAGTGAGTATAGGTTACCTTCATATTTAGTGCTTTTCAGAGCCTACCAAAAATCGAATAAGACTTTCGCCGCAAACAGAATCTACACAAAGTTCAAAATTGGTAGATCTGGTGATCGCATTGTAACTATAATTAATTAACTATAACTATAACTATATTAGGACTTAATCGAAGAATTAAATATCTCGGGACTGGTGATTCGAACAAGACGTGGGAAAAAAACACACATTTTTAACAATGAAACTTAAGTGAGGGGAGGTACATACTTCTGACAAAAACAAAAAAAAAAAAAAAACACCTTACAGTAATATAAAAAAACAAAACATGAAGAAGGGGCAGCATTACATGCTACTAAGAGAATTTTCCAGCTGCAAGCGGGGTTGCTTATAATATGATCCGGTTTTATTGATCAAGCACACGTATCAGGAGTTAGGTACCCCTTCAATCTGTTTGTATTATAAATTGTAACGAAATGCCATTTCATCCCACAATATCGACAAAAATGATAGAAAATTTTATAAAAAATTCATTATTCGGGAATGAAGGTAAAAATGAGTCTATTTTACTTTTTCACTTGGTGATATCCATTCCTCATTGCAAGCATTTGCAAAATAAGATAATTACTTTGTATTTATGGTGACATTTTAGACAATTGGTTATAATGTTATTGCTGGTTTGGTAATCGAAAGCTCTTTAGCGAAAGTATCACAAATTCAAAATTGCGGCAACGAAGCTATGGATGTTATTCTAACTGCGCCTGCAGCGTATGCAGCCGTCGCTGGCACAGTTCATTTTGCAAACGCATTTGTATGCTTCTTATTCCTTGCCAGAGTTGAAAGGTAAGTTAAGTTATATTAGGGCAACAATTAATGCTAGTACTAAGAGATTAAAAGAGTATCCTTTCCTTTGCTAACATTAAGGCGTTCATTACTCTTGAAATGATTCTGTTTTATTTTGCAGAAAATTCGTCTTGCAAACCAATCCACTTTCAAATCCAGACATGACCATCCAGACTTAATTAAATGCTTAGAAAAAGGAAAAAAAAAAAAAAATGAGAATTTTTCGGCCATGGAAATAAAATGAACACATTTGTGTGATTTTAAGAGGAGTATTTAAAAATTCCAAGTATTCCATCATCATCATCGCATCCATGACTTGAATTTAATTGCCATTTATGTTTTTTGTTTTTGTTTTTGTTGTGGCTTTTTTTTTTCTTTTGTTCACTTAAACTAACTTGTCGTACTCGTCATCGTTATGTATTAATACATGAGTGCAAATTTAAATCGTTTTTATATATGTCGTAACAGGGCTGTTGTGTCGTTTGTTGATGTTTACATTAGGTAAACTTTGCAAATAAAAAAAAAAAAAAAATTGAGAAAAGTCTTTCAATCCTGATCATAGTGCTTAGTTTTAAGTTGCGCTAGAATTATTATTGATTTACTTAAGTCGCTTTAAATGATCGCCGACTGTTTGAAGAGGGCAAACTCGATTTAGAACATTACGCTTTCTAATAATTTATGTCACTTACAAGCGCTTTCTGTTATCTATTATAAATCAAATTTCTACCACGTAGTATATGCAAAAGCTATTTGCATCGATATATCTTCATCCTCGCGGAACTGTGTTTCCAATCATTTGTAAAAATGTTTAGTGGGAATAATTCGCATATTAAAGCTAAAGCATAAGAGCAGGGAATGTAAAGCGATTTGGTTTTCCCATCTAGTATGCTCACCATAATGTACAGTGAGTTATGTTACAGAAATAGCGGCAGATTTGTGTATGACTAGCGCCTTCCTATATGCGATGTTTCAATTATTTTCTCGTTGATGTTTACGCTGACATAACAGGTTATGTTTACATTTTTGCCAAATATTGTCGAGAGTAGTACTGTACATAAATAAAATATAAGACATCATTTAACAGTAGTCTGTAGTCTGGCACATATACTGCAACATCGTTGGCAGACGTTTATGGTTTCTGAATAGCACCTTCGAATCTTCGAACGGTACGTGTCAGAATTTCATGTTATTCTGGTAATTAATTTACAGGTTAGAGTGATTTTAATTTTTATTTTATTAAACGATGTATTGCCTTGAAAGATGTTATGGCGATCCTTGAATGTCGAAAAAATAAGTTTGTAGATGGTTTGCTAATTTCAAACAAAGTCATATGGATGCTTATGATGCTGAACGCTCTGGTCGCCTGAATTCCGCGGTTCTTCGAAAAAACATAGAAAAGACATAAAATCATTTTGAAAGACCGAAAAGTGAAGTTGCCTGAGTTAGCTTACACCTTGAAGTTATCAAAAGGCAGCCCATTCCTCGCGCATTTATTCATGAGAAAGGTCGCGCTTACTCACCTGCGGCCAACAACAATATGTTGGAGCAGTTTAAGCGTAATAAAGGGGATCTTCTCATGCGATATTTGATAGTAAATGAAATATGGAATCGTCACTACGCTCTTGTGTTAAAGCGGCAATCAATCAAATGAGCAGCAATCGTCGAA
Source organism: Glossina pallidipes (assembly GCA_000688715.1). Taxonomy (NCBI): domain Eukaryota; kingdom Metazoa; phylum Arthropoda; class Insecta; order Diptera; family Glossinidae; genus Glossina; species Glossina pallidipes. The sequence goes on from KK499807.1 coordinate 735,509, forward strand.
AGCCGTCCAAAGAGACCGAAAAGATAAAAGTCGACTGGGAAGTTTACGGCATCTGCATGTTGCGATACGCAGGGTAAAATAATCTATTTATAGATTGTGTTCAAAAGGCGCAGAGAATCACTAGTGAATATTAGGTAGTATCCTAGCTGCGTTTAAATGGCGAAATTGCAAAAAAAATTCTATTTAGACCGGAGACATATTGAGTAATGTGATATATTATATCGGGGTTTTCGAGTGGATGGTGATAACTATTTCGCGTGCACCTACTATCGTGAATGTAAAAGCTGCAAATTAACTTGTTGTTACCCTACGAGTGGGATTTCTTTTCCCACTTAGCTTTCAGATTGTCTTAGTATTTGTTTGTACCAAATTTTAGATCCGTATTTGCTACGCATTGTAAGTTGTAGTCTTTCGTGCACGGCCATTAAATTAGGGATTAAGTTGCCATACTTAAGTTTTTGGCGGTCGCGCGATTTCTGACGACAATCGTTAGACGGACGGACAGACTTCTGGTAAATGCACAGGAATAGGAACATGTTGATGAAAAATCTTGGCAGTCGAAATGTACATACATACATATATACTATATATATATATATATATATATATATATACTTTATGGATCTCTACTGCACGTTTCTGAGAACGACCACCGAAATAGACAAACTTTATACATTATATATAATATGTGTATATGTACGCTTCGATGCTGAGTGTGAAATTTCACGGAAAAAATTTTATTGAGCTTAAGAGAATAACACATTGCTCAATAAATCCATTTGTTTAACTGCAAACTGACTTGTGCTTTCACATACCCACTTCATTTTTGTATAATTAATCTTAGTAAGCATCTTTACTACACATATTTTGCTATTAGTATAAACGTTTATTTTATTTGACCTAATTTTAATTATTAGTGACGTAAGCATTATTTGTAATTACACTTTAGTATATAAGATACACTTTGGATATAAGATTAATTCAGTCAATTCGATAGAATTCCATTCAAATTAATTATTGATCCCCGTAACTTGGGACATCGCGAGAATTCGCGAAACTTAATTTACGCAATGCGCGAATGCTTGGATTATCATATTAATTAAATAATACAATTTGCGAAAATCAATTATATTTTATGTTTCAGTTTTATTTATTCATAACATGGAGATCCTGACGCGTATCTGATGTCATCAAACTGAACCCCGCTTTTATGACATAACGTCTTTATTCGTTTATAACATGACAATCCTGCATATTTATAACGCGGCGATCCTTCCAATCAGACCAAATCTATTTTAAATCATAACAATTATCGTATATATCGCTGTGGTAATGTGTGTGGAGCGATATTAACGAAAATATCTATCGACATATATTAAAACAGTTAAATGAACTGTTAAAAATCTTGGAATCCTTATATATTTGCTTATAATATTTGCGCCGAAACACTTGATTCAACACTGTGACGAACGCCGGCAAGGATTTGAATAAGAAATTATTTCTAATGAATCTCGTAATCATATCAGTATTCGAAAAGCTTATTAGATATATGTTATGTATGCTTGGGTCCAGAAATGGGCATAAAATCGAAGGTCGATTTATATCAGCTCAGGTCGCGCAATGCCAAAATTACGCATAAGAGTGACTTGAGCAGCTTAAGAAATGAAAAGTTTATTAACTATTTTCAGGGGTTTCGTTAACTGACTCTTGTGTAAATTGTTACGAGTGAGGGCGATGAGTATTAGCGATCCGCCTACAAATGAATATTTTATTTATTTATTTAGTTATTTTTCTTTCTTTCCAATTTATATTTATCCGCCTAATGATTAATTGCTTTTAAAAAAATAAATTGCTTTTAAAATTAAAATATATTACTTATTTTTAAAGGAAATTTTTTCAAATTCTTTATCTTTCACATGCTAATTGAAACAAATTTTACATGTGTGCTAGGCTTCCATGTATGTATGGAAATGAGATGAACAAGTAAATGTTTGATAAGTAATTTTGTTGGCTCGCAACAATATGCGCTCAACAGCTAGGTTGCTGGAGAGAGAAAGAGAAAGAGAGAGAGAGAGAGAGAGAGAGAGAGAGAGAGAGTTACGGCGCTTTATGCAAATATATGTTAACTTTCTAAAACACTAGTCACTTGGAAATTTTTCAACAATCAATTCCGGCAACTATCAAAACTTTTATTTCCCTTGACTTCCGTTTTGTTAATTGAATGCAATTAAACCGAAATTTGTTTTTTTCATCTTTTTTTTCGATTTCAAAATAATTCACATAAATAGTCAGCTTTTAGTGGTTTTTGTTGTCGAGTAATAAGTGATTTTATTTATTTGTTTATTTCATTATTCATGAGTAATATTTTGAGGAATAGTACTGGATATCAAAATCAGAAGAACAAATACAAGATATTTGTATTCTTTGGTAATTTATGTTAAAATAGATTTCAAATTATTTCACGCAAATAGTGATCCATACCGTTAAGGACCCACTTTCTAAGCTCAACCTATCGCTGGCATGTCTGCATATGTATATATGTTTGGTGCTTACATGTATCCTGCTTGTCTTTTTACTTGGAAAGAAAATTTGTTGGGAAACATGGGTACAATATATGAAATAGTAACCAAAATATTTTCCATTATTTTCTACAACTTTTTTGCAGCTTTATGGCAACATGGCGATATCGTAACGAAATTGGTTTTGCTAGCGATACAATCATCAATGCAGTTTTGCGCTTCCTCAGCATTGCGAAATCGCGTAGCAGCCACGTCATGCTGCATTGATCCGTACAAGTGATAAACAGATAGCGTTACGGCTGCTGAGTACGCTGGATGCAGCCGAATTTCCCATGCGAGCTGCAACAGGATACCCTTGACGACTCTTGCAAGAGTGTTGTCGTGCAAGAATGTAACTTCGTATCTGTTAGTAGCTATTGCTCAATGCATCGCTCAATTTGTTCATCATATGCCACAGCAAAACTTTACGGTCATGAATATTCCGCACGGGATCGCTCTTCTGGACTAACCCATGACTTTTGGCGAACTTTTTGTTGAAACGGTTTGAAACGGCATTTTCATTCAACTCGTACAGTAACCGTTTTGCTTCCTTTTGGACCTCTCTCATCGCATGTACACGTCTACACAGAGTTCATTCACCACGTGCTAAACTGTTCGGAAGTTCTTTACGAACTTGAACTGGCTTTTCGTGCAATAATTTCGTCCAGTTCATTGTCTTGCAATTTTTTTAGTTCTTCAGGTCAGTTTCTTTGTCATTGACATCAAAATTCCCGCTCTTAAACTATTGAAAGTAAAACCGACAATTGAGATACGATGGAGCAGCATCACCCTAAACTTTTTGCATTCATGAATAGATATCACTGATCAAAGTACATGCAAGCATCTGTCACTCAGTCTAAAGCTAGTTCCGTAAGACTTCTGCCGGGATATATGTATGTCAAAGAAAACAAATGCACCAAGATCCGTGGATCAACTTATGTTTCATCAATAGATAGGCATACCATAAAAACATAAATAGTTTACTGTATACTGGTGCATCCAACAAGAGTGAAGAAACGATTTCTCTTTAAGACGAACCATTTAAAGAATTGAAAAGCAACTGGAACTAAAAAAAAAAAAAGCCACAAGCTGCAAAACTACATCCAAAAGTCATTATTGCGGAACGCCAATTTATATATGTATTGATCATCATATATAAATATTATTATTATATAAATTTAGCCAGAGAATAATTTCCAAGACTAAAGTCTTAAAGCACTAGCATCTAAGGCTTTTGGCTTTATTTTTATTAATATTATTATTATTATTATTATTATTATTATTATTATCATTATTATTAAAAACTCTACCGCACTTGAGATTTGAACCCACGACCATTGATCATCATATAATATATATAAATATATAACAATTCATAGATTGACTCCTAATGAAGAGAGAAAATTTTCCAAAATTTACAATACTGCGACTAAAATAAGCCGCGTCTGAAAAGATGATTTTTTTCAAAAACATACCACGAATGGTTCCGGTAATTTCCGAATTGCAAACTTCGGCAAACGCAACAAACAAAGACAATAATTTTTTACATTTAAAATATGGCTATAGTGTCAAGGAGTAATTATTTCACATTTATTGAAGAACCCTAGAGGCATATAAGTATATATATATATTTGACTTTTCGAGAAAGCAAATCGCCAAAAAATATTTGACAAATCATTTAATCATTAAACCGTATGCTCCTTGTGGCGCAAAGGTTTATTAAATGTGTGCGGATGTATGTAATACCCAGAAGGACTTGAAATAGATCAATCTTTCATTATAGCGATCGATTCCAAATCACTTTCTGTACCGATTTAAGCTTGTGCGTCCGTCTGTCTGTTTACAACATAGATATCGCAAATTTTCCGATAGTTTTTTCGTGAAATTCGTTACACCGTCGTGTCCTGAACCACGATTGAGTGTTCATGGAAATGTTTCGGATCGAACCGCGTTTCCATTTACTTCTCATATAACACCGTACATGAATAAATGTGTGTTGTTTAAAAAAAGAATTAATGGTGAGTCGTGAGCCATTACTGGTAGGAATAGTTATGCCAATCCGTTAAAAATGCGCTTCCGAAAGGTAATAAGAAGAGCGTACATTTTTCGTAATTAGGTTGAAATTTTATCTTGATTTAGTCTACCTGTCGGCCTACCTACCTGTCCCTCTAATGTGGATGGATTCAAATCCACAGAAATACTTGCACATCATATTAAAATCTTTCATTTATTATAATGTACGTCCAGTTGGACGTACGTTGATGAAATTTGAAAATGTATGCAAAACTGTAAGCATTTGAAAGTAAAACAAATTCAAATAAATAATAAAATCCATGTTCGTATCATTTTCTTCGATTAACTTGTGTCATTTTTGAAAATTATGATGTACTTCGTCCGCCTGCTTTTAAGAAAATGTCCATTTTTCACACATCAGTCTGAGTCACTCATCTACCCTGTGCCCTACTGTAACGTAAGGCTCGAAATGAATATGGCTTTTTTTGCTTGCTATTCATCATCAAAGATAGATATCAATAAACATTATCGGCATTATAACAACATTATAAGCAATTGTTTTCAATTACACAATTTTTGTTATCATGTTTTTAGGTCGCTGTTTAAGCAGTAGTTACGTGAATCCGTTTTGTAAATTTTAACGCTTCAATGGCTTAACCAACACCATAAGCTTTGCAAAATTATAATGCATTTCGTAATAGCAGAAACGCAAAAGATAAAATAACTAAATAAATAATTAAAAAAAAAAAAGAAAAAAAAAAAAAACAGACAATAATAACTTATTGTTGTTGTGTACCCTACACCGCTTGTTGTGCATACATACAGAAAAGGGGAAGAACAACTGCTAAAAGTCCGGAAGTTGTGTTCACACACATACGTTTTACACGAGTGAAGGAACTTCACAACGACAAGCAATTATTCACTCGTTTTAATTAAACTATGATTTCCATGTAAAGCAATAGAGATAAAGTACAATTCATGGTATGCCGCGTGCACCAGGGCTTGAACCTGGGTCGACGATTGGCTGTACGCCGACCACCTTAGCCACTGGCATACAACAGCACAAAGCTAACTGAGCTCAATTCCTCTTTAGAGCTACGAAGGTAAACAAGGGAAGGCGATATAGTTTTAAAAGGCGATTAAAACCGATACGCGTTTAAAACAAATGCACCTTACAATTAAAAATTGTTATCATTTCTGTTTCAATATACGGTCTAATAAAAAACAAAAGTTGTTTACGTCTTATGTAACTTAAAAATAAAGCAAAATGAAAGTAGGATTCGAACCCGCGCCACAACTGAGTTTGGAAATGTGTTCAAGTTTTAAAGCAAGCAAAATGGTGTCTGATCAGTAAGAGGAGAAAAGAGTTGATGATTGATTCAATCCATTTTCGATAACTATAGAATTAAATGGGATGACCAATGTGTTAGCCGTCAACGAGGCCATGGCCTACCACGACCTACTATAGACGCGATTTTCTTTATTGGTCAACTGGCTTCGAAACTTGAGCGTACCAAAATCACATTCAAAATAAAGTTCTAGATAAATTGAGACCATGCATGGAGAACATACAGAAGACACAACTATTCCATGTATTACGAACGAAGGAAGGCGTATTATTATTAATGTTTGCATTTAAAATAAAACCGTTTGTTCCCTAGACTTCCTAGGGGTTATCGTTCGTTGCGCGTATTCAGATGTACGAGAAGCAAATGATTGTTAATGAAAAAAAATTCGATGCGAAGTTGTGTTTAAGAACACGACAATTTATTAAAGAAATTTATTAAAGCACCAAATAAAAGTTGGATCTAAGCTGTATATAGTTCCAGTTTTTTTTTTTTGTTTTTTTGATCCGTTACATAAAATTCAATTTCAAACTGCAAATGTCATTATGATGCCATTTAATTATGTTTTAAATGAAACGGCAATAATAAAACTTAAAAATTCTCTCTCCTATAATTATAATTAACGGAATATTTTTTTAAAATTCCTTCTTGCGTTATTATTCAAGTGATTTGTATTTGAAATGACGTTAATAAAGTTATAAATATTATTAATTATAATCTTAAAGTACTTAGCTTGTTAGTCATATTAATATTCATACGATATAATGCGACGTAAACTTCAATCATTTACACATCATATCATATGCAATCCAATTATTACGTATTTTCGCTGTAAGGTTCATCATAGAAAAAATCTCTTTGGAAAAAAGTTGATCTAACAACATTTTAAAAATTTTAATTACAATCAACTTGCCATCAATGTTGTAATGAAATGATAATTTCATGATCATGAACAGATCTTGTCAACATTTCGATTTATTCTTTTTTTACACTTCGGACTTGATTGCGATAAGCTCTTTAGGCTTAATTCATCGCATCATTCGCATGCGCTAACTAAACTAAACTAGCCTTTAAATGCAGATAACCTGTACGTTAGTTTAAAGTCATTAAAAATTGAATTGTTGTTATCAAACCAAGCCATATATATATAAATGTATATATATATATATATATACATACATACATATGGGCATTGCCATGGAGTTGGCTTTGATTAATTTTTTTGATAAAACTTACTTACTTACTTATCATCTGCAAATAGCGATTCTGATTCGATAGAACTTCACGTACACGATTTTTTCTACACGTTTTTGCCACTTTAAGTAATTTGTACTAAAGTTCAATGTCACCTTCTTTTATCTTTGGCTACCCCACCATTTCTATCTTTAGAGACCACAGAAACAGGGCATATTATATTTGTTCGTATGTATGTAACAGCCAGAAGAATTTAAGAAGGATCTACCTTTTATTATACCAATCGATTCGAAACCATTTTTTGAATGGATTTAAGTCTGTTTGTTCGTCATGCTGCCTCCCCGTTAACCATTTGATGTCTGTCCATACTTCTTTTTTTGCATTTAACCTATAGGCGATGGAATTTAACACACTGCTGTATTTTGCCGCAAGAACAAGTTGTGAGATCGGGAAACTTTTGCCATCACTTCCCAGATTATGCCTACTTTTGAAAAATACGTAAGACAACATACGAAAGAAAATGGGTATTTTCAAGGTTGACCTTCTTCGGCTCTAATATTTTTACCTACTTTCTAGGTAGCTGTTTGACGCGTCAATGCACTGACCTACGTAGCAGGATCTATTAACCCAAGCTTGCCTGCCTATTGGGGTGCTGTATGCCTACGCCTACTAAATTACGATTACAATTTCAAGACTTTGCCAGAAGAAAAAATATGCTCTGAAAAGATTTGCCTTGGAATCAGTCAACAATTAGTAAAACATTTTCGTTATAATTTTAAGGCCGATTTTAAAAACATGTTGAAGTTAACAAAAGGTGAATATGTAAGGACGGTACTACTGTCTGTGAAATACTGTCACATTGTACAAAGATATGATTTGAAATGTTTGTCCTCTGTCCATTGTAACCTATACAATAATCCTATGAGAACACTTTACTCATCGCAACCATTTATTGATAGTGATCTTCGAAAGCGTTCCCTTTGTGTGAAATGCCAAAAGTATATGAAATCTTGTCCTCAGAGAGGAGAGTGCCTATAGGACACGTAGCAATCATCTTAGTGTTGGTTAAGATAACTCTATCTCCAGGCCGCAAGGAATTGCAATTGTAATGCGGTGAGCAGACCGTACCGCGACCCCTCCAGCTTTAGGATCCTTATGAATTCCACCACTTGCCTAGATTCGTAGAGCCATACGAGTTTGGGCGTTATAAAGAGTCCGCCAAATTATCGCCCCATTCGTACAGGATGTGGGTGGCGAAAGTCTTCACTTCGTAAAGGAGCGAAGAGTGTTCTGGTCTTTACAGCGGTACTCAGTTGATCTCTACTTCCTCTGTAATAAATGAGACCGAAAGGGCGCAAGGAAAGTCCAAATTAAACTCAAACACTGCACACTCATTGCATTCAAAATCTTCGGGCATTCAAAGACGACTCGCGACGCTTCGTTTTATATTTTATGCTTACACATAGCTAGTTTCGATATGTAAATAAATTTCAAGGATAAATAAATATAATAATATTTTCATTATTTTCTGGATTCTCATAAGTGCCTGGTACAATCGAACTGAATACCTTGGATGCCCTAGATTGGTAAGTTAATGCTATTCGAGATTAATGTCACTTATGTGGCAGCCTTTAAAATAGATCAGAAATCGGGATTGTTGAGAGTCACATCGTGTTATGATTCGCTGTAAAACACCTGGTTTTAGTTTGGATTGGACTTAGTACTACGGATACCTTAGATTGGTAAGTTAGTGCGAGCCGAACTAACGAGATTAATGCCACCTACATAAAAGTTTTTGAAATAGATCAGGAATCGAGACTACATGTCGAGTGAACACCACAAGAATCACAAGCCGACTTCACTTGTATATATTCAAATAAATACCGCAGATATATATATATATATATATATATATATATATATATACATATTTATGGGAAGGCATATTTCCGACTGTTACAAAGGTAGCTAAAAAAAAAGTTAAAAGTAAAGAGAGTTGCTTTTGCTTTCTTTGACAATTTTAGCAATTTTCTGCAATCGTGACTAAGATAACTCGCATTCATTTATAAAGTTAAACATAAAAAGAAAAGCGTTAGCCACCTCTGCTCTGAACTATTTTTGCAAATTTTTTACTTATTGAAATAATTATTAGAAACTGTTTTTTCTTTATCTCATTTCCGAGAGTTTTACTCATAATTAAAAAATGCATTTGATTTTTTAAAAACACATTTTAGTTGACAAACGTTTTCTAACATATGCTTATAAGTACATTAAACTATATAACAGTCGTTTCGGACCTTTTGTAAAATAAAGTACAGAACAACTTACTCCTAATAATATTTATTTGAAAAACGTTCATGCCTACGACAACTGATAGCAATAAAAAATATATAAAACAACTGTATACGTAACATGTTGAAGCCCGCGTACCCTACACTTAAGAAAAACTAATATGCAAAAAATTTGTAACAATTTTTCATTCGATTTTTTTTTTTATGAACTGTGTAAACGTTCTATTGGGCGAGCCATGCTTACTGTTAAATATGACGGACTCGAGATTATGACTTTTTAATCACATAGCCGGACATACGGACATGTATAAAGAAAAGTCAACATTGTTAAATATCCAGGCCTATGTAAAATGAATTCTTAAAATTTTGTTCCTATTTATCTTGCTATCGTTTTTCGGTTGTCTCTATTTGTTATTTTTTTTTAATGAGACCAATCCTCCAACGCTTCATACTTGTAACGCAGTTAAGGCCAGAAGGAAGTGAGGAAGGAGAAAAGGATGGACTGTGGCAGCCTAATAGGTATGTGGCCAATAGGTAAATCTTAAGTCAAGTGTTTACCGGTCAAGCACTCACTACGGATACAATCGCCTCCGCGAACACCGCCTCACTCCCACGACTATACGGTGCACCAATGCCTGGATTAGGGGCGATATTGTATACTTAGTAGACAAAAACTTGTGTGTATTTCGATGCAGTCGGAGATCTAGTTGTCCTTTTATTGGTTTCTTTTATTTAAAGTATATGTGAATGTCGTAGAGTGTCATGCAAGCGCAAACGGAGATCGCCTAACATAATGATTGGCAAAATGTTACCACTGCCTTCCTTGCTTTGCTTTAACCGAAATTCAAATATTTTCAAACGTTACCGCGTCCATGCTCAGAATATTACTAAATATCTTTTAGTACTAATCGAATTATGTACCAAAACATGAGTTTTCTACACGCTCTCCGATAATAGCTCGAGGACTATTTGCAAATAGTTTGTTCGATTTTTAATCGAATAAAGTAATCCCCAGCTCGCTAAAGACAGTATATTGACCGTACATTACCCCACGACCGATAAGCTGGCATGTCCAGGACACTTTACAATACATTGAAATGTTTCCCTAATACAAGTCAAATAATAATTGACGTAAAGTTATCTCTTTGCTAAATGTTGGGTCATCGGCACCCTTGTTTGCCCGTTTGCTATAATAATTGATTATTGAGCGACAAAATCTAATTTTGTTACGATTTCATAATTGCATCGTCTCCGAAAACGTTCATATGTACGATATGTTATCACTTTTTGTTATAAGTTGTCTTCGGTTGTTGAGCTTTTCTTCCATGCGCGAAGAATTCTTAACATAAGCCATATGAGAGGCCATTAAATTCTCTAAAAGTGATTGGCTGTTTTTGTCTAATCGTTCTCTTCACATTCTCCGAAGTGTCTGCAAGATGTGCAGGCATTTGTTCTACTCGGTGTAATTCTTTATGCAAAACAAATTTTCTAACAAAATATTTCTTTGCATTGTTTTTGTAAGTTAAATAGCGTCCATTAGAGTAAAACAAATGAAATGAAATATTTTAGTATTTAACATGAAATGTATACAAAAATAACAATAACAACAACAAGTTTTGACGATTTGACATAGATAGCGAAGTAAATTTAGAATGTTTCGGACATTTTCTGCGATCAAATCTCTGCCCGCTCGACGATCTTTTCACATTTCACTTTCAATGTTACAAACGATATAAGAAAATTAATTTAACAACCATTCCCTAGTAGCGGCCATTAAAAAGAAATCTGAAAATAACGATCAATTGTATTCCGATTATTAATATATATAGTAATGGAAAAACATTGAAAGAGAAATCTCGGTACAGTGTAAAAATATAATAAAGAAAAATACTAATGAACCAACCAATCAACCCCTTATTTTTTTTTATTTTTTTTGTTTTTATAGCTTTATTTGCTTCTGTTTTTCTTTTTTTTTTTTTTTTGCAGTTATCTTAGTTATACTTAAAGTTTGCTTATATCAAATTTGAGATATTCTTTTTTTTTTTTTTTTTTTTGCATAATAATTTTAACGGAAAACGCAGTATTTGCAAAGCAAAACATAAACAAATTGATGTACGTATAAAAATAAATTCATTTTTGAGATGAACGTGCAAAAAAAAAAAGGAAAAAGAAAAAGAAAAAAAGGAAAGAAAGAAAACAAAAATAAATGAAAATATTTTCTTTTGTTAATCAGCCAGTGTTTCGAAAAATTTTAAAATGAAACGTTTAGCATCAGCACGAGACGCTGCGTTAAAAAATAGATTAAAAATAAAAATATATATATATATTAATAAAAAACTAAATAAAAACTATATATAAAATATACAAGCAATTAAAATTAAAATTAAAAAAAAAAATTTTAATAATAATTGTTAACAGTTAGCATAAATTTAATAAAAATTACAATTAAAAGAGCGTAACTTTTCCGTTTTTTTTTTTATTGCTATTCGTTTTAAATCAACAAAAGTGAAATTAAAAAAAAAAAACAAAAAAAATCGACTGTAAACTTAATGGCATTTCATCGTTATTTCCTTAACTATTTAAATAGAGATTATGACGCATATGTGCATTAGTTTTTAATAAACACAAACATTTAAAGATATTTGCAAAACAAAAAGAAAAAAAAAAACAAAAAAAACAAACAAAAATACAAGGATAGTTAGTGTACGCTGACAATGAACTTTAAATTTATGCACCGTTCATCTAAGCGAAATCTGTTGAAATATTTATGATCTAAATGAGAAAAACGTGAGAATTATATATCGATTGGTTTTTCTATTACACACCATATACTCCATATAATGCTAATTAAGTTTACCTTACATATACATGCATGTAAATATATCTACATATATATATATATATCGAGTTTCCATTATATATATATAAGTATGTCATATGCATTTTGTGCAGTTTGTGCTTTTTTTATACCCATCACGGGAAAATGGGATTATATTCGATTTGTCGAAACGTTCGCATCACGCAAAAGATGCTTTCGAATATCTCGTAGAGTATATAAATACCCTTGATCAATAGCAAATTCTGAATCAATTTTAGCATGTTCGTTCATTTGTCCGTCTGTATGCAATATTTGTGGTAAGTCTTTGTCTGGTCGCAAAAATCAAGCTATCACTTTTAAATTTGACAAGAACATTGGAAGCTCTTTCACGCAGGCTGGTGTTGAATATGGGCCAAAACGGGGCAAAGGTACGCCCACAGTGCTACGTAAACTGAGACCACCTAAATCTTTGAAAGCGAATGAAAATTTGATTTTTTGCTGATTACTCATAAACTACAGCAGGTAAATGTAACAAAATTTGAACACATATTCTATAGGCGACGCTGTAGGGTCTGCATACAAAAATGGAAAAAATTAACCACGCCTACCCAATATAATATAGTATAGCAAAATTTAATTTGTTTTACGCTTTTATAGGACGCAGAAACAAGCTTCAAAAACCCCATAAAGTATGCAAATTCTTGGTCAGTTTCAAATTTGGACTACGCCTAAACATGTCCGTGTGTTCGTCTGCCCATCTGTCTGTCAGCGCAACCGCGTAGTAGCTGTAATAACGATCATACCGTTAGCGAAAATGAAAAAAAAATTTCTAAGTGATTTAAACTTTTCCAATGATACACCCACAACGCTCACACGCCTATGCGACGAAAACTTTTATTTTGAAAATAGAAAAAATCAGCCGCGCCCACCCTATATTATAGAGTAAGAAAATTTAGTTCTTTTACTTGTTTTGTCTTTTTTAAGATAACGGTGATGGGTATAAAAGATTCGATTACGACCGCATATAATTTTCTTACTCGGTTTTTTTTTATATTTTATATTATATTTATTTTTTATTTTTAATTATTTTTATACATATTTTTCTTTTTGTAAACATTTAAAGATTTAGTGGGCTTATTATTTACTGCGCGTGCACTACGTAGAAATAATCTTTGAAGTACCGCGACGAAGTTTTTTAAAAACTCCTATGGTTTAACCAGCTAACTTAATTCGTCTATGATTTATCAAAAGAATTATGTTAAGTTTGTCAATTGTTTGTACTATGAAGCTCATATCGGAGAGCCCATAAAATATATATACAATTTTTATCATTACCATCACATTAATAGCGAAAATAATTTAATTATGATTACCTTTCGGTAATTTTCTCGATCTGCTAGAATTTTATTAAAAGTTTCGAATTCGATCATAGTATCAATGTTTACCGACAATTACTAAGAAATCGTATATGAATGCGGCACTGTAGAGTCCTGCCAGTTCCGCCATATAATATGTTGGATGCATCAAATCTTCACGGTCAAGCTCTGTACATTTTTGTTGAATCATTAAATGGATGCGTGATCTGGCATTATCATTATGGAAGACAACCCCGCTCGTCTTGATCAATTCTGGACGTTTAATCTCAATTGCACGCGAATGGTTCGGATCGGTCCATTTATTCGACCATTCCCCATATCACGCCCTATTCTGAAATGTCGTTATATGGAAAAAAATTGCAATTTTCAAAATTTCTCCGCAAAAGTGTCTAAGTTATAGTATTTGCTATATATATACATATAGTTATGTAAATTGCTATGAAAACATTGGACCGGCTGGGCCAATTTGTGAACTACCTGATATAACGAAAGCTGAAGTTCATACGAGGTGTAAAAGGTATGATTTTCAATGCTTTATGATAAAAATTATATCATAATAGTAATTTAACATAGAAAATTCACTGTACCAAATTTGGACTATCTCGGCCTATTTTTTCGATCTTGCTGTAATAAGAATTTTCACGAACACTGATCCCTTGTAGACCGGATGAGTCTAAGCTTTAATATGTGGTGATGAAAATTGAATGCATGAAAGTAATTTCATGCAAAAATGCGAACTGTGTTAGACAATGTGGTGTAGGGTATTTAATGGTCGGCCTTGCCCGACTATATTGGTCTTACTTGTTTTGATTGAAAGTAGAGAATGGAATGAATCGTCCGGTCATGTTGAAGCTCATGATATATGACTATCTTCCACTTGCATGACACGCAAATCATTAACTTAAGTGGCTCCAATTCGAGTTTTGCCATCTTCAGCTTCATTCATTTTGAATCGTCTCCTTTTAGGCACTCTACCGTCATCATCATATCCGTCCCTTCAAGAACGACTCGGTTTCGTTTCATGTCAACAGGTATTCGCAGATGGAAATTCTGACTAAAAACATTTTCTCTAATAATTCATATGGCACCTAAATATCTTTTCGCGTCCAGATTTATGTAAATGTGTAGCACAACTATTTGATTCTGAGAGAATGCCATGAAAAGAAATCTATCAAGGTTTATCAAGAATGGATCCAGCGGGGCGGGGTACTCGTTCAATATCAAAATTTCTTAACTTGAGATCATATGCGCGTTGCATATGCATCATGACTTATCTTCAAAATATAAATATTTTCATAATATTTTTATGGCCATTAGCGAAGGATGAGGATATATTCATTTTGCTCAAACGTCTAGAAAGAAGCTTGTGAGTTCCAGAAGATGGCTTCCGAGACCCCATAAGGTACATTTATTGTTCATTTGAGATGAGTTCTGAATCGTTTTAAGCATAACCGCCTATCCGCCTGTCCGCCCATTCGAACGTTCGTCTGTGTGGTTGCCTATCTGTCCGTCTGCCAGTCTATGTAATGCTTGTAGTAAATATTTTTCTAGCCGCAAAATAAGACATCATCTAGAAGTTGGCGTGAACATATCAAATTCTTGTACGCAGGTTGCCATCGAAAATGGGCGTAATTAATCAAAAGACACGCCCACAGCGTACACACATTCCAAAACAAAAAAGTATGCTTTCCGCTCATTACTTACAAGCTATAAAGCTTCTCTAGCTAATCCGCCTGCACACCTACGCACAATTAGAAACAATTGACCATGCCCAGTCAGTGTTATGCAATAACGAATTTTCATTCTTTTATCAAAACGTTTGTAGCACCTTGGAAGGAATTTCAGAGATCTTATAAAACATATAAGTTATCGAGCGACGCAAAATTTTCAATTCACCTATCCATGTTTGTCCGTCCATCTGACGGTCTTTCCGTCGAGCATATGCATTTAATATGGTTGCAAAAATGAAAATATCGCCTTCAAATGTTGGAAGTTACTACCCACTGGTTGATACTGAAAATGGACCACATCTGTTAAAAGGCACGCCCACAGTACAACGTAAATTGACAACAGTTCGGTTTTCAAAAGTTAAAAATGGATAATTTACTCGTTATTCGTATATATATCGAGCGAAAGAATCTTTTCTCTTTTTTTTGCATGCGTGTTTCGCATTCACGTCAAGGTCGGACATTATTATTCGTTCTAAGCTTAATATAATTTTTTCTTCGTAGTCATACCAAATGTGTATGTAAATAAATAATTCAGGTAAATATATCGCTATGACAGGTGCTAAGAAATTTGAGCGAAGCTGTCTATAGTTTGCTCTCCTTCCGTATGTCCGTCCATATGCCTGTCGGCTCAAACCCTTAACAACTCTATGCAACAAAGAACAGATAAAAAGTACACATGTTCTCAGTTTTGTTTACTGCGCCCTTAACTTCCGATTAAGAAAAACTTGAAAATGTTAAAACATTTACTTAACGCACAATTTATTGCCGAAATATCGATCGATATTGTTTCCGGTTAGTTTTCTTCGTCGCAAATATGTCAAACGTATGAAGCATTATATCTCAATGGTTAGCTGAAATTTATCCTCGCAATTATCGAGATTCGTATAGTGTACGTAACTGAATTTTATTTCAATTTTCACACGTTTCGCTTATTTTGGAACCGACAACATTATATGCCAGCTTACGAAATAGTGCACATGGCGTACGGAGAGAGCGCAACAGCAAACTGCTGATTATTAAAAAACCTATTCGTCGCTGAAAGTAGTAAAGGCTGCAGCAATTTACACGAAAAGAAGGATAGTAATGTCTCTGCGCGGACGTTTTATAAACTTATTTGCCGCTTCGTATGGTGAATTGACGTAAGAAATTCGCATGCAAGAAGAAGAACTTGGCATCCATGGTAAAATGGGTAATACCTTTAATAGAGGATTTCCTATTGTTAGCAGTATTCCCTTCAGTCGTGTATAAGCTTCAGTCCTGGCAAAAGATTACAATGTCGCGACAATCATTTTCCCCAGAAGCTACTCTGAACTAAAGCCTGCTTAGCGCTGTGACATTTTCTATAAATTTATTAAGAACTTTATGGAAGCATTGCCCATGTCGTGTTTTAAATTAATGGTAATACACTTTTCTTAGATGATCTTGCACTTTTTCGTTCATCCCCAAGCAGTCCGCAACAAATGTGCTCAACTTTAATGTAACGACCCCAGCCGGCATCGGTTCGATTCAACCGTACGGGGAGATGTTAGCGAATTTGATTGGGATAATAATTGAAGAAACTAAACTGAATAATATTTTTCTTTCTGGCATTCATTTTATTATCAGTAACAGGTCCGCGCACAAACGTTTAAACGTCTTCTTCCTTAAAAAGCAACTCCAATAATTTAATTTGCTTGCATTGATCCCCATGCAAATGTATTGCAGTTTTCCATCGTATAAGTGTCGGAATTTCTTCAAGTCTAAGATCAGAATCTTTATGAAAAGGATTTTCTTTATCCGCCCAAGCGAGCATATTGCCCACCTCGACTCTTAAGATAATGCTATCTTTGTCGGCATATTCTTGAATCGCTTGAGCGAAGACGGGCTCAGCCTCATTACAGTCCTTACACCAATTCTCCCCATTTGCATTTCTCTCTCCAATAAAATAAACATACAATTTTGCATTTTTATCTTCAGATAATTTAGCGGCTGCTTCTCGAAAATTCTCATAACCTTTGACAAGCTCCTCGCGCACCATACTCTTCTTGTTACTTGTTCAAAAAGTTCTATTGAATTTTTTATTTGAATTTAGATGACTGCTTGGCGAGTACGGCCGACAACGTCTAAAATAATAATTTCGAAACTTTTAATGCAATTTACAAATTCACTTACAACTAAATGGTGGATAGCTTGAATTCCCATTGAAATAATTTTTAGTTCACCTTTTTCTCTTTTTTTTGTTTCTTCTTTTTTGTTTTGTTTTTTCCTTTTTTTTTTGTTTTTCTTTTGTTTTCAATTATTATTTGACAATTTTTTTTTGCATTTGTATAAAGCTTTTTTTTGTAAGTGTGATCAGGTGATTTATTTATGAACTCAAAGAAAATAAAGTTAAAGATTTAATGATATAAGCAACACATCAGCACCGAGCATACTCTCATATACATAATTGTAGTTTTACTTAAGCGGGTCACAGAAATAATCCGAAATGCGTTACTTTCAATATAAATTTAACGCCGTTGATCTTATCTGCGTGGACACATTTTTTTTTTTTTTTTAAATAAGTCTTTGCTTCGAATGTCTGTCTATATTTGCCGATTCGCAGATATATCTTCAATTCTCTTTTGGACAAATAAATTTACATATCACTTACCATATGAACCGTGTTCTTCCCGTTCAGTGATTAAGTTTAACGAGGAAATCGAAATATTCCATAAAACGAAATTTAATTCTTTTCTGCAACAATGAACACGATCATTATGTATTCATTAAAAATATGTTCGCGCGATTTCGTTTTCTGTGTCAGTGAGAATCTGAACCCCAACTAAATACAGATTGAAAAAATCGGTTAAGTATTGCACTTCACTTAGATAAAAAATTACATTGTAAAGCCTATATCTAAAGTGCAATGTGTAGGTAGCTTTTACAAACAATATAAGAAAACTAATGTTTATACCATTCTATAGTGTACGGATAGGGGATATAGAGAAGAAATTTCAAGTCTTCAAACTTTTTTAAACATAGCAAGAAAGAGAATTTCTAAAAATCTTGCGACGACCAAGAACTTATGCAATTCCTCTTGGAGCCCCCTTATGTGAGTTTTCATGACTTCTATGGGCAATGACAAGCAGAACTAGCCTCAAAATTCGAGTGCTCTAGCTGTGCGCCGTGTCTGTCGTACCAAAAAATAAGCCAAAGCAATATCTAATACTAGGCAAGAATGATTCATCTTCTGTTATCTAGCACTGAAGCTTTGCCTCGAACCAGCTGTCAGTTGGTTGTCGGTGGCTGGATATCCAGCGCTTCATGTGGATTATTATGATTACGAACGTGTGAAGAAGAACGCAATTGCATTTGGACGTTGTTGTTATGATTTGGGCAATTACTATCGTCTTCCGTTAGCGGATCACTTTCGTGGGAAGAATCAGATGCTCTTTAATGCAGTTTGTTGCTTCCGGATGTAGCGTGTAGAATGCTTGCGCAGTTTTCTACCTTTTGGGAGCTGGCTGAATAGCTTAGGCAATGTTTTTTATGTCGTTTCACGGAAGCGATGCGTTTTTCCCCAGACATCCTAAGAAAAGTCGGACTTAGGCGATGAACTTGCTTACACGTAATGCAGTTACTCTCTTCAGGAGCTGTCACCCTGGTCGAATAGGCGTTAAACTTGTTCTCGTTAAGTTTTCTATTGGGTTGTGTAAATGAGTGTAGGATTTGATATCGAGTGGTAAGGGAATCATTAATTTCCTTCCGAGTGGGTAAGTCTACCTCTCTTGTTTCTGCTTTCGCTCCCATAGAGGTAAACAGGTGGAGCGTATGTAAACATATAAAACATGCAGCTTGTGATAGATGGGCCAGCTTCTTTGTCAAATTTAACATTGTTTTTACTTCCGATTGTTTTCGTAGCGATCAGTTGGATTTAGCCAAGCGATTTCAAAACCTTCATTGGTTAACGGACCAGTTTTGTGCTATTTTAAGATTATTGAACACAATTTGTGACCACGAGATCTAAAATGTTCGAAGACAAGGGAAAGTAAAAAGTTATGAGAAGAAAAAAGGAGAGAAGTGAAAAAAAAAAAATTGCTACTTGAACAAAAGCCAAGAAAAGCCTATGTATAGGCCTGAAGAACATCTTCTCAAAAGTCGCCTTTGCTAACGTAATTGTTCGCCAAAAATTTGACCTTGAACTGAATCAAAACAAATTCTATTTTCATTCGTTATGTACTGAATGGTAGGAGCGAACACAAACCTTCATATTTTCATTTATTTCAGAAAGCAGGCAAATGCTTTCTCGGCGGATTACTGGAAAGAATTAATCTATGAAAGGCAGCATAGAGTTAAAAAAACTTTATAAAATATTTAGTCGAAGCTAAAAATTGAAATCTTTTATGCTTTACATGAATTATTTCAAGAGCGTTCTTCTATAAAACGTTTCTATTTCTGTGACGTTTTCACATCTGTTTAATAAACATAAACACGTTTAGAATGTAAATAGAATAAAAATGTAAATTATACTAAACTTGATACGCATATAAATCAAAGAGTGATTCGTTTTCAGCAAGAAAATCTTTACCAGGAAGAATGAATCGCTATGCACAAATGAAATGAAATTGTTTCGAAAATATTAAAGATTTAAAAAAGCGATTTTTTTTTTTTTTTTTTTTAAAAACCTAATCGCATATTTACTTATGTTGCAGTAATTTCAATAATTGGTAAAAACTTCATTCCTTGTGTTGCATTGTATGCAATATGTTTACCTCAACCTATGTATATCGAACAAGTACCAATTATATCCACTTGCATGGTCGTTAAGTTAAATGGAAACCATTTTAATGGATCAAAGTCACCATTAATTATCACTTCGCTTACAAGTTAACGTTCATGGGATGGGATATTAAAATAGAGCTATGTGACCTGGGGTATTAAAACTTAGGGACTTTTGCCCCGTAAAGGTTCACTTTGCGTCGGAAGTATTACGAGCCAAATTTTTCACATCTATTCAGCATACAATCGAAATACTGGCACCTGACGATTTGTGTCAAGAAATATTGAGAATTTCAAATTTTGTCCAAAATGGGGAATTCGTCTGTTCCAATCCATGTCCAGAAGGGCTTATGACGGGCAGAGGGACATAGAAACAGACGGAGAAACAAATATAAATCGATTAAGAAAACGAGCCGGAATAATTCCGGAAAGCATATAATAAGAAGATCTTACATCTTGATGTACTCTACATCACAAGTGCTGTCGAATAGAATTAGTAAAATTTATCAACCTGGTATCTCTATGTTAACTATGTTATTCCGCTTCTAGTATTCGGTACATAAGATTTGTTTTGATAACAAGATGTACCCATCTTTTTTGAATGATGCATGGTTGTGCGATGCAAACATTGCAGTACAAATTTCAAATTTGTAGCTTCCAGCCTATGGGCAACTTTGGTTCTTATTTATTTCTACCATGAATGAAGAACTCCGTAAAGATCTAAGCTGATCTAAAAACGTTTGGTTTTAAGAAAACGTGCCTACGAATCACGTGAAAAATGTTTGCTTTTCCTTAATTTGTTTAAAAAAGAGAAATCCTATCATTTCTATCGCGAAACTCTGCACTTTGTTGGCATTCATATAGGATAGGATTCAAATTGCGTTGCCGAGAGTACACGAAAGAATAGGTGGACTTCTAAATCACGTTTTAATTATCGACGAACGGTCAAAAAACATTGCAAAAAGAACAAACTCGCTACAAAACAAACAGGCAGTCAAATTTTTATGCTTCACGTTTAGTTTCCTATTTTTGTGCACGAATAATGTAATCGTCACATGGAATAGAAAACCAAGGTTCGCATTAAAATTTGAACATTTTTCCAAACTCAGTTATGGCGCGGGTTCGAGTCCTACTCCCATTTTGCTTTATTTTTAGATTACATAAGACATAAACAATTGCTGTTTTTTTTATTAGACCGTATGTTGCGACAGCAGAATTATTAAGAAATGATAACAATTTTTACTTCTAAAGTGCGATTGTTTTGAACGCGTATCTATATCTTCTTCTCTTGTTTACCACCGTAGCTCTAAAGGGGAATTGAGCTCAGTTAGTCGTGTGCTGTTGTATGCCAGTGGTTAAGGGGGTCTGCGTGCAGCAAGTCGACCCAGGTTCAAACCCTGGTGCACGCGGCGTACCATGAATTGTACTTTATTTTTATTTGTATTGTTGTGGCTAATTGGATAGCAATGTAGAGTTTCTTCTTTCGAATCGGATGAGAAGTGGAAATCTTTTTTTATAGATGGAAATGTCTGCTATGTATGTATATTCTCGTGCAACGTGAATCGCTGAAAGAACTTTTCTGCCTGCCTGTCTATCGTTGGCCTGTATTTTGAAACCTTCTACGAAACAACAACGTTCATCTCAAACTTTTCCCCATCGCTCTTATCAAATCAATTTCGAAAACCACCGAAAGCTTCCCCTATTTTCTTATTTCTTAAAATATCCAACCAGCTAAGACGTAAAGCCATTAAGATTTATTACAATTAGTCAGTTGTTCAAAATCGCGTCAACCTTATACCGATCGAGTGACGACAGTGAGATAGAAGACAAGATCAATATGTGTCCTTTGTCCACAATCAATATAATTAATTTTTCGTTACTATTTTAGGAATTTTTTTTTTTTGCTAGTTTACATACATAGGGGCATCCATTTTGTGGTTCCGAAAATAGATATAATTAAAGCCCACTTCTGATTGAGATTTGAATTAAATTTTTTTCTTAAACTATATATCATCGCTGTTTAACGTGCAGAAATTGTTAAAACTTATGACAAAACTAATGAACCCACGATTACGGTTCATGCATATAAGATGGAGCTCAATTTGGATTCAATGACTTTGTAAATAGGGATGATCGCCTTTTTGGAGAAAAAAGAATTTAATTGATGCTCCTAAACTGAACGTTTGGGTTCATAAGAATAATTTTTCGATGTGATTTGCGGGCTGGAAATGACATTGCAGTTACATAGCAAAATGTTGCAACATGCCATACATCTACCTCGTCGCACCATTAATCTATTACGAGAAAAGTTAACCGAGCATCTAATCTCCAAAAATGCCTACGTGATCTAGCCACAAAGACCATGCGATGTAACTTTATAGGGCTTGTCACTTTGGAGTTATGTTGGAGTATTGGTTTACTCCAATCACTAACCAACTCTCAATAATCTTACTCTGCAAGATTATTCGTGCTGTTGATGCGGAAAAGTGGCAAAACTCGGTATTCGAAGATTAAGTTTTGACACAAGTGCAGAGGCGGCCGCTTTCATGACATCATTTCTAAATAGAAATGACATGAACTAATACCTAAAATAAAACAAAGCTCATATTGATCTCTTTTACCGTTTAGTTTTTGTTACAACTTAAAAGACAAAAAAAAAACGCTTATATCATGACTATAGGAAAATAATGATAATATTTCTTATGCGCACCTAAATATTTAAATGTCTTTTTGCAGTAACATAAATCTCTCGACCATATTTTGGATAAATAAATGATGGAAAAAATGAAAGCGTTTCACGGAAGCGATGCAATGCATTTGAAAAGCAATACATGCGAAAGCAATACATTCGAAAGCAAAAAATGAGTCAATTGTAAGTATGTGTGGGAGACGAGTGGTGTGTCGTCGTACCCATAGCAAGTTCTCAGTCGTTAAAGATATAGCATTTCCGGTTAGGCATAGATCTACCAATTCCTCGGCCGCTCCCTGTCTCTCTTTCCGTTCCTCCTTCTCACTATCATCGGCACACCGAAATCAGTTACCATAGTTTCAATAGATGTGTGGACCTAATTTTATAAAATATCAGCATTGAGATCGTCCGTGTAATCGCTCGACTACTCTCGACTACTCTCTCATTAAAAAAAAAAAAAAAAGTGCTCTTGATAATTACCGATATCTCTGGACCTACACCCCAAAACTTCTCTAAGAAGTTCAGCTTGTGCATTATGTTTTCCATGCACCCTAGAAAGTGAATTACGTTTGTAAAATGCTTGCCAAATATAGAAACTCGTATCAGAGACTACGTAAGATGTATATATCTATTCTTGATTAATCTGAATGTCAAATCAAAATCTAGTTTGTCTGTTTGTACAATTCTTGTAAATTCATTTCAGCGACGGGAACCCTATCGTGGAGACGTTTCAAGAATGTCAGGAGTTGTCTGCTTAAAGTCTTCTCTACTGAGAATTCAGCTACGATTGACATTTAAGACTTCACAAACAGATCTGCGAGTTATTAAGACGGACCAAAGAACTCTTAGCATGGGTTAGCGTCTGATTATGTTTGGTTGACATCTACGCCTTGTACGTTAAAATTTAAGCAGGAATTAGTTACAGGGATATGGATACTCCAAGAACCGGTAATATGCATAAATATGGCATGCGTAATACCGATAATTCCAACGTATTACGGTTCAAAACTATTAGATCCATGGGGGTGAGATTGAACACTCAGAAATGGATCACATATGGTCAGGTATGAATCTCTGGGGGAAACCTAAGGAGAAGTGAGTGTGCTGCGAATACTTCGGTCGAAACAATGTGTGAGATCTGAGTGCTGGGTATGGCTCTTCGGGAAATAGGCGTAGTAGTTGTGGTTAGTACAATTGCGAGGCCATTGAACAACAAAAGACGCATGTAGGCCTCACCTTGGCCAAACTTTCATATCAGAGACTGCAGTCTCAGAATAGCACCTTTCACTTGTACGATTGTCTTGCAACATGGATGGCACCGGAAAGCACTCAGAACTTGGCCGTTTAACGGAGGGGTTTTGCCTGATTTACAAAATAAAGACAACTGGTACAAACTTAACGACGGTTTGAAGACTTTGATAAGAAAAACGAATTAAAGCATGGACGTCTGCATAACATTCCTCCTTTAAAATGGAAAAACTTACACGAACAAGCTGCTTACGCATCGAAAATCGAAGATGGATATGATAAATAAAATTTCTTTAAAAAGCTTATTTCAAATACACATACAACATACACAATAATCTCATTAGAATAATTTCACTTTCATTCAAGTTTTTCTGCTAAATGTTTGTTATCCGTAACGAAATCGATGTTTATCGATCTGTTGCTGATCCATCCATCCTAAGCGAATTTTATTTCCATAAACCAATACAGTAAGCATACCCGTCGAAACAAATCTTTTTTTTTTTGTGCAATTTTTTATGACCGACGTTGCGCTTGGTACTGAGTAATTATTCAGATACAGTGTTGACAGAATATCATGAATATCCCATAAATCATTTAAAGCAATTTAAATTAGTGTAATGGCGTAATTAAAAATTGTAGAAAAATTGAATGAAAAAATTATGCAATTCTGACAGACAAACACAAAGCTTTAGATAACATTAGACGATAAAAAGAATTTGACTTTTGTTATGAATATTATTTGAAGTATCTCCAATACGTCGATCCAAGTTATCATTGCCCATTGACATGTTGATTTTGATAGGAGCATTAACACAAGTTTCCTTTTCCTTTTCCATTTTTTTTTTTTTTTTTTTTTCTATAAAACATTTAAAAATTAATGATGATATCCTATGTCCACTGAAAGGGGGAAGTTACAATCGATTTTTAAAAAAATGAATAGATGCCTTCGCACCTTCTTTAATATGCGGGGAAAAAAATGATTGCCTGAAGCATATTCTTTGGCTGAAATTTTGGCGTTTTCCTCTAGCGTCCCGAAAACACTGTCTGCGTCAAATGAATCCCTGTTGATTGCGTGGTTAGAAGGTTGAAAGTGATTAGAAATGTGAAAGATGGAATGAGGTTATTATAAATTCGGCTACATCTCCATTTTCTCTGTCATTTCGCTAAATTTAAAGTATAACACGTACCACTCTGTGCCCGACAGATGCAGTAAACTAGACACTATTGGGTGTGCAATCTTCGAGAAGAGAGCGAAAAATCGGGATTACAAATTCTGAGAGACTTTAGACAATTTCTGCAATTTTAATTCCCTTCATTCGAAGCCCTTATCCAATATCTTCAAGAAAAAACATGTACATGGAAATTTTCCACATTTGTGAATTTCAGATATCGTTTCCCTAATTGGTATAATCTTTACGACCTCATCAAAAACATCTACTATTTCGATGAGTTCTTACAATTTTGAGTATATGGTGTGCGTCTTATAGAAGAAACAGTCCTTCGGCCTGAAAAGCTTGGAAAGTGTATAAAGCTTTATTGTGTTTTCGGTCTCTAAACGAGGGAACATTTTTGTTCTTTTTTTTTGACAGTCGGGAAGAAGTGAGGAAAGAGAAAGGGATAGGGAAGCAGCATAACGCAGTTTTTCCTTTTTTTTTGAAGATACGAATACATGTAAATATGCAAACAAATGTCTTTAGCGGAAGGCATTGGCAATCATCCAATCGTGCCGATAATAAAAAATGGTCCCGCAATAAACGCTCAAACTGCGACATATCCTAGACCAAGCTAGGTCAACATTTAATATCGGCTGTAAATCTCGAATATCTACGGTCCCAAGCTCATAGTGAAAACGATGCTTTGTTAATTTGTCAACATGATCAAGCCACCCTGTATATTGTTAAACCTAACAAAAAATTCTTATCCCGCCTGTCATACATCACACGCTAGCAATGCTTTATTGTTTCAAAGGCTTTCCACTAAAGAAATTGAAAAAGCATTACCAGACAGGTAACAATAAAAAGGGGAGACTATTGAAACGTCTCACCACGCCCTTTGTGATCAGACGCCATATATTTGGAGAACAAGTTATAACGCCGCACCCAGTATGATGCTCTGAACCAAAGAAGACGGAATTCATAAGAAATATTTACTCAATTGATCGCTTTATAGGAAGGTCTCAGGAAACAGCCATTGCCTCTTTAGGGATCTGTGTGAAATTAAACGCAAAAGACTTCTTTTCAAGTAAATCACATTTTATAAGATTTTCTTTAATTATTACGTCTCTCAAATAATTTCAAGCCTGTAGGCGTATTTTAACGAAAACGAAATTTATTTTCAAATTTTATTCAGAAATTTGAAACAAATACATGTCAGTCAAGTTTTTTATTAACTGTTCACTTTAGTTTTTGCGAGTTTACGTACTTAAACACTAAGCGGCCAGATAAAAAGGGTTAAATCAACTCATCATCTTGATTGATTAACGACAGGAATAATTACGAATATGACGGATATTGTTGTTTGCTTCTCAGAGAACGACGCGCGTAATGTTGTCCCTTCACCTACCGACAATTCACAAAAAAAAAAAAAATGCATTTAGTTTGAAATTTTTCACTTTTATATTCGATCATAAAATGTTAAAAAAAAAATCAAATCGATCAGTATATTATATCATAAGCAGCAAAAGTCTGGCAATTGAAAATCTATCGAACTTTTGTTTATTTTATAATTCTCCCTACATTCCATCTTATTAGATGGGTTTTTTCGATTAATTCTACTAATCATCTTCGTGCTTGCGTTAGGTGTTCTTGTGTATAATGTTGTCATACCAAAAGTATGAAGGCTTATAACAGTGGTTCACGTTTAAAAAGATAAACGAAGAAAAACAAAAAAAAAACACGTGATAAATATCAAAATAATCGATCGAAGACAATTACACATTTTTTTATGCATCTTTCGTACGCACTGGTTAGATATTTATTTGTGCTCTTCTCGGAAATCGAAGATAATCAAGTACAGGTAATACATACTTTGGACAGATTTGTAGCCAACTTTGTGATGACAGCCACTAGATGGGATAGCTATAGGAATGGTAGAGAAAATAGTTGGTATCTTCATCTCAAGATGGATACAAGTATTTTTAAATAATTTTTCTCTTTTTTTTTTTGTCTTTTCGACTAATGCTTAATATCTACGAAATTCTTTTTATAAGTCATGAAATTAAATGATTTAAGTCATTAGAAAGGTTTATTTGCTAAACAAACATTTTTTGCATGTTTTTCAATCCCATCATTCCGTACCCATCATCAGTGTATACACAGTGTAGACATAAAGATAAATATGTGACGCTCAAAAGAATTTGCACATAGAGACAAAAGTGTGCTAGAAATCTGGTAATTAGTTTAAAGAATTATACCGAGTGACAGATCAAGACGAAGCATCTTAAAAATTTACAATTCTTACGGCTTATGTTTATTCATAAAAACTCACTTCTTTCACTCAAAGTTTGCAAAAGCCGTTTGTAAATATTTGCTTAGAAATAAAAAAGAATTTAATTTTCCCAATACCAGTCAATACCGATTTCACGTCATTTGATTGAATACATATACATATATATAAAATTTAAGTAAAAGTCATTTAATTATATATAATCGGTTTCCTATGTTTTCTTTATATTCAATAAAAAACAATTGCGCTTTTTTTTCATTTCGTATAGGAATTGCTGATCCATAAAGCATGTGTTTGTTTGACAAACTCATGCTTTTTGATTTGATTTAACTACCGCCATTAATCCATACGTTTGGCTAGCGATCCGACCAATTTATGGAAAATTTTTCGTCTGACAGATAGACTCAATCCTAAAAAATAATTAAAAGTATTTAGTCTCTACGAAGTGTTGCTTTGATATTCGGAGCAGATTTCCATTATAGCTTTAAAGAGATGAATGTATTGCCAAAATAATAAAAATCAATAGCAAATTAAAAAACAAAGCATTCAGAAACGAAACTAAGCTTGCATTTCCTTTTTATATCAACGATGGATGGAGGATGAGGGGTGCGCCCAGAAGGAAGAATCAGAGACCCTACAAAATATACACATTCTTGATAAGAATCAAATTCTAAAAGAATTTGAGCATGTCCGTAGGTCCGTCTTTGTAATGTCTTTTGTAATGTTCTCTTACCCGCAAGAATTTCATTTGCTTAAATTTTGCAGAAATATTGCAAGCTCTTGCCTACAGTACATTACATAAAATGAGGACACCTCTGTTTCTACAAAAAAAGGAATAAAAAATTAATTTTTTGCTCCTGTGAACATCTGTGTTTCCGCGTTTCTGATAGAATACAAGATTATTTATATAAATTTCCACTTTTATTCTAAAAATAGATAAAATCCGCCGCGCCCACCCAATATTGTAGAATATGGAAATTTAGTTGATTTTCTTTTTTTTAGCATAACCATGATGGGTATAAAAGATTCGAATCGTCGCGATCGAATATAATTTTCTTACTTGTTCTTTCTTATACCCAACGCCGAGGATATATCCGATTTATTCAATATGTGTACCGCCTACAAACATGCATTAAGAATTTCTTACAGTCTGGACATTATTGATCAGCATTAGCAAGGGAAACAATTTATTCTATCTATCTGTCTGTTTGTCTATCCGTCTATCTGTCTGTCTGTCTCTATCTGTTAAAATCACTATTCTAACTTTGAAAGTTTATAAAAGGAAAAAGACTTCATCTCATAATTGTACTCTTTTTCTGTTGTCAGTCCATGGGCCCATCAATAGTTGGCAGCAAATTTAACAGTCTTTAGTTTCACGCAATTATTGCTTAACAATTTCAGGGCTTTAAACCCAATGTAAAATGTTCGTCTAAATAAATTTTGTGTATGTTAAGATTTCGAGCAGTTTCATCTAAAGAAAATGATACGAGCTACACGATACCACGTACTATGTGAATGAATGAATGGATTCCGCTAACATCTTTTAATCAAATAGTAAACATATGTAAAAGAATGAAAAAAATATTGCGCTCAGACTGAATATAACAAGTTTTTGCTCTTTTCTTATCATATATTATTTCAACCCAGCACCGAGATTTAATATTTTAGACAACCTACTAATCCTATTATGGCACGGTAGATAGATAGACTATTTAGCGAAAGATCTTTCTAATTGATATTAAAAACTATACTATAGCATGTGAAATTTTTATTCAATTTAATTTGTTTTTTAATCTCTTTTTTTTTTTTTTTTTTTTTTTTTTTTTCTTTTTAAAGCCTCAGTACACTCGATGTATTCTAAATTCCCCTTCAACTCAATGTAGTAGAGTTTCTCTTTATATATCTCTTATTTCATTTTTCTCTCTTTAAATGCTTATACTATATATATAATGCTTATACTATATATATATGTATATATGTATATATTTATATATAAAAGGTATTTGTTTCATTGTGATCACTGTTTGTCATTCAAAAGTTACCGGCAACAACAGAATATTATCATTCATTTAACTGCTTTGCATTGAACACAACCGTGTTTGAGACAAAAAAAAAAAAAAAGGAAATTTTTTAAAAATATCAGTAAATAAAAAAAAGGAAATAATTTTTTTTTTTTTTACATATGCAATAAAACTTTTAAAAATATTAACTAATATTTCGTTTTTAATATTATTGTGTTGTTATCAAACTATTTTAGAAACTGCGCTCTGCCACAGTTGCAGTCAGACTTACGTGCCGGTTAGATTACGGCAGACATATATAACCGTTTTTGAAATAATTTTGATTGTGATGAAACATTGATATGAAATATATGTAAAATGTGATATAAAAACAAAACAAAAAAAAAAAAAAAGATCAAAACTAGAATAATAATTAAGAATAGAAAACATTTTAAAGAAGGAATTTTTTTCTCTTTTAAAAAGATCATATGCGGGCTTTGTCGTTAAAAAGCTTGAAGTGAATAATGAAAATTAATCATATTTATGTAAAGTCAAAGTGTTTCAAAATATTTTTGAACAAGGTAAGAGAAAATATCATAATCATCATCATATCCATCGATTAGTAAGTCTTCCTCATCACGGAAGGATCAGTGATACGTTCATTTTGTCAAAACGTACGCTTGCAACGTACAGAAGGAAGCTTCAGAGCTCCCATACGTTATATATACTGTTGATCAGCAGCAAATTGTGAATCGATTCAGGCACGTTCGTCAGTCCGTCTGTTCATATGTATAGTTTCTTTTGGCTGTAAAATTTAAGTTATCGACTTCAAATTTAGCCGCAGACATAAGAACTTATTACACGAAGGTTAGCATGGGCCAAATCAATCGAAGGGCACCATCTATTCTACGCTATCACGTAAACTGAGAGCACCTATGTTTTCCTGTAAAAATTTGGGCGACGCTATAGCATCTGTACAAAAATGAAAAACATCGGCCAAGCCCATCTTCAGCGAAAATCTTCATAACGCCCGGAAGGTTCAAGCTTGAAAAAACCTCATAATGTATATATTTTGCTGACTAGTCTTAAATCTGTAAAAATGAAGATATCATATGTAAATTTGCAAAAGCATGTGAAAATGACCTAAATTAGTATGAAAATTTCCACTTTAATTGTACAAAAATAGAAAAGTCGACCACGCCCTTCAAATACGAAGAGTAACCAAACTTTGTTTTTTTTTTTTGTTTTTTACGCTTCTGGTTTTACGATAACGGCGATGGGTATAAAAGATTTGATTATAGCCGAATATAATTTTCTTACTTGTTAAAGTATAATTCGGTCAAGAAATCAACATAATACTCTGGAGGGATTCAGTTATGTTAATGTGTCGGGGCTTTTATTCTTGGGAGTTTCATAATCACTAAAACGATACCGCTACCTTAAACGCTATACGAACTATCAACTCAAAATGTACTAGTAATAATTTTAAAGAAACCGTTTAAAGATTGGATGTGAAAATACTTCCGCACCGCAATTATCTGAATAATTTTAGTTTCAATTATTAAAAAGATGAATAACCAAGAATTAACGAGGCATCTTCGCCTCCATATCGATTTATTCATTGATTCATATTTTTCCCAGTTGCTGCCGGACTTTGTAAAGTCGCAATAGCTGAAAGAGAAAGCCACGATAAAGCTGTTTTTGCTTCACGTCAATGTTTCTAACTCTTGACTAGTTACGGTGATAGATGCGATATCTGTAAAGTATAAAGCATAAACTAAATTAAAAAAAAAAAAAAAAAAAGAACAAAGGTCCGTGTATATTATTAGCCTTGATAAGACAGGATTGCATCCACCAGTGCAGAATGGGGTTACGCCAAATTTATCACTTGTAAAATATATATAAATACGAATCGATGAATTCACAAAATATATGAATTATAAAGCAATGCATGAGTGTGAAGTATTAAATCGTTATAAGCTTATTCTTTTCTTTGGGCGACCATTCATCCATCACACTGCCATAACATTTTGCACATTTGTTTTTAGTTGACTAAGACTAAGTTTTAACCCTTAAATGCATATTGTTGTCAGTTGTCTGTATTTCAGTTCCACCTAATTTTTAAATTCATTTCAAAATTATATAATTAATATGTCATATTAGTAATCTTAAAATTATATACGTATAAATATATTATAAATGTATTATATTATGATGTAACATATTATGTATTTTAAAATTAATTGGTATGTAGACAATTGGCAACGATATGCATTTAAGGGTTAAAGTTGAAATTTATAGCTTTCGTTTGAAGGCTCGCCTAAAATTGTTTAAAAAGAAAAAATAACAACAAAAATATGTGCAATCAAGTGAATTTCATTAACTTATAGATCGTACAAGTTATCCGTAGAAATTTATTCATATAGCAAACGCGCATAAAGGTTTAAAGATAACAAAGTAATTCCGAAATCCTGTATCAAGATTTATTTCAAAAGGAATGCAATTTTCTCATTTCGTATTCTTCTGTGTCTTTAAGAACTTCATTTTATGTAAAGGAGAATTAAAATTTCTTCGTTTGTTATCAAAAAGTAATAATTGGGTAAATGAATAGTCAATAAAAATAAATAAAACCCAAATATAAATTGAATTTCTTAATGAATACGGAAACAATGAAGAAGAAGAAGCAATAATTTAAAGCATATCTCTAAAAGTCCTTTAAAGTAAAACTACCTGAACTCATTTTATTATGCATAACTATGCGGGTAATGGGTCGTATAAGTGACATCAAAAGTTATTGCAAATAAACTGTCAACGTATAGAGATTTTGTAAAAAAATGTTTCATTGCATTTTATACCCGTGAAATTTTTTACACCTAAAATGCACGAGTCGATATGCCAATTAATTAAATTCAAAACTTTGCATTTCGAACACCTACATCTACACTTTGCGTCGACACCTTGAATATGTGTTCTAAAGTATTAGAAATCATCATATCTGGACTCGTATAAAGCATTTGGTGGATACATGAACACGCGTATAATAATATTAAAAAAGTGTTGTTGTTTTCTGTTTTTTTTTTTTTTTTTTGAGGTTTTTGAACCAAATAAAAATATTGAACATAAAAAGCAAGAAATTTTGAAATTATTAATGAGCGCGTAAAACATGTAACCGCTACCTTAAAAAAAGCGCATTTAATGATGTATAGGGGGAAGAAAAAATACAAATTAAAAAAACTTATTAAGAGACAAATGAATAAAAATTATACTCGACTTAAAGTGAATATTTGATACCTACACTTTCAAGCCATTATATTAAAATATCAATGCATTTTGTTAAGTGAAGGCGCTGATCGAGTTGCGCGTGCTAATCTTTTAGATGACTTAGGTGATATTTGTATTGAGTTCTAAATTAAAATAATATCTTGTAAAAGTTGACTACTCCGACATTGTGGCATTTTTCAACTTGGTATGAAGATATCAACTAACAAGATACAGCTAAGGCTCCAAGTTTTATGCTGTCGATCTATGCATACGCGTTATACGGTCAAGAATGCGTATTTCTAGTTGTTACAAACGAAAGGATAACTTTAGCATATTTCCAGTCTTGGTAATGTTAATTATAAAAATAATTTCTCGAAACAATACCAAGGAAGTCGGTTAAATAAATAAACAGATTGTTTACAAGGGTATGAAAAATGTTTAAAGAGAGAAATAAAAATCGGAAAAGTCGAATTGGAAATTTGTACACATCTACATAAAAAGTTTTGCAATTTCTTGCTAATTATGCACTTGTTAATTGACTCTTTAAGTGAGTCCGCCCATTTATCAAATTATTAAATAATTATTTATAAAAGTTAGTTAGAAAAATATTTAATCTATTATTGATTATATTAATTGTTTGCATTGTTTTGCTTGCTGATAGCGAACTCGAAACGGGATCATTTCATTTTCCAATCTGATCTTTTGTATTAATCTAGAATTGTATGTTGCGCTAGATCACAATTTTTAATATACTTTTTTAAGGTTCAAGAGCACGGAAACTTTCTGAATGAAGTTCAACACATTACGCTGATCTCGAATACTTTCGTTCGAAAGTTCGGATATTCTTTAGAGACTCGGTTTCCTATAAACTTAAGCAACCTAGAGAGTATTTTCGAACCGAAGAACTATTTAAAAGATTTAATCTTTGTATTCTCATGCTGCGTAAAAAACTCACAATATTTTTTACTCAATATAACCATACCTGTCCGTCTGTCCATTCTTTAGTTAACAAATCTGAAGGGATGAAATTAATCACAATCATTCAAAATTAGTACAAGAGTTGACATAGAAATTCGCGTGATATACACTAACTGATTGTTTGGTTGTAGATGCCATTTACAATAACACGAAAAGCTGAAATTTAAAAATATTTTTCAATTAAGTCTATTTAGTCCCTGCGATATGATTAGGAAAATATTCCAGATATATCACTCAATATATATCCATTCCCAACTTATCCGTTATCTATTTAGGAAAATAGTTTTCTTCTTTTCAAATTCCTTTTCAAACTTATAGCGATTTTCAATCATTACGTTTCCGATATTCATCTGAGGAATTGTATTAAAAACTCATGTGCGCATGTGGTTGGTTTTTCTAAATAGATTTTTCACCAAACGCAATATAAACGGTTATGATTTAGCAAAGAATTTCAATTTAATTGCTCGAATATCTCCGGTAATGAAAATCCAACAGTTTAGAGAAGAAATTTAATGAATTTATGATTTAAGCGAAGACATCTTTATCATCTAATAATGTAGTGAAATTGCCATCAAAGCACTTCATCACGAGACTGATAGTTTGTTAATAAGCGTAGAATTAGTAGTTAGATCCGGTTGTCCATTTGTCTTTCTTACAGAGATTTCAAACTGGACGGACGATAAATATTTTCTTGCTTTCACACGACAGTCTTAGTTGCTAGTGCCTACTCTTTCACTTTATCTTGAGAATATATTTCTTTTGGGTATAAATAAATTATAATAATCGCAATATGTATTAACGTATATATATATATACATAAGTACGATATTTGATATTAATATGAAACAAATATTTTTACTAAGAAATAGAAAACCACAAAACATTAACTTATAATACTTGTTAGAAATGTGGACGGCAACAACTCGTAGGTAATTATCTAAACAAAAATGCAGAGTGAATCGTTGACACCGACCACTTCCAACCTTTAGATGTAGACTGAGAAATATATTATAAATTATGGACTTGACGGATGGTCAATTGAAGTTAGTTTGTATTGAAATACTGAACGAACTTGATACCATATCCGATTTGAAATCAAACTAACTTCAATACATTTTCATTAATCAATGACGCTATCTTCAAATTTCTTTATCCAAAAACATGTTAAAACATACTTTTTCACTTCTCCTATGCAATTAGTTTCCTTGCGATTCAAACTAATTTACGATTTTCGAATTGGTCTGCCAATGATAAGCTGAAAAGGTAAATTTATGCATAATACCGCGAATTTCATTTTAACCTCTCAAGCTTTTGCAGTGGCTGTTGAGCGTTACATAGTCCAATATTATGATAGTTAAAGATAAGTAAACTGGAACGTTGATTAGTGCCAAACGCATTCAGACATGCTCTGTCCTACTACATAATAATCATCTACTTATCGAGTTTTGCAATATATTTAAATTAATTTATCTGACGACATGCAGTGAGATTTCTAACATTTAATCTCTAATCGGGATCTCTTCACTGGTATTATTTGTGATTTATTATTCATAAAATCATGCATAAAGTCATTATTAATGCCATAAGTTTATTCAAAGCAAAGTGTATTGCTTGGGTTGGGTTGAAGTCACCATTTCGGAACCAACTAAATCTTTTCTTAAATGTTCTAAGCGCAGTGGAACGATCCAACTGTTTTGTTTCAAATCTTGACATTTTATTACATTTACACCCACCACTGTAAGATGGCGCTATACTTATTTCGTTTTTTTTTCACCCAGAAGGAAATTTCGGAGACTATATAAAGTATATATATTCTTGATCAGGGTGAAATTCTTAGTTGATCCATGTCTGTCCGTCTGTGTGTCTGTGCGATGTGTGTTCTTGATATTCTTCTTGCCACAAAAATGATAGAAACATTGCAAGTTCTTGCACGCAGGTTAACATTGAAACTGGGCCAAATTGGTCAGAGCAGAAGCCCGCAATGGAGCATAAACTGAATGCAACTCCGTTTTTCCTAGCAAAAATTCGTGGGTTTTTACTCGTTACTCGAAAAGTATTAAAATTAGAAGGATGAAATTTTCCACATTTTCTTTACGAGACACTTTACTCTCTAGGTGCAAAAATGAAACCAATCGGCCATGCCCACACAAAGTTACAAGTAATTGAATTTTAATTTTTCACTCTTTTGAGTTTTTATGCTTATTCATCATAAGGCAAACAAGACAGAATGTTTAATGTGGGAGTGTAAAAGTACACTCCTCAAATGAAGATATATTATCGGCGTAAAAATGAGTTAATTCTGAAATGAATTCGGTAGACACCGCGATTAGTTTTTTCTTAATAATACCAGCGATATGGGTATCAAATAAAAGCACTTGGAGAGTGGAAAGCGAAAAGCATGGTGGTATGCGGGATTCGTCCACCGTCGAATGTAATTTTCTTACTTTTTTTAACTCGAAAAATAAAACTTTTAAATTTTCTCATTTGAAGTATTGGCCCCATATACACAAACACATACCCGCACAGATTAATTTAAGGAACTTTTCTTTTGCATTTAATCGCGACGCAATTAATAATAAGATGATTAAAAATGAAATATCGAGAAAGTTTCATATTGCATTTTACTTGTATCTATCATCATCAACTTGCTACCACATACATAGGGCATTTCTACTTCTATAATAGCTAGCTTTTCGATAAATGTGAGATTGATCTGTCGACAGATATCATTGAACTAATTCCATTATTCGCTATTCAAATGTTATTATTATTAGTATCCGATCCATACTCGCGCACATACAACCACTTATAATGATCGTTGTGACGAGTATTGCATAATTTTTTTCATCAATACTGCATCATCTGGAAAATTTACCGAATTTGTAAAAATTCATAGTAAAAGATAACGGGTAACTTATATGTCTGTAATTAATAAAAAGTTTAATTAATTTTTAAGAAAATCAAATATAATAACAGCTCTCTTATGCGCTCTCTGCTTGATGCACTTAGGGTAGGGTGCAATTAGGCAATAAATTTTGAATTCATTTAAGACGCTAGCGTATTTTATATTCTAAACCTAGAATAGCTATTTAAGGCAATGTTTAATTTAGTGTTTTCATTAAATTACAAGCAGTTAATTAATGAGAACACACATAAAAATTAATTAATGAAAATTATAAATGCGAAATAATAAAATCACATTAAAAACGAGATGTTTTTTCATTTTCTCTTTTAATTATAAATAAAGATTTTAAAAAACAAGTAAGACAACTAAGAAGATTATATTCGGTTCGGGCCCAATTTTTTGTATCGATCAGCTTTTTTTAAGAAAATCAAGAAAGAAAATCGAAAATAAAAAATTGAAATAAGAATGAAATTTTGGTAGTGGAGAGGCGTGGCTGTTTTCTTTCATTTTCATACAGTTGTGTGATTGCAAAAATATGAAAGTCCGTCATGCCATACCTGCTACTGTTTATGAGTAATAAGCAAAAAAATCCATTTCTTTTTTTTTTTTTTGCTCTCAGCTTACGTTGCCCTGCAAGTGTATCTTCTGATCGATTTTGCCCATTTTTTATATGAACCTGCGTGCAAGAACTTCTAGGTGTTTTGTGACCCGGAGAATTTTTAACAAAGGTGTTACACAGACGGACAAGTCAACTTGCCTAGGCACAAGTCAGCGCTTGATACTGATTAAGAATATTTTTACTTCATTAGATTCTCTGAAGTTTCGTTCCGGGTGTTGCAAGTATTTCGAGAACAAACACATACATCCCCGCCTTTCGGTTGACCATATAACAATTAAGAAAGAAGGCTATACACGTGCTAAGACGATTTTTGAATATTTTTCCTTTTATCGTGAATATTATTTGCAAAATTGCTCCGTCATTTCTTCAATGAGAGATGGATTATGTGCCTTTTTTGAAATTTAAGTATACATACATATATTAAACTGCCCCAGCCTTAAGATTTCAATACAGTTGTTAGTATCATTATTATTTCGTCTTTTTTTAATACGGCCAATCACTCAGGGTGTGTCCCCTATTCGCGGAAGTGAGGAAGAGAAAAAGGAATAGGAAGCCGGTAACCGTAGCCTAGTGGATGTGAGCCCAGTCGATAAGTGTTATGCCTTTTCCGCCTGAACACTCACTATAGCTACGATCAAAGTCGCGCACACTCCGCGGACACTCGCTTTTTGATCTCGATTCTTACCCACTGGGCTACTCATGTGTACTATTATTATTGTTTTTACTCTTCACAGCCTTCATACTTGGGACACTATCAACGGACAGACGGATCGATTATGAATCTTATGCTGAAATAGAATATTTATATTTTCCAGACAATCAAAAACGTTTTGACAACAGAATTAATTTACACCCATCCCCCAGCAATGGATATAGTGGACAGAATAAGAAAAAAAAAAACAATAGTAGCGGGCTTGGCATTTAATCAATCTAAACGAGCTCATTTTAATACATAAATTATAATCAATTAATTAATTAAATCAATATTGACATAAAAAATAGTAAATAATATCTGGTTTTCTGATGTATTGCACTTTTTTTTTATAAAATTCATCAAATAATTATTATTAATAATGATTTTTTATTTTATAGAATTAAAAATACGTACCGTACAGTATTGTTGTAGAGGCAGACAGAGGGAGTAAAATATTTATTGCATACATATAGCGCACAAGAAGATTAAGATAAGGAAAAAAAAAAGAAAAACAATGGATTCCTCATATGTTAAAACACCGAAACGTTATGTTATTGAAGATTCAAGTGAGTAGAATTTTTTTTAAAAATTTCCTTCATTTTTTTTTTTTGTAAAATAATGCTTCCTCTCATGGATTCATTCAATTAATACACAATTAGAGCAGGTTTTTATTTCATAATAGTAAACAACAATTTCCATGAGAAAATTACTATTTACTAACAAAAACACTACAATGTGGTCATCTGGTCTTCATATAACTTAAATAAGTCATTTCGTTTTAATAAGATATTAATTGCAGGCGAGCAGCATTATATAAAAATGTGTTAACTCGTATTAAGTGTTACTTATAATCTTTTCATGTGCATAACACTTTCATTTCTTAATTGTCATAATTTTTATGTAAGAATTTTTATTATTTTTTAATTTAGTTATAAAATTTTAATTTTCTTCATATTTTTTATTTTTATTTTTTTTTTTTTTTTTTTTTTTTTTTTTTTTTTTTTTTTTTTCTTTTTTCTTTTTTTTTTTTTGAATGTCTGATATATCAATTTCGTCGTTCCGCTTGTAAGATGAAACTGAACTTATTCTAGATTGCTTATTACAAGTAAGTATTTCTAATGCTGAAGGACTGACGGAAAGCCGAGGTGATCCTTGTCGATCGTAGTACCCTTAAAATCGTAAAAATGCATATTTACATATAATTAGATTAGGTCTGTAGATCAAATTCTGAAATAATCGCAATATCCATACAACACTATCACATGAAGTGTGAAATGATGAGAACTCTTTTTTCATAATCATTTGCCAACGGCGTGAGATTATTTCAAGAGACTTTCTTTTCTAAATGTTTTCACATTTCTCATTGTAAGCTAGCAAAAATGCGTTGGTATTCACTTTGTTCCCGTAGCTTAACAATCGATAAATACGCCTCCTTACTTTGTTACTAATAAGAATTAAAAACGCAAGGAGATATGCAATGCGGAGAACGGAAAAATCCATATTTATTAATAGTCCGTCCTTTGCCACATTTGAACAATTGTGCCTTCAACACTTATGGCTTATGTTGAGCAATGATTTTATCACATTATTTCATGCATGACGTAATAGCACTGCGTGGATGCCTACTTAGTTTAGAGATGCGGGTAAGATAGTGGTTGACTTAAGAATGCGACATAACTTCAATTAAAATATTCTTTAAACACGTGAATATCGCGAAGAATGCCGACGTTTATAGCCTTTTTATAAATCTTAAACATTTTTCGTTACATACTATTATGAGTAAGTAAAATTGCCGCATTTGATTAAGCTAGCAAACCGCAAACTTGTATAAGGTGCAATTATATCCACAAAATGTGCGCAATTGCAATCGATGTGAAAAGCGGCGAGAAGCGCGAGAAGCGCGAGAAACTTTAAAGAAAGGAGTGAACTATTGAAAATGAAATTCGATAAAGACTCGCTTGGACTCCTTGCTAGGATCATGTATATGAAGTATAGGAAAGAGGAACAGACATTTGATATTTTGTTGTTAATACATTGCACGAATGCCTACATATTCATCCTTTTTGCCTTCGTTTTAATATTATTCGGTTTTTTTTTTTTTACTTATTCGCTTAAAGTGCTGGGTATCAAAGATTCGTTTCAAGGGGAATGTAATTTTCTTGCTTGGTTTAGTTATGTTATTTTATAACGTGTAAATTATTTAATGTTAATATTGAATAATAGTTTAATGTATTAAATAATTCCATTGTTTAAGTAATTAAGTGATGATGTTACGATGTGTTGTGCGCGCTAACAAAATCAACAATAATTAAAATTTTGTAATTTCTTAATAAGTAAAATTAAGATTCATTACCAGCATTAGTAAATGGTTTTCATTTATCATGGAAAGTAAGAAACAAAGCTGAGTTGTTGTTATTATTTGCTTTCATGATGTATATGCATCCGGGTTTTAAAGAACCGCTTACAAACATAGAATAAAAACAAATTTATTCATTTATCATAAATTGTTTTCTTTTCTTCACTCAAAGCTGGGGAAGATTGCACATTAAATTTTCCTAACATTCAGTTCTTTAATGCATTGTCTTTACACTGCTTTACAAAGCATAATACGTCAATGGCGAATTCCCAAACAAATCGAGAAGAAAATTCGCCATCAGCGAACATAAAGAAGGAAACTAATCAAATATAGTCGTGGTATGGGGGGAGTGATCTGAGCTATTCATGCGTGCTTTGTAAAATTTCCACGTCGTACTTATAAGCGGTATGAAAAGAGTTGTACATAATATTAGCGCACAAACATAAAAGTGCTTCCATTATTCATACCCTGACTTCTAAAGTCTTATTCTTCTTCTATGCAAAATGGGTATCGTACATTTGAACATATGTCTTTAAACTTTAAGTATATGTTCCTTATAGCCGTATGAGTAGCCGAATAGGCAAAGGATCGCGACTAACAACGCAATTGAGGTAGAGTTTTCAATACTGGCGAGAGCACACGATCCAAGTTATCCGGCAGCCTTTAAATCCACATCTTGTAAATTTAATTGTAAGACATACAGACTAAATAAATATATTGCTTAACTTAACGCCAGAATCTCAAGCTGATGCAGAATATTATCATATATGAAATTTCTGGGCGTTGCAAAGGCAAAAAGAAATTGGAAATTTATCAGAGACATACATATTTATTGAATTGATGGCTATGTGATCTACAGGCGGACGTACAAAATCGCTTTCTCAAGCTGCCGAAGGGCTTTGCTGCGTTAAAATCATATGCTCTTCAATTAATCTAAACATTGTTTTTCATTAAAGCTAACTATTATAATAATGGATTTGTGCTCTATATCGAACACGGATTTATAACTCGAATCTTAACGGTTAAGCAAATAAATTTGCAAAATTTTAAAATCAATCCAGCCAGCATTGCGTGCAAATTATCTGTGTATATTTCTAGAACATAGTGAAGGTGCGTTATTATTCCTTATATATAGAAATACATATATACGTATATATATATATATATATATATATATATATATATATATGCATAAATATACACACAATATACACACAAATATTATTTTCGCACCAAAGTTAATATATCCTACTCACTGTGTGGTGCGGGAATGAATGAAAAAACAATAACGAATACCTTTCACCAACGGAAGTGCGTTAATGACCATGAAATCATAGGTAAATGTTGTTCAAGCTATAATGCATAGAATTTGTAATTAAACAACTTTCAAAATTCAATTAAACTGATTACAAATATCTAACAAAAGCATATTTATTTAAGAAAAACATTTATTTATTTATTTTATTTTTTTGTATTTTTTTATCCCATTTAATATAACTAAATATATATATATATTTTTTTTGTTTTATATTAATTTAAATTCTCTGTGTTGAAGGATTTGAATAGGTTTTCAAAATATTTAAAAAATAAAAATGAACAAAAAAAAAAAAAAAACAAATAAGAAAATTATATTCAGGTGCGATCTAATCCTTCATATCAACTATCTATCCACTAAAACCATTTAGTTTCGACACTCCATAACATTAAGTGAATGCAGGCGCTGTAAGATCATCGAGAAAATGTATTTGGAAATGAGCAAGAAACACAATATTGCCACCTTTTGAAAATCGAGGTGTTCTCACTTTATATTCCATTTTGGAAGTGTCCAAGAAGTCCTCATAATTTTTGCCAAATCTGAAGGTGACATTTTCATACAAACTGACAAACGGACAGACAGACAGACGAACAGACAAACGCACATGCGGAGGAAGTAGCAAGCGATCAAACGGCAACACGAACATCTTTAAATCGATTCCGAATTTCCTACTGATCTACAAAACAGATAGTTTATAGGGTGCCTGAAGCTTCCTTCTGGATTTTGCAATCATTTGGAAAAACGGAATATACCCCATCTTTTGGTTGTGGGTATAACATAAGAAAAAAGGCGGACAGACGAATAGATGCTGTTTGATTCTGAATCGTTCAGTATAATAAAAAGCAGGCCTACCCCAAGTCCATACGCATTCATATCCATAACTAACTTATGCAAGTGATGACATATTTTGACTTATTCTGTTAGATACTTACATCAGACAGTGATCGGATCTCTTATACCCATTACGGTTATCCTAGAAAAGATTAGAAAAAGAGAAAGGAACTAAATTTTCATAATTCATAATATAGGATGGGCGCGGCTAATTTTTTCTATTTTCTCAATAAAAGCGGAAAGTTATATGCTGTCTGTGTTGCACTGTATAAGTGACAAGCATAGGCGTGTCCTTTAAGAAGTTTAGGTCATTCTCACTTTCTTTTGCAAATTTGTAGGCGATGTCTTCACTTTTGCGAAGGGGAGAAAATTTACCACAGATACTGCATAGCTGGGCAGATGGACATGCTTAGGTGCGTTCCAAATTTGAAGCTAGAAAATATTTCATATACTTTATGGGGTTTTTGAAGTTTGTTTCTGCGCGTTGTGAAGGTGTTGAAAAAAAATTAAATTTTTATATACCCTAATATTGAATAGGCGTGGTCAATTTCTTCCATGTTTGTATAGATACTGTGGTATATACATTTATCTGCTATAGTTTATGAGTAACGAGCGAAAAACCAATTTTTCATGCTTTTTGAGAACAAACACCGATACCGATAACTTCGATCGATTTGGCCCATTATCAATACCAACCTACGTGCAAGAACTTTCAATGTTCCTGCCAAACTGCCAGGAGGACTGACAGGCGGACAGACGGACATGCTTAGATCGATTAAGAATTTGATCCAGATCAAGAATATATGTTTCTTGTGGGATCTCTGAATTTCCTTCTGGGCCTGGCAAACCTTTTGATAGAAAGAATATCATCCCCATCGTTCGGTGATGGGTATACAAAAAAGACGTACGATTTCGAACGTTGTAAATAAAAATAGTTCCTTAAGAGCTACCAGCATATTCATAATTTGAGGAAATATTTTAAGAACACTTGCGCATATTTAACTAAAGCAACAGACATCGAATATTCGTCAAGATTCTCAATTGTAAAAATAAAATTAATGCCGCCAGACAATATTAAGCAGTCAAAGTTGGATAATGTATTTAAAATATTCTACCTACGTATGTCTATGTAATCTACGTAATTGATTAATGTTGCATGTTAGATTAATTGCACACACATACATGTAAACATAATTTTGGAATATCCACTATTAGTAAACCTATCATTATGACAATGATGACACACCTCTTTGCATGGGATTTTCTAACAATTTACTACAACAGTATTACACGAGTTACAAAATACAGGAAAATCACGATTTATATAAATTGTCTAAAGTATTGCATGAAAAAATTAACAAAAAGAGTACAATCAAATGAAACTGTTACATGTGACATTTAATGCTTTTTTTTTTTTGTTTTTTTTTTATTTATATTAAGTTTTAATAGAAATCAATATTTGGATGGTCGAAAAGATCTTAATAAACTGACAGTAATATTAGAATAGCAATAAGCATATCAAAGCTATATCCGATACCATAATCGCAACCGGTAACTGAAAAGTTAAAAAATTATTATTGAAAGGTTCGAAAAGGTCTAAGACAAACTTATCGCATGATGCGCAATGCGATCTTTAAATCCTTAAACATATTTACGGTGATACGCTTGGTCAGAACAATCAAATAATTGGTCACAATACAGAATACTTTGAAGTGCCAAATAGTAGACTTCGTGGATTCGAATATGATAGCGAGCGAATGCAATCTTTGTAGTGATTGGCGTTGCCCTCCCCACTAAATCTTCTTCAGTCTTTTACGGCTGGTAGATCTCGCTGTCCGTAGTATAGAACATTTTTCATTATGTCCGACCCTCATTCAATTTTGTTAACATCTTACGATGTGTTAATGAAATTGCGTTTTCGAGATAAGTAATTTTTTTAACTTTTTCAAATAAATCGCCGCAAACTCACGATAGGTATCGAGTTGCTAAGCGAGTGATATGTAAAAGTGATGTTCTCGCATCAAGTCCTATCCTGAGCATCCATTATCCATGAGGTAGACATGATTTCATAAGCAAATAACAATGTAACTCTGACGTCGTGACCGTAAAGGAAGAAAGCAAAAAGGAAAAGCCCGCAAAATATCGAACCACATTATTACATACATAGGTCTTTATAATAATTAAAAA
Organism: Glossina pallidipes; assembly: GCA_000688715.1. Classification (NCBI taxonomy): domain Eukaryota; kingdom Metazoa; phylum Arthropoda; class Insecta; order Diptera; family Glossinidae; genus Glossina; species Glossina pallidipes. The sequence continues at coordinate 780,099 of KK499807.1, forward strand.
CATACAAAAAAACCGTCATCACTTTTTCGACAATCTAAGAATTTTTGTAGAATTTACTGTTATTGCGGAGAATCTCAACTATTAATTAATTAATTTAATTTTTGATTTATTTATTTATTTATTTAATTTTTTTTTTTTTTTTTTTTGGATTAAACATCTTTCTATTTTTTGTTGCGTACAACGGAAATTACTTGCAAACAATAATAAATTCATAATAGAGTCTAATAATTATGAAAACATGAAAAACAAAACAAAAAAAAAACAAAACATATAACTTTTAAAATTCTAGAAAGTTTTGTTATGTGCTCTTGTTTTATATTATAGTCTAAGTAATATATCTACAATAGTTAGTGTAGAATGTCATACATATATATGTATGTATGTAAATATACATACATATATATGTATGTATGTAAATATACATACATATATATGTATATGTAGTAAGTGAATTGTGTGAACATTTTATCACGCACTTATACATAAATCCAAGTGTCAAGTTGAAGTTCAATGCGAAGCGATCGCGTGTATGTTAATAAATATATTCAGCTTAGAGCGCACTCTTTGGTACCCACCATTTCTTTGCTTGAGATCCTTAAAAACTAACACATTATCGTATATCTAACATTCTGTGAGAGCTTAAGCATCGTAATTAAAAAAAATTTATGGTGACATTGATTGTGCATAAAAACGCAGTCGAAGCATTAGAATACATCTAACAAAGCAAAGCTAAAAAATGTAATAGTCTTTAGAAGAGATATTATATATATCTGACCTTTCCATAAAGTCGTGCTCCTTTCATTTCTTTTTTCGAACTTATATCGTGACTTCTTTGATCATTTAATTTGTCAAAGTCTACATTGGTTCGTAAAGAAAAACTACAGATTCTCTACAACATATGCAAATTACTTGAATTCGTATTCGGTTAACGTTGTTTGTTGTTTCGATAAGGAATCATTGCAAAAAATACTGTAAAATTGGAAGAATTGAAGATTTCCTTTACGTTTGTCATTATAAATGAAAAATGTCACAACTAAATTTTGGAATAAACATTTGTTTATCGATTCGCAAATGATCAAAGTGCCTTCAAATGTATGAACCATGTATCATAAGTGAATTGAAAATTAAAATTCTTACCGATCTATGGATGGTATCCGTCGATGTCCATCACGTATGTAAAATCTGTAAGACAATTTAAGTCTCAAATGCCTATTCGGCCCGTATCCGTATAACAACATTTCAGTATCATCCGAACCGACTTCGAAAGCCACGTGCTCACACATTAATCAATCAAATGTTTCGAGGACTTTTCGAAAATTCGGAATGATAAAGAACTTCAATGTTTGCTAACAACTTATGCATATTTTCTAATAAATGATATATATATATATATATATATATGATATGATATGATAAATGAAATATATATATGAGTATTACATATATATATATATTCAATCGTATGCAGCACGAAACGAGGATATCTAAAGAAAGTAGTATGTGATCAGCTTACGCAGCTTGACATATATAAATTCCAGACCCTTGACAATAACTGCAGAATCTTACAATCGTGTGTAAATGTTCCGTTGCATTTAATGGGTTTCACTCATAAACTTTCCTTCGTTTTTTTTTTTTTTTGGTGAGAATTTAAATTCGAACTCCACACTCTGATTAAATTAAATTTAGTCAATCAATCGCCGAAGAAAAGATAAGAAAAATCATGCTCTAGCTCATCGAGTATTAACTAAATATTGTTAAGTTTAAGCTGACACGTCAGGAGTAAAGAAAACATATTTGGAAAGGAATTCTGTTGTTCTGATTCAATTCCGTTATTCGGGCGCATCAAGTCCGCAAGATCTTCAACTCTCTTTGCTATGAGTCACAAACGTTTCACAAATCTAATATGCACGCTTTGGTCGATACGAAAGCGAACTTGTTGTCAATGAACACAAGTCATTTAAACATCTTTATATGCATGTATCTAATTAATGTTTAAAGAACACTTGAAATAAATTTGATAAACATAAAAAAAAGAAAAAAAAACATTAGATTTTTCTCGTCGCCGTCTTACATAGTATTTCTACAATGCGTGAGTGTTGTGCGTTTTTTTAAGCTGACAAATGCATATAACTTAACGTTGATTTATTTTGAAAACGTTTAGCACGTTTTACAATTGCTTTGTCTAATTGACTATTTAATAAACTACATATCATATGCATAAATAAAATACTACATCTACTGGGTTAGTCGAAAAAATATTAAGCCCGTAAAATATTAAAATCTCTGCCGTTATTTGATTCATCAATTCAAGCAATGCATATTCATTCGTATTCATTGACGCATGCTTATTACAAACGTAACCTCGCTTAGATAGGCGCAATACTTTATAAGATATCTCTTCGATATCTATAAATATGTTTAATTAAATTTTATGCATTTAACTGATATTTAAATTAATTAAAACAACAACAAAAATGAAAATATTTCAAATTAAAATCTCATAGCGATATTCGAAAATTATTTGATTTGTTTTTTGAAAGGCATAACAACTCGAAAGAGTTTCAAAAATTTTGCAAAATCCTTTAACTACTTTGAGAATCTCATCCAATTCGAATATAAGTTAGCTTTTAATAATAAAATGTTTAAGTTAAGAGTTTCTTCTTTTTCACGGCTTACATTCTTGTTCATAATTTCATAATTTCTTTTTCGTTAAACTTTTTTATCAAAAATTTTCCAATAAATTAATTAAAAAAAAATTGTCCTATTTTTGTTTTTTTTTTTTGTGAAAATAATTTGTTTTCATTTTTTTTTATCGAATTTTTCAGTAACTAAAGTAACATCGGATGGCGAACCACACGAAATGATGACAATGATTGCTGGACTATCCGGATTTATTGTTGCTTTAATCATTTTAGCAATCTTACTATTCTTCGTAATATCGAAACGATCACATAGGTAAATATAATATAGAGCCAATGAAAAAGAAAAAGAGAAGACAGAAAGAAATTATAAAAATAGTTTCGGAATAGCTTTTTAATCTTGTGCATAAGAAACAGTAAGAACAGTTATTCAATAAGTATTTACTGTTACATATGGTGTCCCAAAACTTATGCCAGATTTCAATTAAATAAAAAGAGAGAGTTTTTAATGTAATAATGTATGTAGGATACACATTATCTTTTATCGAAATTCTGATCATCATCGCAACGTGCGAGTACACGATCAGGAAAGGTCTCATGCAGTAATTGAACTGTTTCGTGATACGTTTGACATGTGACACTGTCTTATTGAAACAACACCTCATTCAAACCACGATCATCCAATTTAGGCAGAAAGAACTGGATCATCATAGTGCGATATCGAGCACCAATAATAGTAATTGCTTGACGAGCCTCGTTTTCGAAAAAATATGACCAAACTTTCATTATTTTTGGAATATTGTTCAACAATGAAGACGCCGAACGGACGAACATTAGAGTCGGGCATGGCCGACCATTAAATACCCTACACCATTTTGTCTAACACAATTTTTATTTTTGTATCAAATTACTATTATGGGTCAATTTTCATTACCATATATTAAAATTTAGACCTTTCTGCTTTATAAAGGATCAAGTTTTGTGAAAATCCTTATTAGGAAAGAGTTCAAAAAATAGGCTGAGATGGTCCAAATTTGATACAGTTTTATTTTTATTATATTAAATTACTTTCATGATATAATTTTCATCATGAAGGATTGACAGTCAGACCTTTTTGTCGCATGAACTTCAGTTTTCGCTATGTGAGAGGGGGGAGAAGGAGTTCAAAAATTGCCTAGCAAATTACTTAGACACTTTCGACGAGAAATTTTGAAAATTGCAATTTTATTTCCATATAACGATATTTCGAATAAGTGGACCGACCCGAACCGTTTTCAATAGCGTTCGTCCTTGAGTCAAAACATATCGTTGTACCAAATTTTATTGAAATATCTCAAAAATTGTGGCCTATAGCTTGAGCACAAATTTACATGAACAGACATCAGACGGACAAATGGACAGATCATAGATCAATTCACGGTGTGATTTTGAATCGATCGGTATAATGAAAGGTGGGTCTATCTTAAGCTCTTCTGCGTGTTACATACGACCGCCATAAGTATAATAGAGGGTATAATAAAGACACTGTTACTTACTGAGCTTCAGTTTTAAAACGATTCTCGATTCTTCTTCGTTCTTCGTTTTGTGAAATACAACGTAACGAATATATTGAATACTTGGTAATTCATCTCTACTTTCTCAGTATAGTCTGCGATAAATAAATTCAAATGACTATAAATACAATGTCTTGCATATATTCGTTCCACTCTTATGTCTCGTTACCAGTACAGCATCGTAAAGAATAGATTTTTTCTACTTATTTATCTGTGTAGAGAAGCTTATGATGATTATAAGATACCTTCAATGTCTGTAAAGAACAGTCTCTTACGAAAGCTGCGCAATTTTCCAGCATTATAAAAGCATACATCATCACAAGTAGGCCGAGCCATGGGCAATTTTCATATTTTTATGGGAGCATTTAGCAAAAATTTTTCTAACGAGACTCGAGTTTTTGATTGCTTTTCAATATAATCGTTCAGAGTCATATGTAAACGTAAAGTAAGTGTAGCATATATTCCCCACTGACACGTATTGTTCCAATACAAAATGGTAGAATTTAACAAGGTAGGGTAGTATTCCAAAAGAAAGTGTGATATAATTTAAGATGCGATGTAGGAAAAAGTGCCCCTTTTAAAAAAGCGGTACACTACAGATGATGTATGTGTAAAGAGAGAACCTTCCTTGCTTGCTTTCCCTATATATTTCAGACTAAATTGTCGATTTGAACAAATTGAAACGGCAAATGAAAGTGAACTTGAAATCGTGAAATCGTTATCTTAAATGAAAAAAATTTAATAATATTTTGGCATTCGAGCAATGTAGGAGCCAATAGACGGGCATCGTTAATCTTACTTATCGAGTACATACATATATTTAATGTGCATTTATGCGGACATTAGCATTAAATAGCATGATCAAATTAGCGAAATCATTACTGTCCGTCAAGGGAAATAAAGTGTTTGCATTTTTTTGTTCTCTTTCACAGCCTCCATGAATGCCATCGTTGCTCGGTATCAAGTTCGGTGATTAGCAAAAGACCTTCGGCCAGCGATAGCGTTGACACAGATGTACAAAGCAAACGCACATCCATTGAAACGATTTATGAGGAAATTGGAGACACCCCAGTACCACGTTCAGCTTCGGTAGCTATAATTTATACGGGTAACCTTCAACGCAATTTAAATAAAGCATTCGAAAGTAGTGAATTAAATTTACAAAGCTGCCTAACAAAAGGCATTAAAGAGAAGAAATACAAAAGAACGCATTGGCAAGATGAAGTCGAGAAGCGTCAAGCGGAGACCGCCATACAAATAGAACGTTATTGAAGTAAGAGTGGCAATTATTTATTTTAACCTATAGAGTGTAGTATGTAAATGTATGAAATTTAAAAGACTGAATATGTAAATTATGACAACTTATTATTAATTCATAAAAGAAATGTAATAATTTTTTGTTGTTTTTTTTTTGTTGCCTTTTTTTTTTTTTAAGAAAATATGCACTTTTGTGTGTATTTTGTGTTTTTGTTAACAGTTCACACGAACCTTTACAAAACATATTAAAGTAATAAAATCTAACGAATGTATTAACCAGCAAAACAGTTTACTTGAATGGAATATTAATTGCGACAACCAACTACCATGGCCAGGAGGGCCATACGTATGTACATGCCATATTCAGCTTGACGGAAATAAACTGCCCTTGGATCTGTATCAAAATCTTTACTGATTTCAAATGTACGCGGCAAGGGATGCATGACAATTGTACTGCGTCTCGCTTTAGTCATTAATTTTGGTGTGACTATAAATTTGCCACAACACTATAGGAAAAGAAAAAAAAAAAATAAACAATAACAAAAGTATGGGGAAAATTCTTGATTAATATTCGTTCAGAACCCACCTTTTCGTATTCCTCCTCACTGGCAAATCGTTCCTTTTGTATTCGTGTCATGTACAGTACATCGGTAGTAGGCAAAGCCTCCTCCAGTGTGCTTAAAACCTTTTGACTAATGCCTTTCTCATTCAAATTCCTGATAATGTGCTCAGGCATACCCAGATTTTCAGGGCTTACATATTGTATTTGTACGTTATATAGAGTTAAAAGCCGTGCCAACGAGTGTACAGTACGTCCATGTTTCAAATCCCCGACCATAGTTATCGTGCGACCGTTTACAGTACCGAACTCCTCTCTTATAGTAAATACATCTAGCAAAGCCTGTGTGGGATGTTCACCCACACCATCGCCAGCGTTGATTACAGGTTTACGGGAATGTTGAGCAGCGCGCTATTTGTATAACAATTAAATATTTAATGATGTTATTATTGAACGTTTAGTTAAATTGTTGATAGCAATTATCGATGCTTACTCTGACTGCTCCTGGTTCTGGATGCCTCAATACCAGGACATCCGAATAACCGCCCATTACTGAAATACTATCTTCCAGAGTTTCACCTTTCTTCACAGACGAACTTGTATTATCTATTGCGATAACATGCCCACCCAATCTCTGCATGGCCGCAGCGAAACTGGACGATGTTCGAGTACTCACTTCATAAAATACGGAAGCCATAACTTTCCCTTTCAATAAATCGTCCACGGGGCGATCTTTAACCACACGACTCTTCAGCAATTGCGCTAAGTTGAAAATATCATTTAAATGCTCCTTGTTGAACATATCGACACTTAAAATATGACGCCCTAGGAGACTGTTGGCCACCGGCGATATGGGAGCGTTGGCAATAGCAGTTTTCTGCACAAGCTCTCTGAAGGTGGCATTGCTAGCCGAATCGCAACGAATGCGTGGCAAAGGCGATACAGGGCGCAAAATGCTAGCGTCACCGGAAAAGTGTACACTAACTTTGGAAGGAACTTCAGCCAATAATTTGGAAAACGCCTCATTGGCCTGTGAATCACTAACGAATTCACTGTCGCGATCTAATAATTTCATGTTATCCCAGCTATCAAGTGACGTTTTGATTTCTAAAGATTCCAGTGATTGCGGCTTTAACGATTTAAGATTATAATGACTGCGTACATTTTGTCCAAAGCCCGGCTTTACCAATACTTCACCATCCACGAAAGCAACTTCACCTCTTAAAACAACGCGATGTACCTTACCTTTCACCTTTGTGCCTTCAAACGGAGTCCACTTGGCTTTGGAATGCATACACTCCTTCGTTATTGTCCACTCTTCATCCAGGTCAATTTCTACGTAAGTATTTTGCTGCTCGGGAAGACCGAAAATTCTTTTCGGATTACGGTAAAATTTATTTTTAATGTCCTCAAAAGTCAAACGTCCCTCATCGACGGCCTTCAACAATAATGGCAATATAGTTTCTAGTCCCGGAAAACCAGGTGGAGGGTTTCCCGCTTTTTTTTCCTCATATGTATGCGGAGCATGATCGGTTGCAAATACATCTATGTGCTCCAAGTTATCCCATAAAGCTTTCTGGTCTTCTTGAGTACATAGCACAGGCCGTACCTCAGATCTACCTTCCCCTATAGTGGGTATGTCTTTGTCACACAAAAACAAATGATGAGGACACACTTCGCACGTTACGCGTATACCCTTCTCCTTCGCAGCCTTTACCAGTAATATTTCCTCCTTACGTGCCAAATGACATATATGCAGAGGGCGATCCATTAATTGTGCAACAAGTATTACAGCAGCCATAGTTTGACGTTCCGCATGGCAAACTATCGGGGCTCGTTTAGGCCAATTTTGCATGTGTTTTTCCCAAACGGTCATATCTGTCATTTTCAATGTGCTGAATGTATCATTTAAATACATCTTAAGGCCAGCTGCTTGAGGGGCCAACTCATGGATATGCTGCCAATTTGTATCATTTGCTCCCACATACAAAGCGTAATCACATCGCGCTCCAGCTTTGGCCAACTGTTGAAATAATGTAAAACTGGCGCAATCCACTATCGAGGGATCAGTATTGGGCATTGCACAAACCATGGTTATACCGCCTGCTAAAGCGGCAGCGGTGCCACTAGCGAAATCTTCTTTATGCGTGGCACCGGGTTCGCGCAAATGAACATGAACATCAATGAAACCAGGCAGAGTGACCATACGCCTTGAAGTCATGCAATCAGTATGAGTTTTCATATGTGTACTGCGACCCGTGAGACGCATAGATTCCACCAACAGCTTAGTGCACTTGACATCTGTGACCAATGGTATCGAATAATCTACAGCTAAGCGCCGTGTACGATATCCCCGAGTCATTATAGTTGACACCCTACAATGCGAAAATGAAAAAAAAAAACCAATCAACAGCAAATAAACCGCTCACGTTCATTCAATGCGGCAAGTCCGTACTGAATTTTAAGTACATGTGATAATAAGCCAAGTTTAATATCCATATATGACGTTGGCCAACTGCAAGCAATGAGCGAGGGAGATGCAAATACAATTTTACAATAATTAATAGAAAAAATTTTAAATTCCATAGTTTGCGAATTTGGTTCGCGAGTTAAATTTTTTATAGAAATTTTTTAGCATTCAGGACATTGTAAGAGCTCTTTCATAATCAAGTCCTCCCATAATACGACTACCGGTTTATACTGCCCACTAAAGGTTGGGGTGTCACAATAGACTTGATCTTTTCTTTGGAACATGTATTTATCTTATACCATATTAGGATTACATATGTTTTTAATCAACGTAAGACTAGAAATGCTTTAAGCCATATGCGCATTACTACGAGAACAAAAGCCGGTGCAGCCATGACTTGAGAGCATTCTAAACAGACTAGAGACTGCTAGTAGTAAGAATCTGATTTTAAAGATCTAGATAAGTATCAGGATTAGTGCGTGCACGTCATATAGTTAGTGAAATGGAACGGAACTTTGCTCGCAAATGATTACCAGCCCTGGGTAGGACTGTCCTCACGGCCATAAAAAGCGAGATGGTTTTTGGAGACAAACTTGCGGCGTAATTTTCCGGCAACAAAAAAAATGCCTCCGTTCACATTTATTTTCATTCTCGTTGCTTGTATGTTCAAGTTGGCCTACGTTGCGTCTGCTAAAATTAGTACCAACCTAATGGAGAAATTAAATTGGAATTTCGTCATCTCCTCCTTAACTACTTTTTTCCTGTTTTCCTACCTACTCACCCACATTACTATAGTCCCACTTACTACGATCGATACGGATAGGCAAGTTTCCCTTGACCCGCACTGTCGTGATTAATGTTCACATCGTTTTAGCCGTTGTTTATCCGGCTATCAAAAACGTTGTAATAAAACGTCTTCTTTTTCGATTTTACTTGGTGATGCTGCCAACGAGCTGAATTATTATAACAAGAAGTACTATGTTGTTTGAAACTTAAATTTTTCTGGGTTGCATCTTCTTACAACGCATTGAATCTTCGAGTACGAAGGGAGAATTTTCAATTCATAAGTCGTTCATATATAGAAATCATTGCTTACAAAACCAATTTGGAAACCAAATAATGTTCGCAAACATTTTACAAAAAAAATGTTGCGAAAATTTTCAGTTCAACTTTATTAACTGATCAAGTAAAATTTCTGTCTTTCAAGTTAAGGATATATGGAAAGTTTTGCGTAGCCACTTATGCAGTTAGTACTTACCTTCTGGCTCCCCCTTTTCGCATGGGTATGTTAATCACCAATTCAAATTCTTTTTTAGCTAAAAATTCCGCCAGATGTCGCAATTCTCCATTTATATCGCCTGTAGTATTCTTATCAAATCCCCATTGCACAGCTTCAACCTAAAGAAAACATATAACAACATTATAGTCGGGCAAGGCCGACCATTAAATCCCCTACACCACATTGTCTAACACAATTTTTATTTTTGTATCAAATTACTATTATGGGTCAATTTTCATTACCATATATTAAAATTTGGACTTTTCCGCTCTACAAAGGATCAAGTTTCGTGAAAATCCTTATTGAGGTAGAATCCAAAAAATAGGGTGAGATGGTACAAATTTGGTACACTTAATTTTTTTATGTTAAATTACTTTTATGATATAATTTTCATCATGAAGCATTGACAGTTATACCTTTTGGTTGTGTGAACTTCAGTTTTCGTTATATGAGAGGGGGGGAGAAGGAGTTGAAAAATTGCCCAGCAGAATGCGGAAATCCTATTACTTAGACACTTTCGCCGAGAAATTTTGAAAATTGCAATTTTTTTCAGAATACTGCGTGATATGGGGAGTGGTCGTAAAAGTGGACCAATCCAAACCATTTTCAATAGCGTGCGTCGTTGGGTCAAAACACGTCCCTGTACCAAATTGCATCAAAATATCTCAAAACATGGACAAAGATTAGACGCACAGACGGACAGACAGGCTTAGATCAATTTAGATTATGATTCTGAATCCATCGGTCTAATAAGACGTAAGTCTATATCTATCTTAACACCTTCTGCGTGTTACATACGTCCGTACAAACTTAATATAACCTGGACCACAAATGGTGTAGGGTATAAAAGGGCAAAAGCAGAGACCAAAGAAAGTCGAAGAAAGTTTAACAACGACAACGATAAGAAGAAATCTTGAAAATTTGCGATTAAGATCTTTTTTATTCAGGACAATGAATCATGAAAAGTATGTAAATATAAACAACGCAAGCATTGATAAAGATTATGTGAATATTGTATTATAAAAGAGTACAATATATAAATTGGCTTATGTATGAGTTCAATATAAAAAGGCTGCTTGTGTTTAAGATATCAATGAATCATTATTCACGGCAAGATCAAAAGGTCTACAACAAATATCTTAAAAAAATTCAAAAATTTCGATTTTTTGACTAAACATTTTTTTTTTTTTTTTTTTTTTTTTTGTAAATAAGATAATTTTTTAAAATAGGAATATAATAACATTTCGATACAAGACAAGAATTTAATAAACCATTAAAGATGTTAACAAAACACTTTCAGTAACACGACAACGATGAAAAAAGATAAAAGGCTGATAACTATAGGTTTGATAAAAGAAGAAAGGTTTACGTAGAAAAAAAAATAATAATAATAATTAACTGAAGAATTTCTGAATGATGATACAACAATCAGCAGACAATTTTAGTCAGTTGTTGAAGTTTGAAAGGAAACGAACATATATAGTCGTTAAGCATAAACATGGGCCGTTCTAGTTCGAAATTTTGGGAGAAACCACATAATCCTTTGCAAGAATTGCAATATCAAGAAATGCGTAGAGAACGTACCCGTTTACAGCAGGAGCTCGAGAAGACACAAATTGCACGTCTTCAAAAGAAACAAGCGAAAAAGTGCCGCAAACGACATCAACAACAACACTTGGGAATCGAGCAACGCAAACACAGTTCGACTACTTCTGCGAAACGAAATAGCTTACGAAAGTGTAACGATTTAAAAAAAATCAATTCCAATACCAACGATCACAATGCTACATACAAAAGTTTAAGTAAACAAAACGAAAATATTCACGATATCAATAATCGTCAAATTGAAGTAAAACTGCAAAAGCAATTAAATGATGATTTATGCACGTTCCTCTTAAATCAAATAACATACACGACGCAATTTTGTAAAAACTACGAAAGGTAAAATACTGCAATATTTTCATTTAATTGCATTTAATTATCAAACCGGAAGGCGGATATTGGGAATAATAAATATTTTTACCGCTGCCGGAATCTATTGTTATAAACTTTTTAAGCGCCTAGTATTTTTGAAAATTGACATATACTTATATATAGACATAAATCACGCAACTCTATGTCTGCTGAATGAAAATTATTCCTACAAAAAAAAAAAAGTCTGCAAAATTACTTATCAAGCAATTAGTCTCGTATCTCATTTGCAGTCAATTCTTATATACAAGTTAAATTTTGATACATATATATATATATATATATATATATATATATATACGTATGTAAAAGTTGATTAATTAAAAAGGGGAAAAAAAGAAACTAAATGAATTTCTTCATAGAATAGAATTCAGTTGTACGGCGAATAGATGTTAATCGAAAAAAGCTGAGGTATTTTACCATCAAAAGAGGATAATTGGACTGCAAGCAAAAAGTGCTGAAAATCATTTAATCAAATATCTGTAGATTATAGATGATAGATGCTGAACTTTTTATTTACTTATTTTTATACCCATCACCGAAGAATGAGGGATATATTCTTTTTGTCAAATCGTTTGCAATGCTCAGAAGGAAGCTTCAGAGATCCCGCAAAGTATACATAATCTTGATGTTCGTCTGTCTGTCCATCTGTGTAATATCTGTTGTAAACATTCTCCTGGCCGCAAAAGTGAAGCTATCAACTTCAAATTAAATAGAATCATTCAAAGTTCTTGCAAGCAGATTCGTATTGAAAGTGGCCCAAATCGGTCAGAGGATACGCCCACAGCAGCACGTAAACTGAGAACACCTCTGTTTTTCAAAGGGAATGAAAAATTGGTTTTTTGCTCATTACTCATAGCAGTTAAATGCCCAAAAATTTGATTACATATTCCAAGGGCGATACTGTAGCACTTGCGTGCAAGAATGGAAAAAATTGACCATGCCCACCTATTATTGTAGTGCATCAATATTTTATTGTTTTCTCAAAGCCTTTATAACGCGTAGAAACAAGATTTAAAAACCCTATAAAGTACATAAGTTCTTGATCAGTTTCAAATTTGAACTACACCTAAACATGTCCGTCTGTTCGTCCGCCCATCTATCTGTCTGCGCAACTGTGTAGTTTGTTTAGTAACGATTCTATCGTTAGCGAAATTTGCAAAAGAATTAACAATTGACTTAAATTTTTCAGAGGACACGCCTATAATGACCACACGTTCATGCGACAAACACTTTTATTTTGCAAATACAAAAAAATTAGCCGCGCCTACTCCATATTATAGAGCATGAAAATTTAGTTTTTTTTTTACTTCTTTTATCTTTTTAGGATAACAGTGATGGGTATAAAAGATTCGGTTGCGACCGAAAACAATTTTTTTACTTGTTTACGTTAATTTATTTCTAGCGAGTATTCAGCAGCAGTCGATAATTTGCGTGAAACGGAAAAAGAGTTGAATAAAAATTTATTGGAGCATTCTGTTCTGTTAGTCAATCCACTCGACGCAATGGTAGCAAAATGGATAAATTATAAACCAGTGTAAGTGGGGATTTCAAATTACCTAATTAATGAAATTAACTAAATTTTGGTATAAATTCTTCAGTCACGGCCCCGATAAGCATTATTTACAAGTATTACAACAACAGACACTTTATGTTGTATTTGAGAATATCGATATTGCCCGACCGAACGATGCTAATTATGATTCGATTTCACCACTATGTAAAGTCAATATGGAATGTGATTTCCGTGAGACGACACCGTGTACGGAAGACTATATGCAAATGTTAGAAGATATTCAATGGAAAGGTTATGTGCGTTTAAGACTTCGTGAAAATCTTAATTTACAGCATACGCTGGAAGATATCTACACGGATGGTAGTTCAGGTTATAGCACGAACAGTGGCTACAGCAACAATACTGTTTTATATGGCGCTATAAATGGCGAATACACGGAAAAACAATATGATTATGCCTATATAACGCATCTGAATACACATCATCCTCTGAGAGAGTTGCGTATGGGTAATACACGTGAACGACAACAATTGGATAGCAACGTATTACCGGAATCGTGTATCTCGAGGTTGCAAAATTTTGTAGAGCATTTTGAAGCCGATCTAACGGATGAGGAAGATAGTGAAACAGACGATGAAGAAGCTGTTGACAGTGAACAAGAATATAATAATCGGAGTTGTTATCGTGACTTTGACACTTTACAAGCCATAAAGCTATATCGTCTGGAGTTAGAGAGGCGTAAGAAGCTTTTAGCGCAACATTACCTTAACTCGAAAGAATTTATGCGTTATTTTTGTGAATTGTTGCGTAAAAACTTATCGAAGCCATTACAAATTGGCGAGGGAGAGTTATTTTCAGCTACATATCGTGGATGTTCGATTTATACTAATCGTTATGAATTGATACCCGCCATTCATGTAGCGCAAAATGCCCAAGACTGGCCGAAATGTGCTTTCGAGTTTCGTTTGCGTGACCGGCCGATAACAATTAATCGTCAAACTGGTCAACAAATGCAATGGCCCACACGGGCCATGATCAAACATATTGAAACTTTCGGGTTTCACGTCATACCTCTAGGTTATACACCGAAAAAGAAAAGGAATCCCTTCCGGGACATAGAATGGCGAATAGTTTTTCCGAAAGCTGAACGTTATTTGGAACAGCATTTAACGAATGCTCAAGTTAAAGTATTCATGATAACTAAAGCGTTGTTTAAAAGTTTCGTAGAGCCCCACGAGAAAAATAAACCATTGATGTTTGCTTTCGACCATTTACGTATGCATCTGTTTTGGGAATGCGAAAGAGATTATTACGCTTGGCCTGAAGAATTTCTGGGTGAAGTTTTATTGCGCTTCATTCACTCGTTTATGAAACGATTAAGAGAGAAATGCTTACGCGATTATTTCGTTAGCAGTCGCAATTTATTTGAGAGCATACCTGAGTACTCGCTGATAACTTTATATTCCATATTGGCGGATATCACAGCCAATCCGTTAATGCATTTAATGATAGCATTGAGAAATTTACAATATGCTGAAGATTATTTTCCGAAACTGGATTTTAAGAAGTTATATAACAATCTAATAGAAGATGATGTTTTTAAATTGCAAAAATTTGCCAAGCATTCAAGGCATCTAGAAACTCAAATAGATAAAAAACAGCAAAGCGATAATGATGAACTACCGAAAACAATGGATGAAAGAGCTAAAGGCCTGGTTGGTCTTAAGCAGGGGCGTGAACGAACCCAAGGAAAATTGAGACGAAAAACCCAAATCTTGCGCTACAACATACAAATGAAGAAACAAGAACTAGAAGCTAAGCGAAAGTCTATAGAGTCCATAGATACGGAGGTAAAGTGCATAAAAGCTATTTATGATCTGTTCAGATAATATAAATAAAATTGATATATTGTTTCAGTTCTTTTTTACCAAAAACTTAAACACCACACATCTGCATCGAGCAAATCAGGGTCTTGAGAATTTAAGAAAAACAAATATTCTAGAAATTTTGTTGGATCATTTATTGGAAATGTCTAAAAAATCGATCAATTATTGTTCACCAATCAGAAACCTTTTAACTCTATTCAGAATATTATGCAAATTTTATCATAATTATGGCTGTGACTTAGGCGCAGCAGAATATTTGGATTCCCTACATAATTTGGAAGAAGATCTTCAAACATTTCAATTACGACAAGAGTTAAAGTTATCCCTACCCTCATTACCCAATAGACAAAATGTCATCGAAACTACCGCGGATAACGATCAATATTCAACAAAAGACAGTATTATCAAAACAAGGTCGACAAATTATTATGATGAAATTGAGACAAAAGCCGAAGCAAAGACACTCCACTGGGATTATTCGATAGAGAATGAAGAAGCTGCTCAGAAAGCTAGAAGACGAACAATGGGACCCAAAGCGTCCACTAGCTGTCATACTGCTCAGGTTATTTCGACAAATCAGATGCAAAAATCAAGAGTTCAGCAAAGATTTTTAGACGATATTCATGATGGTCGCAAATCTATAAAATTTCATGACGTGGTTATAGAAGTGCATCAGCAGGACATACCAAACTTTTCACTTAAAACTGACACTAACGAGCCGATCAGCATATTGCGTTCAAAATCGGATTTAACGAAAGAAAATCATACGGAGAATCAGACAATTGCGATAAAATCAGAAGAAGTTCCAGCCAATTTCTCGTCGTCCAATCATCCAGCCAAAAATATTTTAATATCCTCTTCTCTTAAGGACAAACTAAAACTATCTCAGAAAATAGAAAATTCTCCTTTAATTTGTAATTTAACATCTACTACGGGAAAATTTCTCCAAAACATGACAACTGCAGAAAAGAAAACCTACATCAGAGAAATGCTCAAACGTAAGACATTTCAACTCAAAGGAGCATTTAATCAATCTACCGATAGTTAGTCTTAATTAGCAAACTGAATAATAATTCGTTTATAAAAACATCAAAATTGTCATTAGTTTTACTTACGTCGACTTTATGCGATTCATAGAAATCCGCGGTGCCGATAGATGCATACAACTTGTAACCCATTTGAGCTAAATCCTTTATAGCTGGTAGTAATTCTATTTTGTTCTAAAAAAAAAAAAAAAAAAAAATTCCAGTTTTAGTTCTCTAAGCCAATTAATTTGCTTCACCTGATAAGAGCCTATATATAAAAGTATGGCTTTCTTGGGTATCTGAAAACCTGTCGACATCATGGCTTTTAAATAGGCCTCAAACCGATTGTCGCCGAAGCAAGCTACCTCCCCCGTAGAAGCCATTTCGACACCCAACTGCACGTCGGCACCAGCCAGACGTGAGAAACTAAAAACAGGCACTTTGACACCAACTTTTCCCACTCCATGCAATACGTCTACTGGTTCGACGGGCAAACCCATGATAGCTCTGGTAGCCGTCGCCACAAAATCATGATTTAAAGTCTTCGATACAAAAGGAAATGTTCGTGACACGCGTACATTACACTCAATAACTTTCAACTCGTTATTCTTGGCTATAAGTTGCATATTAAAGGGTCCGGTTACGTCTAACAAAGCAGCCAAATCGCGAGTAATACGTTTAATGTTTTCCAATGTTTCTGTATTCAAATCTTGTGGAGGTGTTACCAACGTGGCATCTCCGGAATGTACTCCCGCATTCTCTACATGTTCCGACACAGCCATACATAATATTTCGCCATCTGCAGCCACTGCATCAACGTCAATTTCTTTCGCGTCAATTTCGAATTTCGTTATAACGACTGGATGTTCTTTGCTTACTCGAGAAGCAGCATTTAGATAAGTCAATAAATCTTGATCAGAATAGGCAACATTCATTGCAGCCCCTGATAGCACATAGGACGGTCTAACCAAACAGGGGTATCCAGCATCTCTGCAAAATTCTTCAGCTGCTTTGTGATCGGTTAATATACTCCACTTTGGTTGTAATATACGCTTGCTATCCAGCATACGAGAAAATTTAAAACGATTTTCAGCACGGTCTATAGATTCGGGGGAAGTACCTAAAACTTTTGTTTGTTGGCGATGTAAATCCATTGCTATATTATTGGGCAATTGTCCACCCATTGACAGTATAACACCTTCGGAACGTTCTAGTTCGTAAATGTCCATTACCACTTCAAAAGATATTTCTTCAAAATACAATCGATCACACATATCGTAATCGGTAGACACAGTTTCCGGATTACAGTTAATCATAATTGTGGATTTGCCAAGATTTCTTAATTCACGCAAGCAGCCAACTGCACACCAATCAAACTCTACGGAAGAGCCTATGCGGTAAACTCCCGAGCCTACTACTATCGTGAAGCCTCCTGGAAAATCGATATCATTTTCGGCAGCATTGTATGTTATGTATAAATAATTAGTGGTTGCTGGCCATTCGCCGGCCACCGTATCAATTTGTTTGACAAACGGTGTTATCCCTAGCCCTTGACGTTGTTTGCGCACAGCCAAGTCCGTGCTATTAATAGCTTGCGCTATCTGTTTATCAGAAAAACCCATGCGTTTGGCTTCTAAAATTTGTTGAGCCGTCAAAATATTGCCGGTTTTTTCCATCAAAGTATAGAACTTGACAATGTTAAGCATTTTGTTTAAAAACCATTTATCGATTTTAGTCAAACTATGCAATTCATCAATAGAATGATTGTCTTTCAGAGCTGCAGCAAGGACGAAGGGCCTCTTATCGGTGGGCTCTTTTAGTTCTTCATTATTACCTTTGTAATGATAGGGATCAAATCCAAGAACTGTATCATCTACCATACGCAATGCCTTCTGAAAGGCTTCTTCAAAGTTACGACCAATGGACATTACTTCACCGATACTCTTCATCGAACTGCCGATGTTCTTGCTGACACGCACAAATTTTGCCAAATCCCATCGAGGTATCTTCACTACACAATAATCTAGACTAGGTTCAAAGCAAGCAGTCGTTACGTCTGTCACTGAATTCCTGATGCTAGGTAACGAAATACCCAAAGAAAGCTTCGCGGCCACATAAGCCAAGGGATAGCCCGTGGCTTTGCTAGCCAAAGCCGAACTTCTAGATAATCGCGCATTAACTTCAATAATGTAATACTCCTCCGAATAAGGACTCAATGCAAATTGTATGTTGCATTCGCCTACAACACCAAAATGACGTATAACCTTCAGTGCAGCAGTTCTCAACATATTATACTCGCGATTAGATAAAGTTTGCGAAGGTGCCACAACAATGCTTTCTCCCGTATGGATGCCCAACGGGTCCAGATTTTCCATGTTACAAACGGTAATACAGTTATTGAACGCATCTCGCACAACTTCGTATTCAACTTCTTTCCAGCCCTTTAGAGACTTGTCGATAATTAATTGATTGGAATGAGCAAAAGCTTGATGAGCTAAAGTTTCCAATTCTTCTTCAGAATCAGCAAAACCTGATCCCAGACCTCCTAGAGAGAAAGCAGCTCTGGCCATAACCGGATAACCTATACGTTTCGCTGCTAGTAGAGCTTCCTCGACCGAAGAGACAGCTTCCGAGGGTGCCACTCGTTCGCCGATCTCATTAATGCGTTCAGCGAAGATTTTGCGATCTTCCGTTTCAATAATTGATTTAATAGGAGTTCCTAAAATTTTCACGTTATATTGAGTAAACACATCTAAACTATCCAATTCTATGCCACAGTTTAACGCTGTTTGCCCGCCGAAAGTTAATAAAACTCCATTTGGTCTTTCGGCTTTAATCACTTGCTCAACGTATTCTGGCGTCAAGGGCAAAAAATAACATTTGTCAGCCAAACCTTTAGATGTCTGCACGGTGGCAATATTAGGATTTATAAGCACAGTTTGAATTTTTTCTTCTTTCATCGCTTTGATAGCTTGAGAGCCGGAATAATCGAATTCACCGGCTTGACCAATGGAAAGACCTCCTGAGCCCAAGATAAGAACTTTGCGAGGCAATTTCTTGAAAGTGCTTTCGGGTTTCGGTACGTAAGCTAGACGATCGATTAGGCGCTGACGTAAACTTATTGAAGATTCATTTTGTGATTTAACCGCTTCCAAGAAAATATCAAACAACAACTCCAAGTCTTCGGGACCAGCAGTATGTTCTGGATGGAACTGCACCGAAAAATAAGGTTTTATTTTATGAATAATGCCTAGAAGAAGAAATGGAGATTAAAATGAGCTTATCTGATGAGATTGCAACACAAACCTTCATTCGTATTATCGTTAATATTGGTAAATAAAGGCTCCCAACCCTTGGGCAAAGTCTCCGTTTGGACAGCAAATCCATGGTTTTGTGAGGTCATGAAACAGCGACCCGTGTCATGATGTATGCATGGCAAGTTATGTCCGCGATTGCCGTATTTCATTTTGTAAGTTTTGCAACCGATGGCGGTAGCTAATAGTTGATGGCCCAAACATATGCCAAATATAGGTTTTTGACCCGATTCTACGACTTTTCTGATTTGTTCGACAGTCTGTTTGCACATAATTGGATCACCCGGACCATTCGAAATAAATAGACCATCATATTTGCTTTCGTCCAAATTATAATTCCAAGGTACCAAATCAACTCGTGCACCACGCGATATAAAGCATTTTACTTGATTCAATTTTAGGCCACAATCAATAGCACATATACGTGGTGAGCCCAATTCATTGAAAATCATAGGTTCTTGGACTGAACATTCCGCGACTAAATTTCGAACATTAGGATCAGGAAACGTTAAAGAATCCAAATTGCTGGGATATTCATAGACCAAACGACCTAAAATAGTTCCGTTTTCACGAATTTTCTTTGTTAAAGCACGCGTATCCACACCACTAATACCAGGCACCTTATGACGCTCCATCCAACTGGATAGAGTTTCTTTAGCACGCCAATGAGATGGTGTTTCACAAATTTCTCCTACTACTAATGCGGCGACAGAAATTCCATCCAACCATTCAAAATGTTGCGGTAAACCATATTCATCCTTTTCAGCAAAACTAGGTACACCGTAGTTACCAATCAAGGGATATGTCAGAACTAATATTTGAGATCGATATGAACGATCAGTCATGGATTCCGGATAGCCAACCATTCCGGTTTGAAACACCACTTCGCCATCGACTGGCAAATGTGCACCAAAAGCTTTACCTGACAGAATAGTAGAATCCTCAAGGATAAGGAAGCAATCGGGACCAACAGGCATGATGATAGTTAAATTGAATAACTAAAAATGTTAAACAATGCCAAACTGCAATGATCAATGAAGGTAATTGAATTACTAATAAAAAATTCTAAACCATGTTCGGATAAATAAAACAGACTTGATATATATAAAAAATATAAGCATTATTAAGTGTTAAAATGTAAAATTTTATAAATAATACAATACAAATTCTTGTTCTTCTCAGCACTAGTTAAGATCAAATGCCCTTATCGCTTTGCCTTTTATAATCTTCGTTGAGAAAATTTACGAATAAGTCATCAGCAATTGCTTTGGGTTAGGTTTGTAAATCGTAAAAAATCGTTGCAATTTCCGTTACTCAAATAAAGAACTCTCGCCTCGAGAGGGGCCGTAACGGAGTTTTTCCATCGACGGACGCTGTAGACACATTAAATATACGCGACAATTATTCTCGTTGTATCTGCTGTACTTTCTAAGGAAACGAGGAAGAAAGCCAACAACAAAACAGGGACGTTCTCAGTTTCCAATTTCCAATGTTTTTGCCGACTTTAATTTTTGGACGGACGGACAGAAAATACTTAAATCGATTCAAAATTTGATACGTGATCAAGAATGCACATACTTTATAGGGTCACCAGAAATTCTCTCGGCATGTCGCAGACATTCTGACAAAAAACATATATTCTTTTGCTGATGGGTGTAAGAACACTTAAATTTGTCTAAATTCGTTGAAAGAAAATGTTATCAAAATGCTACGAAAGTAACGAAAGCAAGCAATAACTTTCGACTTTGCTTTACTTTGCTTAACAGTGTCATAAAATAGAAACGGCATTAAAGGGTTAAAAATTGACAAAAATTTTGGATATCGAACGTATTTACTGAAAGGCCATTGCGATGTTAAAAACAACAAAAACAAAAATTTCTGGTACCGAATAGAGCATATTGATTATTATGAAAGTACACTTTAGCAACTTTTACCCGTAGCCATCCATGTTCAGGTGTCGTTTTATCCATTCCATCACCACTTCCAAATTGCTCTTCGCTTACGATTTTATTGTATTTTTGGTTCAATTATTTTTTTTGGTAAACCAATAATTTCTTATTTCTTATTGCTTCCTTCCCTTTTCTTTTTATATTAGTTTTTTATTAGAGATAACTGGTTCTCTCTCTCGTTAACCAGCAGTAACGATTTGTGCTAAAGAGCAACAAAGGCATGAAACTGAGGTAAATTAAAATAGCATAAGAAATGCGCTACAATCGATTTACAAACAATGAAAATTACACTTCAGTACTAACGCGACACCATAACTCAGACAGCCATCACCACAACTGTTGTAAACCGTGCCAAAGCCGAGCAGTGTGCATGCATAATAAATCTTTAATAAAATTGATATGGTTAGTTAAGAGGAGATGCGCATTAGCAGCGTAATGGCTAAGAAACTCAGTGCTCGCGAGTTCAAAATTCAAGGGCAATAGAGTTGGTATTGCACACAAACACTAAGTTGCGGTGATCACCACCCTATCTCTTTCTATTTCCTCACTTCGTTTTGCTACACGAATACAAGACATCCATTGAGTGATTGGTCATTGGTTAAAAAGAAAAGAAAGAAAAAAAAAGTCTCATCGTATTCTGATACTATTACCCACTTTGTGTGCCAGCTTGAAACGGTTATGCAGTTTAAATTTTGTACGTATATAGAATTTCGCCTAAAAAACTCTTAACGGGATACGCAAAACTTACAGCCGTATTCTCATGTATCATGCGAGAAAACAATGGGTCTCTTTGTGACAGTTTTTTGTGATTTAGGAGCAAAGATGGAATTTTCTGAAGCAATACTTACCAACAAACCTTTCCAATATCAATTATGTTGCATAACAAGGTTGTTAAGTCACAAAGATCACATAGAAAAAAGTAAATGCTTATGGTTTATGATTTGATGAGTCTGTGTTGTTACTCAGAACTGTTACTTTCGGGGCAAAACCTTTATTTACTATATTTATTAATAGCACTAAACAGATCAACAGAAGACCATAATAATTGACTTCAAATTAATTTAAAGATCTATAAATATTGACAATGTTGAAGAAGCGAAATTTTAAACGAAATTATTCCTCATACTTTTATACCCGCCACTGTAAGATGGAGGTATGCTCACTTTGTTGTCTTCCATAACGTATGTAACGCCCAAAACGAAGCTTCGGTTACCATATATATATATATATATATTCTTGATCAGCGTGAAATTCTGAATTGATTTAGCCATGTCTGTCCATCTGTGTATATGTATGGTGTTTATTGTTGGCACTCTCTTACTTTGCAAAACACTCTACTCTTTACGTGCAAAAATGGAAAAAATCGATCATGCCAAACACAAAATTGCAAGCAAACAAGGCAGAATATCTAAAATTACTTAGCACATTCCTCAAATGAAGACATATTATCTGCCTAAAAATGGGTTAATTTTAAAATGAATATAATAGATGCAGCGACCTGATGGATTAATTTTTTTCTTAATGATACCAACGATACGGGTATCAAATAGAAGAACTTGGAGAGTAGCATGCGAAAGGCGTAGTGGTGGTTATGCGAGATTGCGCCCCCGCCGAATATAACTTTCTAACTTGTTTTAATATCATATATATACTAACCGCTCAAGGTCTGCTCGATGGTCTTAAGTTCAAATCTCAAGTGCCGTAAAGTTTTCAATAGAGCCGATAACCGTAAATTCTAGTGCTTTAAGAATTTAGTCTTATTCTTATTTCTCTGACTAAATTAATAATAATTATTGTAATAATATATATATATATATATACTTAATTCGGATATTTAAATATAAATCAGCGTTTTCGACTAGGCTCTGTACCCTTGCATAATTTGCATCATTCTTCTGCTAATGTAGTGAAAAAGTGCAACTACTACCATTACACAGTTGAATTTTTTAAATGCGCACAGGACGGCAGAAGATGTCAACCGATAACTGTTCATTTTTTTCAAACGTGTTATAATTCTTTACAATGGCAAAGAAATTTTCGTTCAACGTTTAGCTATGATCATCTCCTGCATAGTATTTTTATCAAAATCACTCAATGAAAAAAAAGTAAGAAAATTATGTTCGTTTGACACCGAGTCTCTTATATCTATTGGTGCTATTTTAGTTTTGTAAAATAGTTTTGTGGAAATATGTATCGTGTGCCTGTTGTAGTGTATGAGCAACAAGCAAGAGACAGGGCAAGCAAAGGGGCTTTCAGTCTTGGTTGTGCAGACATGTGGGCGTTTTAGACGTGCTCTTTGACCTTTTGCAAATTTGTAGGCGATATCTTCTTTTCGGCTATCGGTAGAATCACACATTATCACACATATTACACAATTGCGTAGACAGACAGATGGACAGATGAGTAGACGGACTTGTCGAGGTGCATTGCAAATTTGAAACTGGGAAAGAATTTATATACTTTATGGGATTTTTGCAGCTTTTTTCTGCGCGTTATAAAGGTGTTGAAAAAGAAATTAAATATTGTTATACTATAACATTAGGTAGGAGCGGTCAATTTTTTCCACTTTTGTACAGTTATTACAGCAATGTCCATAGGATATGGGTTTAATTTTTTGTAGATTTATTTGTATATAGTTTTTGAGTGATGAACAAAAAACAAATTTTTTATTCTTTTTGAAAAACAGAGATGTTCTCAGTTTACGTGGTGCAGTGGGCGTGACTTTCTACCGATTTTCAACACCAATCTGCACGCAAGACCTTCCAATGTTTCTACCAACTTTGAATTCAATCGCTTTATTTTTGCGGCCAGGAGAATGTCTGCAATATGACACAGACGGACAGACGGACATGCTTAAATCGATTCAGATATTGATGCGTACTTTATGTGGCTTCTGAACCTTACTGGCGTTGGCGTTGCAAATGTCTTGACATGATGGGTGCTGGGTATAAAAAGACAATTTTTTAAGCTAAATTGCATTATTGAACACACCTGTATAGGCTCAATGGATATTTGACAAACAAATCTTATATAAACCCTTTGAGGAGTATAAAATAACAAACATATTATGAGAACGTTCTTTTCTCTTACACAAACATATATATATATATATATATATATATATATATATATATATATATATGTATATATATATAACACTTCCTTATTCTAATCAATTGTACAAAATTAAAAACTTTGTTTACAAATTGATTTGATATTTGCATCGTTCCTTCTCTTTACGCTATCATTTATGAGAGTAAATAAAAGAAATACTAGTATTGGGAGCAAATAAAAGCAATTCAATGACAATAACAATATTTTATTGTCTAATAGACGTAACGTCATGTCAAACAACAAACGAATATTATTGCCTCTCAAATATAAATAAAAAATATGCAAACCGTTTTTGCTATCGCAGGCCGAATGCTATTATAACAATTGCAGAAGTTAATAAATAGTTATTTGTTTTGATTTGATTAACTGTTTTTATTTACAACATGTAAACTTTTGGAAATTGAAGACTTGAATAAATATTAAATGTCTCTCAGGAATTAATGGATTTGTAAACACATGTTATGGGAAATTTGAAGAAATAAATATGCGTTGGAATATCTTCAGGCATAAGCTATTTCTGCTTCCCCCCCCCCCCCACTCCCACTCCCCATACCTTGATTTAATGGTATGCAGTAATATGTGTATATGGATATCAGATTTTAATAAGCTTTTAATATGTCTTCCGTTAGTTCAACAATTGCTCTGTGCCCTTAACGCACTACTTTGCATTCAATTAAAACTGGTTCTGTTAACAAAAAAAAAAAAAAAAAAAAAAAAAAAAAAAAAAAAAAAAAAAAAAAATGATACAAAAAAAAAACTCACATTTATTGAAATATGTTCGCTTTGTGATTTCTTTTTATTGAAAACGCACTTTTTAAATTTTGTTAAATAAAACTCCACGTGGTTTTAGATTATTTTCAAAATGTAACCGTAAATATAAAGCACAACCACCTTAATTGGCCGCTAATAAACGACTAACACGACTAACGGGGAGAAATTCTCTTCAGCTTAGCTATTGTACATTTCATTATTTTACACTAATACACTTACACACTCAGAAGCTGGAATAAAAGTGGGAGCAACAAGTGAGAAAGCTGAAAGAAAGAAAGTTGGCTTACGACGAATCTTGGACACCTACCATTCCGAACAAATGTGATGTGATTTTGTGTAAAACATGTGAAGTCATATAATAAATGTTTGTGTATGTAAATGGGAATGAAATTAATGGATTGAATCTGGCACTAATATTTTTTTTTTATCTAAAATTGTTCTTAATTTCATTAATCATCCGATCCCGTCCCGCTTGGCCAACCCGTTTCGATTTTCCCGAGGCCAACTAGTTTCGATTTTTGCGTTGGTAAATATTTATCTGCGAAAAAATTATCTTCCTTTCCAAAATCGATTCGTGGCCATTAGCTATAAAATGAACTGCAACTTTTTATTGCAATCTTTGCAATTTTGAAGATTCAAGCAGAAGAGAATCAAAACACAATGGAGGCAATTCGCAGTCTTCTATAATAATCAAAGAACTATACAAGCTTTTTATTCCTATTCTTCGAATGTTACAAAAGCACCGAGAAAAGTAAAATATCTGAGTATTGCCTTTTGCTTTGAATGTTTTCAAAACAGTAAATAAATAACCGATGAGTGTTAAGTAAAATTTATCGAAAGGATAAACAAGAGCAAATATTGTTCTGTCTATGTATGTTTGCCTATGAAATCTCTAAGATAAGAAAATAAAAACGAATAAATTATGGAGAGAAAATTAGGAAAGAGATTTATTGTGAATGCGTCAACTCCTTAATAGTTTTGACAAAGAATTTGCGTCTTCACATTGGCATACGTTGCAGCCTTTAGTTTATCATTAAGCATAAATAATTCGAAATTTGTGAAACTTATAGGTTTGTTTCGATCTTTCAATCATTCAAATACGTTTCATGGGATTTCATTGAGAGCTGCTTTCGAATATCGAAATGATTGATTCTCATTAAGCAATATATATACATATATGTAAACAATAGGATTCGATGAGCTGTTTAGTTGTCCAGCCTTCATGTCAGTGATAAATTATTTTACATGATAATAAAATCGGAAGCAAAATTAGTTGCTTTTTCATTTAAAAAAAAAAAAAACTTACCTTTATTTGAAGAAAGAATTTTTGTAATGGATTTTATTATCGAATCGCACAAAAAATCGTATGAAATAAAACTCCACGTGTCTCTAAATTGCTATTCAAACGCAATCTCAAATTACATTCACAAGTACAATACCGCCCGGCTAACACGAATAACACGAACAACTAACATGAACCTCTCTCAGCTTACACTTTTTACCGCATCTTCTCATTCAATACCAATATATGTATATGCGTTTATGGAGTCCTTAATTTATACCAGAAGCTCTCTGGAGAGCGAAAATTCAAATAACATTTTCTGTAGAATTCCAATCATTTGACATTTGGATGTATTAACTTTCATTTATAGAAGAGTACGCCATGCTTGTGCTCTTTGTGAATAAAATTAATAATAAGTTGTTTCATCGAACAGCTGTTCGTTCATCTTGAAATCATAAATGCATAAACACAACATCTGTTCATTTTTTAATCAAAAATTTAATTATAAAAATAATTCTGAATACTGGCCGAATACTTTTTCTTACACTTATGAAAATTATGTTAATTGTTACGATTCGAAAAAAGTGATCAAATTTTTTATAAAAGTAATATACAAAAATTTCTTTTGCTTAAATCTTAAGCAACAATCAAAACTAAGCGATTATTATATATTTAGGCAAAGGGCAGCTGAATAGTTTTCGAACATATCTTTTCTACTATTATTCTGAAGTTTTAAAAAACAAAAAATTTTGAATTAAAGAATTCGCTTATTTCAAAAATCTCGTAAACTTTTTTTTAAAAAAATATATAATAAAGAGTTTTTGTTCATTGGGCAGTGGTCTTCGGAATAGCATCCATAACAATTGCAACAATATTAACTTGTCTCCTTATGGAGACAGGTTCCGATCCAATTATTGTATATGAATATGTCTTTGAAAATTTTTATTTGCATTTTGCTGAAAACCATAATAATATTTGGTTTGGTGGGAGACATGTAGAAAGTGTTGAGGACAAACGTATGAATATCTCATCCGACCTTTTCTTTTGAGATGCTTGGTTTAAAAGAGCTTAAAACAGTAAGCAAAACAGGTAGAGGCAGATTATTTTTTTAAAGCTGCCCCCCGTGCCAACTCTTTCATTAAAAGTAATGACAAGCATATATACAAAGATCCTGTACGGGAAGATTCGTTATAGTTCGAAACGTCCCGTTCAATTATTATGTTAATGATTTTTTTAAAAATGCTATTTGTCACATGCGAATAAAGTCTGATATTAGGCTTCGGAGGGGAAATCTTAACGACAAAAACGAATTCATTCCTCTCACTGGCGTGAAAATCGGTTTTAAGCGAAAATCCCTTCCTAAATCCATTAAGTTCAACTTTTGTGTTCTTCCGGTCGATTATTTCATTTCCAGTTTAAAACAATGTTTTAAGGAGTGGCCGCACGGCGAGTAGTGTCTAAATCTCTAATCCAACTATTTTGTCGAGTCCGTAAGAAGCAACTTTTCTGATGCCCAGTCGTTCTTGCTTAAATCGTGATGGAACCCATCCTTGTCAACACTCTTCCACAAGAACCAAGCTGCAGGAAAAAAATTAGCAAATACTTCAAACCATTCCAATTCATTGAGCGTATGAATACACTGAAGGAATAGAGAACAGCAGTTAGAAAACCCAAAAGAAAACATCAAGCTATCATGATTAGAGAGATGTGTGGCTATGGCATCTCGCGTTTTTTCTGGGATTATATCAACAGTCATCGAAAATGTAGTCGAAAATTAAATGGTTGCGCTATATGAAATGAGCATAATAGTACAAGATATTACACATACTCAAGAGTTATATTCCAAGCGCCAATCAGATTATAATACTTTCAATTCCCTTTACTAGCGTCAATAACACACACCTCTCCATACTTGTTTTACAATCAAGGAAGAAAGCTACCGCTGCAAGTTGTGACGGAGTCAAGTATGACATGGTCAGGGCACGCTCTGATGGAAGCTTGGCTGTCTTGTTGCAGGCAATTAATAATTGCTGGTCTAATAATTTTATACCCTTAAATGATTTAAGGGGCCTTGGACCCATTTCGCTAATATCTGTAGTCATAAACATTATTAACCTCATGGTTAAGGAGAGACTAACAGATTTCATGAAAACCGGGAACATTATTCCAGCTCTTTCCTATGCCCATCAGAAATGCAAATCCACGAATACGTGCGGCAGTGAGGTATTTTTTCTCATAGCTAGTCTAGAGCAAGCTGATAAAATGGTTGTTATGCTTTCGCTGGATATCAGCAAAGCCTATGACTATCTTAACTTGACGGAGGTTGGTAGAATTCTATTAAACATTTAAAAATCCTCTTCAAACACGGCTATAGACATCAATCTTTTCATCCAAGCGTGTGTTAGTAATGGTTACCGACAGAATTGAAGTATACGACGGCACCCCATAAAACAGTTGCTTGAGTCCGGTACTATTTAATCTATATGCAGCTAAGTTGTATGTCCTTCTTCAAGATCAAGCTGACGATTTTTTAACTATGTCTGGTGACTTATTCTTTTCTGTAGCTGTGACTAATCTCTCCACAAAAACTAATCCTTTTTTCGAAAGCCTGCGACGATCTTAATTTATATTTTAATCCTAGCAAAACAAAGACAATTTATTTTGGCAAAGACAAAGGAACTAAAGTTAATCAGGTGAAATCTCTTCGATTTCTAGGCTTAACTGTGCGTGGACATTACGAGAAAGCCATCAAAGCCTGTCAATCTGGATGCAACATTATCGAACTCATGACTAACAATGAATCAGCACTGCCTCGCAAAAAAGCTCAAACAACGTGTAGAGCATTAGTTCGATCTAAAATTGAATTTGCACCTGTTACTTGTTGTAATATTCCGAAATATATTGAGAAACAAATACAGACATTCGACAATAGACTGTTATCACGTTGTACCGGACTGACACACTCAATTCCTCAACTTATCCTCAATACCATTTCTGGCAAATGGCCCGTCATAAGAGATTCGAGATTCATGCTGGCCTCCTCGATCTCTTGCAGCAAAAAACGATCGTCATCTCGGGGAACTAACTTGCTTTGTTATAAGTTTCAGCCAAGGCTTGCAATAACCGTCTTACACCGCTCCACAGTACACAACTGAACAATTTACACTTAACTTATCGTAAATTGTGTTAACATGTTATGGCCGCAGTCTTTTCGTTATCTTATATATCTTATATCTTAGGTCGTTTGATTCCACCCGCGTTCTAACATTGTCTGCTAAAATCCGTGTAGAGTCAATTTAAACCAAGCAGTGACTTTTTTTCTTTACTGTTCCGACAAATGACTTAACAGTGCGATGATAAGATTTGAGTCTATTCCTCTCTCTCACAACTGATTAAACAACCCACCATTTTTACAGAAGAGTTTTCAGTTACAGAATTGCACGATGCTATTGATTTTCCTAGGCTGTGTTAAATGTTCCTTCCTGCAAGAAAAACACCGAAGTCAGCGAGCAGTTTATCTTACAAATGCCGAAATTTTTTGCCACGTAACGAAATGTTTATTGAGTCAACTAAGACCGTAGCAAATCAACAAACCGTTTAGAAAGCGCAGCATTCTCTACTTTAATATGGTTAGCGTTATGCGAATTAAAAGTGAGGTTAGAGCACAATTAAATTATTGTGGCTTAGCTCATCGGCAACTGGCGTAGTTCTTCTTAAGGTATTCTAAGCTGCCTTCCTATGCTAGCTCTGCACACATGACTTAGAGAGTGTGCGTTAATCAAAAGCAGGCAAACCGATAGAGAGACTATTCATTAATTTAATTTCGCAAGCGAATCATCCTTTGGAGCTTGATATGCATAGAATCCTTTAATAGGAAGTGTCTGAAATCAATCGCACCATAGAACTATTGTTTCATCAGCTGTATGCGGCCAATAGTGCCTTTCTGTTGAAAATAGAAATCGTTCACTCGGTAACAACTATATAAGGAGCCTTTTCGGAAGAAAACGCATTAATTGTACCGTCAGCCAAAACACTGCACCACACTGTAACTCGGTATGCCTGGATAGGTTGTATGACTATTTACTTCTCTTAGGATTTTGGAACTCACGATGCGCGACAACTTTCCTTTTTTACTTAGCGAAACAGATGAAAGTGAATCTCGTTATTTAGAAGAGTTTCTTTAAAAAAATGCGTGATCGTGATTGTGATCGTAATCATGCATCTCCACCATCCTATCTCGTCGTAGTGACAGATGTATGTATATCCACACTTCAAATAAAGCATGAAATATATATATATATATATAGCACATCTCATGTTAAAAGCTGAGATTAATTTTAGAGTTTTGAAGATCATCGCAGGATTTCCAGGAATTTCCATCTCCCTTGTTGTTTAGATATTAATTGAAGAGAGGCATCATGATTATGACTCATTTTAATATTTCAAATTATTTATTTACAATAGTATATGTGTATTAATTATTGCGATAAATTTATAAATATGTATATAATGCATTTAAATTTCAATTGTTAAGTAATTATTTAATTAAAAAATTTCATGGTCAACAAAAAATTAATAAATTATGAAAATTATAACAAAAAAAAAAATGTTTTTTTTTTTAAATACAAACAAAATGCAATTCTTCGGTTATTTAGCAAAAATGTAGAAATAAATTTTTCAATTTTTCCGTATAAAATTTCTATAAAAGAATTCTATTTTTAAAAAAATTAAATGCTTTTTATTAATAATTTGCTGGTTACACGACTGCTGCGACTTTTAAACATTTGTAGGAGCATCCATGCCGCATATTATCGACTTTACCACAGAGGCAGCGGCCAAGGAAGCAAAATTTTGCCATTTACGTGTAGTAGTACCATCTTTATAATCAGAAATACCTTAAAAAGAGAACAAAGAAAAAGAAAAAAAGAAGAAAATCATTGAATCATTTCTTATCGATCAATCAATCAATCAATCAATTATTTATGACGTTACCCTTAACCAGAATAAAACTTTCCCGACAATTGCCAATAATACTGTCCAATACGGAACTCATTTCGACATCCGTAGCTAATAAGCCGTATTTTTTGGCAAATTCCAAGCGTAAACTGTCGTTACGCACCAAATCTCTGCCGGAACCAATTGGTCCTAAATGTAAACGTGTCTTTGGGACGTCATCTACGCTATCGGCACCAATGGGATGTGAGACTTCAATGACCTCATTATTGCCAATGTTCATGAAAAGTTTGTCCGTATTGGCGGCGGGGCGATTAAAATCACTTTCGGTTTTTTGCATTAACATCTTAAGACCTTCCTTAAGGTAAGTTTCCCAAGGACGCTTAACTTCCATATTTGCCTGCAAGCCTTCGGCAATTTGTTGCAATGAATCATTAATGGGAAAATACGTTTTCACATCTTCTCCAGTCTTGTAAATATAAACATACGGTTTCCCAGAGCTATAGACAAAAGTAAAATTCAAGCTTAGTGAAAATTTATTGAAAAGCATGTCAATATTATATACTAATATATATCCGCCTGAGTGGCCGAGTAGGCAAGAGTCTCGACTAGCAATTCAATGGTCGTGGGTTCAAACCTCAAGTGCGGTAGAGTTTTTTAATAATAAAAATAATAATAATATTAATAAAAAAAATAAATAAATAAATAAAAAGCCGAAAGCCTTAGATGCTAGTGCTTTTAAGACTTTAGTCTTAGAATTTGTTCTCTGGCTAAATTTAGATAATAATAATAATAATACTAATATAATGATATTGGGAGTCTTCTGTCATTGTTATGCTATGATAACCGTTACATTTCGATGAAGTTACCGATAAATTGACCGGAATTCTATTCCCAAATATAGCATTTTTCAAAAAAGTCGCGTGAAAGTTTTTTTTCTTTTGCTTGCATTCATTTCGATCAGCGACATCTATTGGTGGAAATGATTCGATCATTTCGACGATTCTCTCCATTTAGTATTATTGAGTTATTCAGCGTATGGAGCGCTCAAAATAGGATTTTCAACCTTCATTACATTTGTTGTTCGATTTGAAGAAATCTGCTGCCGAAACCTATCAAACGCCTTTGAAAGCTTGTAATGATGCTGCTCTGTCATATCGCAACTGTCGGTTTTGCGTTCAACGGTTTAAAAATGATGGTTTTGATGTCAATTCGCCTGGAGGACCAAAAAAGTTCGAAGATAACGAATTGTAAGACTTATTGGATGAAAATCTAGTTCAAGATCTCAAAGAACTTTCGAACAGCTTAGCAGTTGACGAATCAACTGTTTCTAGACGTTTACATGGAATGGGGGAAAAATCCGGAAGTAGGGAAAATGGCTCCCATACGAATTGATCTGAAAAGCCATTTCAAACTGTTACAAAATCGTGATTTCATTGCCTGTGAAGCGAAAAAAGAAGAGTTTTCTGTGGCGCATTGTCACTGACGACGAAAAGTCGATCTATTACGACAATTCCAAAAACGCCATCGAGATCGACACCAAAGCGGGCTATTCATGGCCATAAAATTTTGTTGTGCATATTGTGGGATCAGCAAGGTCGTCGAAATGCTGACAAAGTGCGAAAATGGGTCGATGATTGGATCACTGCCAAACCAATCTCGTTCTACTGGCACGATATCGCTATGTTGCCAGAAAGACGGGAAAAAGTTGTAGAAAATGATTTAAAATATTTCGGTCAACATATGTTGTACCAATTATTGTCAATAAATGCCGTTTTCTAGTGGAAAAATGATCGGAATACATGCAAGGACCTAACATTTAAATTATTTATGAAAATCTTTATTAAAAATAAAACTACGATTATCTAACATTATACAGAGTCATCCATTGTGTTGCTCCGAAAATAAACGGCATGTAATGAAATAGACTTCTGATTGAGATTTGAACCAAATTTTTTTTCAATAGATTGTTTGAATCTCGGAACTTATTATGAAAATTATGAACCCACAATTACGATTCGTGGACATGGAATAGAGGTCAAATTTGGTTAAATGACTTTGCATAAAATAGGGTTATTGCCCTTTTATTGTAAAGAAAACACATCGGAGATTCTCGAAGGCATTTTTACGTGCAGAAAAATCATATTTGGGTTTGATTTGTGGACTGAAAATGCCAAGTAAGAACATGAAACACATCGCAGTTACCTTCACTGCAGAATGCTACAGAAACTGGAAACAGGTTTACTGGTTTTTTGTGGCACGAAGTAAATGATTTCGGCTTGGACAATAAGATGGGGCAGCACAGTATACATTTCACGACAAAATCAAAGAGGGCAAGAGTTCAATGAACAAATAATCTCTAAAAATACAAAGGACTTTTTACTTTGGGGTTATATTGGAGCTTTAACTTACACTCCAATAACCCAGAAACTTTCAATGACCTTATTCATCAAGTTTAGTCGTGCTGTAAGAGCAAATTTATGTGGAAAAGTTTTTGATTGAATTCTCATAGAAATGCCGAGGCGATCATGAAAAAATTCCATTAAAAAAAAAAAAACAATTATTTGATGGCTCTGTATACGAAAAAGTATGTCGGTCAAATGTGCACCACGGTCGAATTTACAGGACTCCATATAAGCATTAAAACTGTCAATAGCTTTCCTGGACATCACAGCTTATTGAATCCATTTACAAATTGCAGCGTCGACAGATAGCGACCTTTGTTTGCCGTATCTTCTCATCTCCTCATAATAAATCTTGCAAACAAAGACAGGATATTTGACTTGGTTTATATGTATGTGGTTTTCCATAAATTTCGGATCACACGTCGATATTCTATTGCAGAGATTTTCGAGCTTGGCCTGGAGATCTTATTGAGAGGGGCAAATACACACGAAAGTTCTTAAGTTTAAGGCCATAATTTAAAAAAAAAAAAAGAAAATAATTTTCTTTTCAGTAATTGTGGGCGTGCTTATATATCGAGTTGGGCTAATTGGCGAACTTCGCTTTGTGAATGTGTAGTTGTTTCCTTCTGTTTATGTTGATCGTAAATATATGTGGGTTCCAGAGAATCTCCGTTATATGTTTCTATCCAAGCCAAGCTTATATACACCCACTGACGGGTGTGAAAATGAGTTTTATTTCACAGCAAAAACAAAAAAGAGGACAAACCAAAAGTGTTTTTTTACTATTCAACGGCATGAAAAGTTTATTTATTACGTGCAAACAGGTGTTGCACAGATTAACTCACCTATTATCCAAAGCTCTTTGCTTATCCACATACGATATAACAACATCGCCTAAACGTACATGTTTTTTGTAATCCGTGTAATGTGGTACACCACCAGCCACTCCCACCACAAAGACATAATCGACTTTTTGGAATGTGCCCAATAAACGTGTGGTAGTGTTACCAGTAGCTGTCATAGCCTCACGCGTACTACCCACCGAGGGAAGCTTAGTGCTAACAATACGATGAGCACCAATATTACCCAATGTATAGACATTCGATTCGCCTAAGATGAAGACAAATTTCTATTAGAAAATATTCAAAAATGCTTAAAAAAAAAACAAACATCTACACTACATAGTGGATGGGAAAATTTTATTTGATTTCTTTTACTGGTGACGAAAAATGAGTAAAAATGGTGAAATGGTGCTTGCGTTTTATTTGAACGGGACTGCGTACGCAAAAGCATATTTACATAAATGTGCTCAACTGAATTTGCTTAGATTTACAAGGATAGCGATATGCTTCTGTTCATAAATTCGTAGCGAAAATCGATAATCGAATAAATTTCGTTAATATTTCGAAAGACTTTTTTGATCAAATAAACTAAGCTTACGATATTGATATTCGCTTCGTATACGACGAATTTTTTATTTTTCATAAATGAAACTTTGAAAGCATTTTGTTTGACGAAAAAAGCACAAAAAATGGGAGCGTGATCTAGAAGAATTTCGCTACAAACTTATGCATATACTAAATACACAGATCGTGGTATCCAAAACCCATTTATAGACAAAAAAAAAAAAAAAAAAAAAAAAAAAAAAAAAAAAAA
>KK499807.1:816424-852954 GCA_000688715.1 Glossina pallidipes
ATAGATATACATATATATATATATATATATATTTTGTTTTTTATGAATTTAAAAAGTTAGTTGTTGAATTTTAAAGTAAATTGTATTTTTTTCATTTTTTTGCATACTTGGCTAAATCCTCTGGAGTTATCGGATTCGGATAGGCCTGTTCAATTAATTCGAGTACTTTCTCTGGAGTCAAGGGCGGAGATTCAAATTGCGATTCATCCATAGAAACTGCAAATTGAATGGAAAAGAGAAGATAAGATATGCTATGATTAATGATAAACTCTCTGTACGTGTAGATATTTGCTTTCATTTTTTTTTTTTTTTTTTTTTTTTTTTTTTTTTTTTTTTTTTGGAATTCACATTTAATAGATAGTTAGAAGAAAGGAAGAAACATTATTTATGCCGATATTACAAATTTTATATATATTTCCCTAATAATGTATAATGAAGCAATGGCGATAGTAGATGTCGTTAGGTGTGCAGTATTCGCAGTATTCGTTAAGCTGCGAAATTTAAGAAATTATAAGAACGAAATAAAGAAGTTATATATTTGCTTAATCAATATCGATCGTGGGACGACTGCATTTGTTTGATTGTCATAGTCTGCTTGTTAAAGTCTACTATTCGAGGGGTGGGCAGAGGTGATAGTAATTCTTCCAAACTATTAGTTTTCCTTCTTTCTTCCTGTTTTAGAATAATTCGCATTCGGGGGACAGCGAATTTATGTACTCTTGTCTGCCAACCTATTAACTCTATCTATATTTGAAAAATATCGAACCAACATATGCACTTGATAGCCTTCTCTTGGCGCAGTAAGATGCAAAAATATAATACAAGACGAAAAGAGAATATTGCGTCTTCACGCGAATGTTTGGATGATGACTTGGATTTCCCGCAACTAGTTGATAGCATATCCTGCATTGTAACTTGAACTTGTATGCGACTAAAAACAGGAATTGATGCGAAACGTAACTTCGGCACAAAAACTATAAATCATGTCAACATATAACGAAAATGCTATCGCAAAGTAGTTTCGGTCACAAAGAATTACTTTTAGCTCAATACCATCGCGTATAACGAATAATTAGCACATTTGATAAAAGCAACAACCAGAAAACTTGAAAATGCTTTAACTCCGTAAAACTTACTTACTTACTACAAATGCAATCGTAGAAAGGAGTCCATTGGAAGTTTTTCCGTTTTTTAAAATAACATTTTTCCTTTAAAATCATGAACTACTCCTCTCACAGTCTCTACTCTTTGTCACGCAGAGTCAAATAAAATATTTTGTCGACATCTCGTCTTCGAAGCATGAGGCCCGATAATCAGCAGTAATGACTGCATCGTCATATTGAGTGACTGTGAGTATTCGGGATTAATTGAAGAGTTGAGATATCCCTGCGGATTTCATATGACTGAGCTGAGTTAGGCTATGGTTGATTCGAATATCATACAATAGCGAACAACACGTAAAAAAGACAAACGAGAAAATTATATTACGCTCTGTCCGAATCTGGAAAATTGACTAAAACTAAAAACGAAAAAACCGGTCACCAAATGAAAACCAAAATTTGAACTGAGTGATTTTAAGAAAGCACTCAAAAACCTTCCGCATAGATACTATCTTTACTACTAAGCTTGCATTTCGCTTTTAATTTCCAAAAGTTGACGAAACAATTTGCGGCCCGCATAAAGTACATCGGCGAAAATTGATGCTCTCTATGAGTTACGAAATTTCAGATGAGAAATTGATTTTCGAAATATCATCATACCTTGAAAGAGTCGAACGCTTCGCTATTTCAATAAACAAAACGATGATCAGCTGTATCTCTGATCGTTAATGCAAAAGAGACTTTCATCTATTAGACAAGAAGATCATCGCACTACCGGATCTGAGGATCTGACCACTGCAAATACAAAACTGTAATATCGACAAAGGGCATTTATTGAAATATTTTGAGTTTGAAACTCATTCGACTGCTAACACAAATTTATTCTCCTGATGTACTCATGTATTTACTGAAAAGCAATTCACATCATATCTGTGCCCAAAAAGTGCCGACCGACATTCAATTTAAATTGCGCATATATATCGAATAGCAAATATGTTTGGTTTTCCTAAATCTGTTTTAAATTTCACATCATAAACGTCATAAGTGAAGCAGCTGCGCTTGATTTTCCACGACACAAAGAGTATTTTTCCCGATTTTTGCAATGAGGGCGAGGAAATGATTTCTGACTATCGAATCAATCATGAAACCCCTTATTACGGGAGATTAAATTTGAATCTATGCCTACGTCCTGCAAATAACCGATCATGCGAACGAATGGTGCCCAAAAGTTGAGCCAACACCGAAAAATTCGCGACTAAATAGCTTAAAAATCAAGGTCATATCAGCTTAAAAATCAAGGTCATATCAGTAACTTTCTTCGATTATCATGGTATTGTGGTCCTATGAATTTCTTTCGCGAGAAATATTATTTAATTAGATCATTTGGAATGGATCTAAAAGAATAGAAAACGAAATTGGTCTTAGCTTTTGGACACATTAGTCTTAAATCGTTGAAAATACGTAGTTATTAACTTTTTTAGAAGCAGAACGTGGCACGTTGCGATGCGGACAGCAGCCGTAATCGCAAAGGTATGAAAACCATTGGGATTAATAAGCAAGCGGTAGAACAACGGTCGCCTATAAATCTAGTCTCAGTGAAAATTTGTCGGACAAATGCCGACTTTACTTCTTGAATATTTTTGAAACGTAAGCACAATTAACAATTGATGGGAAAAAAATTTGCACTTTTCCCTTATTTGTAACTAATTTTATGATTTTTTTCAGCAGATCGACATGTGATGTTATTTTGACAAAAGCGACAACAACGTCAAAGATCGCGACATCATCAACTACTATGAACGCAATTTCGCCCAAGAAGTTAAATCTGTTTTGTTTTTTATTTTACAGATCCAATAAAAGTTGATTACGAATAAATAGACAATAGTTCTTCTTTTTTTTTTTTTTTTTTTTTTTTTTATTTCGCAAAAACATATTTATTAAACTTAACGAAAATGTATTGCTCCATAGGCGATTACACATAAAAAATATATTTTACAGAGTAATATGAAACACAAGCCTCCCCATAGTAAGCAAAGAAACTTTAACAAATTAGTAGACAAAAAGAAGAAAAAAAAAAAAAAACAAAAACAAGAAAGGAAATAACGAAACGTAAAGTATAACAAAAGAAAAACATTAGCAAACAATGCAGATTAATTAGAGCCTAATTTTCACATAAGAAACACAATCAAATTAATTCCCCAACTCTTAGGTAGTTAGGAAGGGTTTAATGAAATAAAAAAAATAACGCAACATAACGAAGACATTTCGCTGTCGACAGCTGGAAGGGTTAATTAAATGAAAAATCGAAAAAAAAAAACAAAACGAAAATAGGAAGGAAGCATCATAATACAACAATTTTTAGATAATAAGTGGAAGACGATAACAACGATGATAACGGCTATTGTGTATAATTTGTGGAGGGGAGTATGTATGCGCACATCGTATTATTGCGTTTAAAATTATTATCACTTGTGCTTGGTTAGTTGCTCATGATACATATCGAGCCAAATAGCTTTCATTAAATCATCACCATCACCTGTTTGCTTTTGTGCTAACAAAGCCTCCTCATATTTACGATCGCAATCACCATAGCAATAGATAATGTAACCTTCGCGAGCTTTGGATAATGTCATGGATTTGATGTTTGGATTGATAAAAATATAATAAATAAATAAAAAAAAAAAAAAAACATTTCACAGAAATATGGTTTCAAAGCAAAGGAATAGGATATGAAAAGAAAATAAATAAATGATTTGAAAAACTCAGGTCAAAATTATTAGGACAATCAATCAACACTATCCACATTTTAACAACTTTGACTTGGTTGACTTGGTTTTGTTTTTTTTAACGCAATATTAAACTTACGTGGTCTAGTCGGCGGTTCACTTGTCTCCTCCAATATGCGCAGCTCTATTTCCAAGCATTGTATCTCATCGTAACCTTTCTGCAATAATTTCATTATTTTCTTAATGAAACCAACATAATCTATAGGGAAGAAAGAATTCTTATAGCATTAAATTGTTGTTGTTTGTTTTTCTGTTTTTTTTTTTTTTTTTTTCAAAAATAATGACGAACCTCTGGGAAAGTCCTTCGGGCTAACCAATTCTTTAAAGAAATCTTGTGCAACATGAGCTTGATTTTCCTCATTTCTCAGCCAATCTCGAAACCAAAATCTTAATGTCCGCGATTCTTGTGAATGTTTTCCGGTATTAGCACTGACCAAGAATACGCGAAACTCTAAAGACAATTGCGCCGGTTCCGTTTGACTTTTTTGCCCTTTAACTGTATCTTTATTAATGATAATCCCTGTATGATCACCGCCGGCCACATGTACGCGATCATTGATTTCATCTACTAGTTTACGTTCAATTAAAATCACTGTACTATTGGCCGTTTTACCTTTGGGTGTCATTACGACTTGTTCACGTTCTGTAGACGGTGGCGTGTGACAAGGACTACGACCATTTAACTTCTGTTTTGCATAACTACTAACGTTGTTGTCTGTTGATGTAAGTAGATATTGCGCTGTATTACTGCTTGAATTGTTATTGATGGTACCACCGTTTGCCAAAGTACCGTTAGCATTGCCATTTGCATAGGTCTTATGTGGTTTAGGCGGTGGTTGCGGGGCTATTTGTGCCATTTGACTTTTCGTTGACATACTTAGATATTGTTGTTTTTATTATTATAATGTAGGCCGGATATTCGGTTACAAGCTTGCCTATAATTTTTCTCACAAAAAAATCAAGGCCAACTTTTTTTTTATTACCCTGAAATCATATACAAATAAACAATAAATGAAGGAATTGTTGATTTCAATTTCTAAAAAAATTAGATGTAAAAATAAATACATTCGTTCATATTCGTTCGCTATTGTTATCTACACTGCGAGAAAACAATCAAGTAAATAAATATTGAAATAAATTTAATTACAAGAATAAAATACAAAACGAACCAAATGCTTGCGTCGATAATCATTCATTTAGTAAAACGGCTAAGCGATTCTCTTGAAGACTCGCCAAGAAATTAGAACTTTGTCCTTAGGCCAAAGTGTAAATACACAAGAATCTATCAAGCAAGTTTTTTTCGCTTTCGAAGCCTTTATTACATATTTAAGTGGCTTCAGGTTATTAACTTAGTATAGATCATCTTTTTGATTTATTAATTTAACGGATTCCTTATGAATCGCTAGATACGATCGTTATAACGTTAGAGGGCACAGGACAGATCCATTCCCATCATCTTAAAAGACATTGTAGAATCGGGCTGACTCTCTACCTATGCTTTCACGAAACTATCAAACATGTAAGAAGTGCACAAAAAATCCTGAAGACATCTAACGCTTAATATGAATGTTTCGTGCCAGTTATTTGCTACTTTTACTCTTTGATATTAGAAACACGAAAGCTGTCATCGTCATATGGACACAAGACTCAATATGTTCTGCATTACTCGAAATGCACAAATCTCAAATAGATTGGCGAAAGGGTTAATAGAGCTACGGGGTCTATTTTCGTGTTGACTTCTCAGATGGTCTTCAATACGATTTTTACGAAATTCTTCTTCGAAGTGGGTGAACGCCTGGCGAATATATATTCACCGCGTTTCATCTTTGTAACTCTTTTTAGGGCTTTAAGACACGTCTGGCACTGGACTGACTGCATCGAATAATACTTTTTCGCGATTAAGCTTTTATTGCTTTTATTGCGTATTTTTAGATGTTATGCCAAAATTAAACTCAATTCATCAGTCGATCTTCTATGATCATTATAAAAATATTCGAAGAATACAAATAGAGAAAAATGCATTTTAAAGCAAAACTTTTCTAATTAAAAAGTGCATTTTTAAATTTTAGTTGGAATT
Source organism: Glossina pallidipes (assembly GCA_000688715.1). Classification (NCBI taxonomy): domain Eukaryota; kingdom Metazoa; phylum Arthropoda; class Insecta; order Diptera; family Glossinidae; genus Glossina; species Glossina pallidipes. Next base: position 822,388 of record KK499807.1, read on the forward strand.
AAATTTTTATTTGTGTCGGCTTTTTTTTGTCAGTGTACTTCAACTTATTATTAGTAGCGTATGTGCAGTGTTCGTGTCACAAATAAGGCTCATTGAACCCTTTTGATTAGAAGTTTTATAAACTGGCACAGTTTATATCAAAGTTCGTGTTTTGTTGTCCTAATATCAATGGCTTTCATCGTTATTCGGTTTAGCATGCAATAATCAATCAATCAATCAACCATTAAATTTCTTTTCGACATACATTGTGCGCTGAAGTTTAATTTATTTGCTTCATTGAATCAGATAAGCAATGCTTACCAAAAACGAGAACTTTGACTGAACACATGTGTAAATCAGAGAATTTATTGGATTATGGGAGGGGTCTAGAGGGGTCATGTTCATAAGTGTGTGCGTGTATGTACAACAAACTTTTACTTAGTAGATAACACTTGAATGATATATTTTCAGCGATGAGCGTCAATCTTCAATTACGGTGATGCTCTTTAGAAAAGATCACAGCGACATAAAACCATAGCTGATCCTATGGAACACTTCTAAAACGATTTTAAAGAAATTTCAGACACTCGCATTAGAAGTCACCAGTATTGCGTACAGCATAGCTTGAGCGTACGTTCCTAGTTCATACAAATCAACAATGAAACATAAACCGATCTACATCGGTACAAAGGTATGCAAATAACTACGAGAAAAACCCGAAAATTTCAATAAATTTCTTTAATAAGAGCTTGAAGTTGAAAACTGATTATGCTTCAGAGGGAAAATTCTCATAATTTGTTTTTACTTTTTTTAATTAAAAGACTAGTCAGAAAATTACATTCGCTCGCGACCGAATCTCTTATACCCATCACCGTTATCGTGTAAACGATTGAAAAAGGAAAAACTATAAACTCACACATTGTATAATATTGGGTGGGCGGGCATCTGTTTCATATGATGAGCGCCGAGCAAAAGACATGAAAAGCAAAGATGTTCCCAGTTTTGATTGTATAAACATGTGGGCGTGGCAGGAGCATCCTTTGACCGTTTGCAAATTTGCACGCGGTATCTTCTTTTCCTTGCGGACGCGAGAATATTTGCCACAGATAGTACACAGTTGGACAGATGGACAGACGGACATGCTTACGCGTATTCCCAATTTGAAACTGGCCAAGGATTTATATGCGTTATGGAGTTTTTGACGCTTGTTTTCCAGAGTTAGTTGTAAGGTTATTGAAAAAAATGAAATTATGGTACGCTATAAAATTGGATAGGAGTGGCCGATTTTTCCATTTTTATACAGGTACTACAGCCTCGCCCATAAAATATACGTTCAAACTTTTGTAGATTTATCCCTTGTGTGTAACTTTGTATTCCCTTCGAAAAACAGATGTGTTCTCAGTTCATGTGGTAATGCAGGTGTGTCCTACGATCGATTTAGCCTATTTTCAAGATCAACATGTATGCAAGAACTTCCATTGTTTCTGCCAGTTTTGTAGTCAGTAGCTTCATTTTTGAGGCCAGAAGAATGTGTACAACGGACATGGTACAGATGGACATTTTTAAATCGATTCAGACTTTGATGCTGATCAAGAATATATATACTTTTTAATGGTTACTTATGGGCGTTGCAAACGTTTTGAAAAAATTAATATGTCCCTCATGCTTCCGTGATGGCTATAAAATAAAAAAAAAAAAAAAAACAACAATAGGAATAATAAAATAGAAGTAGTCCTGGCAATGAATTAGCACAATATGTCGTCGAAATGATCTAGCGATTCTTGTTGCAATCCCAACATTGAGCGCAATATTAATAATAAATGAAATTGTGAAAGGTTAACGCTTTTGTTCACACACCTGACACTTTTCGCTCTGAAGAGATAGCCCTCTAATGGACCGTCAGACAATAATTAGTAACCACTCATATGTAAACAAAAACCAAAATTAAACCAAACGAAATGTCATTTTTACTCTTCAATTAAATCCCCATAACCTTATAACTTTACATACACGTGTAGTGTAAAAATTGCGCACCTGACATATTAGAATTCTTTCACCTTCTTTTTTTGTTTTTTCATGCAAACTGACTTCCGTTCTAAAGTAATTTCCACAAATAACAGACAGACTATACGCATCAGTGTATTGACGTCTGCACTACATACATAAATGTTTGTTGTCGTCATGCCTTTGGGGGGCATTTGATGATGATTGTAACACCGTCAACAATTCCCGAGGGATTTAATTTACAAACACATCTTCAGCTACAAACATTATAGTGTTAATGTACAGACATAAGGGTAGTAGTGGTAATGGATAACCGTCAATGCGCTGGATGATAGCGTAATGGAATGGTATAATTTTTATAAAATAACACATACACGCATATACACATACCCTCACATGCAATCAGTATAAAGCTGTACATAAAAAAAAAAAAAAAAAATAGAAATAAAAATAAAAATACTATGCAGCATGTGGGTGCTATACCATTACTGCGAACATACAAACATTAACAGCTCGTATGATTCTCTCTATGTACGAACACATTTGTTATTAATTTTGTTGTTTTTGTTAATATTTACATATATTTTTTCTGCTGTTGCATTATTTTACATTTCCATAAACATGTCAAGTAAGGCAAATGACCCTTATGGTAGAATAAGCAAAATGAAATTTAATATATATAGGCTGAGTATATATATATATATATATATTCACAGTTACGACTTTTTTGTTTTTTGTTTTTTTTTCCTTTTGATGTTTTTCAATGAAGACAAGATAAATAAATATTCACGTACATTCATTCGCACTGATATGTAACAATTGTATTTATATTTTTATTGCTATTGTCTGTTTGTTTGTATTCTCAGAAATATAGTTAGTTGCGGTTATATTTTTACCAAATTTCATTATTAGTTGTAAAAATGATTCAAATAAATTTTTCTCCAAATATTTATAATCTTGCTTATCTTGTTCATCACAATAGAATGACGGTTATGTTCATTATGGCAAGACGTTTGCAATGCCCAGGAGTAAGCATTAGAGATCCAACAAAGTATATATATTCTTGATCAGTATCGAATTCTAAATCGATTTATGTATGTCCGCCTATCCGTCTGTATGTTCCCTGCCCGCAAAGATCACACTAACGACTTCAAATTTGGCAGAAATATTCGAAGAAGTGATAAGGGGCCAATTCGGTCGAAGGTATCCGTGTCGGTGTTCGCTTTCAAAAAGGCATAAAAAATTGGTTTTTTGCTCCTTACTCGTAAATTTTATAGCAGATAAATGTACAAAAATTTGAAAGCATATTCTCTGGTCGGTGTTGTAGCATCTCTACAATAGAGCAAAAAATTAACCGCGCCTACTCAATTTTATAGTGTATCAAAGTTAATTTTTTTTTTCAATACCTTTGTAAGGCGCAGAAACGAGCTTCAAGAACCCTATAAAATATACAAATTTTTGGCCAGTTTCAGAATTGAAATGCGCCTAAACATATCCGTCTGCTCGCTTGTCCGTCTGTCTGTCTGCGCAACTGTGTAGTATTTGTGGTAAACATTCTCCTGTTAGCGAAAGTGAAGGTATCGCCTACAAATTTGGAAAAGAATGTGGAATTGACCTACACTTTTCCAAGGAGACGCCTACAATGCCTACGCGCCAATGCGACAACTTTTATTTTGAAAGTAGAAAAAATCAACGGCATCTTATTTAGGATAACGGTGATGGGTATAAACGGTTCGGTTTGGTACAACTAATCAAAATATTTTTCATTATTTTAGATAACTGTTTCCCATCTTTCTGGCAAAATGGCGATAACGTGCCGAAAGAACGATATTGGTTTGGTAGCGATCCAATCATCGACCCATTTTCAAACTTCTCCAGCTCTTTCCTTCCAGCGTTCATCGGGACATAAGTCTTTCTTCCTCTTATTCAGATTGGTGGGCAAACGAAAGTCATCGAAATGCTTCCCCTTCTTCGCGACATAAGTTTTTCTTCCTCTTGGTCAGATTGGTGGGCAAACGAAAGTCATCGAAATGCTTCCCATTCTTCGCGACATAAGTTTTTCTTCCTCTTGGTCAGATTGGTGGGCAAACGAAAGTCATCGAAATGCTTCCCATTTTTCGTGACATAAGTCTTTTCTCCTCTTGTTCAGGCTGATGAGCAAACGAAAGTCATCGAAATGCTTCCCATTCTCCGCGACATAGGTCTTCTTTCTACTTGTTCAAGCTAGTAAACATATGAGAGTCATAGGAATAGGAGCCTGCCATACAGATAAAAAAAGACTTTTGTTTTATGGGATTTCTAATGCGTGTTACCTGGTATTTCTATCGTATCTTCCTTCTTTGATGGATATACAAACACTGGTAAAGATACTTTTATTATATTTTTTTGGATAGGTTTGATCGACTTTTGCCAAATTTTATTCATTCTGTAAGCTGGATATCGCGTTCACGGTGACCTTCAACCCACTTTTTTCAATTCAAATGATATTTATTTGTGTTTTCCAAATCGAGTTTTAAATAAATTTTCATGCATTGAGAAGCAGTTAGCTTTGATCAATTGCTTATAAAGAGAGCATTCGTCTCGTTTACGCTTTTTCATTATCCAAAGGCTCGTCTAATCCATTTCTGTATGAATGTTGATAAAGCAAGCATCCAGTACGAAATATTACGCAGACTGTAATGACTATTTTCGGCAAAATTACGTAACATACATCGTCTGTAGCCGGTATATAAAAAACATATCTCTCAGATTTCTTTGGGCTTCGAATTTGTATATATATGTGTTATGCATTTATACGTATATGTAACAAATAATGGAATAAATTTCTCCAAAATGGAGCTGAATGTGAAAACTCGAAAACAGTTAATTGATTCTTGTAGAGTAAGATAAAAATGCTTCTTAGTTGATTACAGACAAATACCGATCATAGTAAAATAGTTTATTAACTACTGCACAACTATTTAAGATAAAAAAAAAAAAGACAAGTTTTACGCTTACTACCACAATCAAAAAATAAGGGGAATATTTTTATTTATTTATTTATTTATTTATCCATTTTGCAATTCAACAACACAAACATCAGCCGAGTTAGGCTATTTGTATACAATTACACAAGTGACAAAAAATCAATGTTACAACACCACAAGGCTTAGCTAAAAGTAATTATATCCATATCTATAAAGTCATATTTCAATAAAATGGTAATTAACCAATACTTGAGCACCATTGTGGCTCTTTGCGCCGGGTTTTGAGACTTCACTAAATCAACGCTTACTAGTAGTCATGCTGGACCCATTTTTATTGAGTATTACCATCTACGTATGACATTGCCAATGAACGACCCTTTTTCTGAAGAAGAAGGATTGATTTTATATCTAGCATTGAATCAAATATTAGGTCATATTGAAAATGCTCTGCGTACTTTGCCGCGGGACGGTGTTGATGCCTACCAACCAAAACCAGGAATTGTTTTTCCACAAACCAGCGATAGAACGCCGACCATACCATATTGGTCTGACTAACGTCATATGCAGTCTTTTCGCAATATATGGACCTTTAAATTCACGTATTCATATCTTAATGAATTCCCATGTAGCTCTTGCTTTGCTGATAGTGGATACGAGATGTCGGTTAAAATGAGTCTTATCTGTATTCTCCAATTTATGCAAGTTTGTGAAGTACAGTGTTTGATACGCGGTCCGTCGTGAAAACGACATTTTCTTGACATTTTTCCAAGATACGAGCCGATCCACTTCGCTAGATATAATGGGAAGCCTATTGATTACAACTTCAAAATCAGAGTAGCCTGCGATTTATTCGATAAAAGGCCTTGCTGAAGTCCATCTATATAACGTCGATTTGGGCGCCTCTAGCAAAAGCCTTTTCAATATGAATAGTGAACTCCATGAGGTTTGTGATATGCATTTTGAAACGATGAGATGCACGACTTTATAGCAAGTGTCATGTACGAAGTAACAATTTGGTCAAAGAATTCAGATAGCACGGTCAATTTCGCAAAGCCTCTGTAATCCTCTACCCTATGCCTGTTTCGCCAGAAACTTCCTTTTCCAGCATAGTGGAAATACTTCCGTTTCTAGCGAGAGGTTACAGATTCCCTTCTATATTATTAATACTCTCTCTTCCTTTATTCTTCCAAAACTCAATTTTATCGCTCCTATCACCTTCATAGCACTTAAGCAATACTCCTTACTAACAGTTTGGTCTCGCAGAAGAAATTAATAATGCATACCACCGAAACAATCGAAGCAAGGTCAACATGAGCTTGAGTTTTAAGAGACTATGGTACGGTTTTTTCAATCTTGGTTCAACATTTGCACGATATTCACTTGATTGGTCGTATGTAAAGACATAAGTCTCATCTCCCATAATAATAAATCTCAAGACGTCTACAAATACATTGACACGAAAAAATACATAGATGTTAAAGACAGGCCTATAGAAGAGTAATTCCATAACTTCACAGTGCTCGGAAAGCTTAAATATTTATTATTGTGTACGCGTAGTATGTAGAAATCAAATTATCTGGTTTTTTCAGCATCCGTAGATGAAAACCCGTTGAAATGATGTAGAGTTCACGACCGGAAACTCAAAACCTAAGTATGTAATAAGATTGTGATATTGTATGTGGAGAGATTGTTGCATTTCCGATTTGCTCTCATAATTTTCGCCCTCAATTGTTCATGATTCCCTTCGCATGTCATCATCGTTTTAATGCGATTTAAAAATAAATACAATCAGAATTCCCACTGCTTTCTCTTCATTCATTGTTTAAAGTAAACATGAATTTGCTTGCGAACAGATATAACTAAGCCCAAGAAATTAAGAAGAAAACCAAAAAAAAAAAAAAAAAATTGAAATCTGATCTGATATATTTTTCGAAAAATTTCACAATTTTTCAGAAACAATTTTATTAAATTTTTTTTTTCGCAAATTTCAATAAAATGGTATGTCGATCGCAGAGATGTACATTCGATTTATCTAAAATTACATCTATCTACTAAGCCTTCAATCCTTGTCAAGTAATATTAAAAAGATAGTCCATAGCTTTACGTTTGAACCGACATTGAAGCCAGGACAGACGTCTTATGTTATACAAAAAGCTAGTGGCATCTAGAGGCCCGAAAAACATGGGTTGCTACAAAAAGAATTATACAGATATGCGTTGCTACATAGAAGTGCCTCTTATCAGTATTTGATGTGTCGAATTTGTTCAATGGAAGTGAAAATTATCGACAATCATATCAATTGTGTTACTGAAGGGAATGTTTGCAAGCGGAAATAATGGTCGCGACTATCGAATCGATGTTCGTGAGTTCGTAGCTCCGTGCGGTAGACAATACTTGGTCGCACCTGTGGTGAGTGCTTTTGTCGTTAACTGCATATACCTACTACTCATTACTCATCTCTTTCTCTTTCGCTAATTCTTTCTGACTATCAGCGTACATACTAGTACTTCTATCCCTCCATTTAAAAAAAAATATAATAATAATAATAATAATATTGATTTGTTAACTAGTTAACTGTTGCGCCCTCTTTGAAAAATACTCACTTAAGTGGTTTCGTAAAAATTAAGTATGCGAGTATACTCGTCATAACATAAAATATAAAAATTTCTTGATGACAACTAACAGGTTACATATAACATTGTTTCAATGTTTAAGACGTCCGAAGATGATCTATTAGATGTATTGGTCCCCCCTTAAGAGGTCTGAAATGAAAAATATATACAAATGCGACCATTCCCAAGTGGAGAGTATAAAAATGACATTCATTCGTTTAGAGTGAGTACAAGTTTTTTATATCTGGGCATGATTTTATCGATGTGTTTGAAGATTCTTCACGCCATGCACTCATCCCATTTATGAAATGGATAGCCACAAAATTTCTTTCTTAAATCAAGAATATAAACGAAAATGTAAAGTCTTTCAATGATTATGACGAGATCACTGAACATATCGGAATAATTTTTGCAGCATGCTTTTATCCGGTCCGCAAATTATTGACAACAATATTTTTGATATTTGTTTCTTTGCTTTTAAAACCGATTTTTTGCTTTTTTTTTTTTTTTGGACATTTTTAAATGTATATGTAACTAAAGTATATTCATTTTCAAAATCAATTTTCAAATATAGCATGTTTGGCGAACTTGAGATTTCGTAAGTAGAATGAGAAAACTATTTATATTTCCACAATGCTGAAATTGAGAAGAAATATGACGAAATTGCTTTCCTTTTTTTTTTTTTCTCAATTTTTACAGAATATCGTTTACAAAAAGAATTTATTAGCCGAATTTGTCTGATAAGAAATGTATGTGCCTCCCTACCCACCATATAATGTATAGTATATGTGATTCATCTGGAATTCATATCATATAAGCATTCCCTTGGCTTTTATGTGCATAACAACCTACAATGGTTGCAGCTTTCAGCTTTCCGCCTATGCTTACATAGCGGTATATAAAATACGATTACTTAGGTGCAGTGACAGTTAACCCGCATAAAGAGAAACTAAAGGGAATTTTAAACCTACTTAAACAAAACTGACGTAACTACATTCGCTTGTTACTGTCTATGGTTGTGTGTATACTTGTAGTCCATATGTTGAGTTGAGTTATAATAAAGCTTATCTTTTATACATTTATCCATATATATATATATATATATATATACATAACATAAACATGTATAGATATGCTAATCGGTATGTACAGTACATGTGTTATATTACATTAATACGAATGCCTGTCCATTTTTGACTACCCATCCACCGGAAATTTTAAATGACTTTATTAATGGATCCATTTTTTTTTTTTTTTTTTTTTTTTTTTGTTATTGTTTTTGATTACTTTTGCTCGTCGTTGTCTGTTATTTTAATTTATGAAAATTGATTTATGCTCCACACTTATTTAATTAAATTTATTTTTATAAAAAAAAATTTATTTAAATTTATTTTTCTTTAATTAAATAAATCTTGCATCACAAATTGAATATTCACACACATATGCATATCGTAAATCACTGAAATTCGCATTACTACCATAGTTCATTGCCAATTAAAAGCAAAAAAAAACGAAAAACTACATTTTATTATTTTAAATTTAATTTTGCAAATTTTGAAATTTTTTGTCCCTCAATATTAAAAAGATACTGGCACACGTATATAGATTACGGCGTCCTAAAAACATACATCAGTAATGGCGCAAGGTACGCACATATTTATTAACGTGAGTAGCTGCACATTTCGCCATTCATTTCTATGGCAATTAAAGCGTCACAGCTTTGTTCAAACAAGAAAACTTGATCCCTATAATAGTTTAAAAGATTCGTTAGTACTATTCCGGAGCTTCCTTAACTTTGTCCAATCTTGTCTCATTACACATAGATGGACCTAATACCGTGCATAGAGGACATACATGTCTGAAGGGGCAATTTTGATTAGCGTGGAGATCTGGCAACAACACGCAGGCGTAATACCAGCACATATCGTAACGCACAACTACCTTTCCTAAGAACGAAAATTTCGGGTTTTTTGTCACGTAACGAGTATTCACCGACAACCCGAGCGATACAAACGAAAGTCGTTTTTACGTCATATCGCCCACGGAGAATGGGAAGTGCTCTTTGCACCTTAAGAATACCAAGAATGAAAATCCATTTCCAAATCGCTTTGGCGCTTTGCCTGTTTTTAACTGTTGAACTCAGTTAGAACGCTAGTCGAACCATAATTAATCGATTTGAACGATTTGCTGTTCAAAAGTCGTTTGAAATATCAACAAGGGCAGAGCAAGCTAATTTTTTTACACCACATCTGTCCATCCGTCCATACCGTAAAACCGGTTCACACTCAACGGGCAAGTGCGAGCTAGTGCGGCTTGCTCATCATACTCGAGAGCTGTCGATTGCCACTTGTCTGCATCGATAGGACGTACACTTGTTGAGCGCCACTTCATTTCTTGAAACAATGTAGGAAAATGGGTTAATAACTCGTTTGCCTCAAAACGGCAACAATTGGTTTGACGTGACCCGCGCAAATTGTCGAACAGCTGGAAAAGATGTATGTATAGCTAACGAAAAAAATGCATTTTATCATTTTCATACAATAAACGCGCATTTTCTATACAAAAAATACATAGCTGGTGTTTATCCGGCTTCTTGTTAAGTGTGCGATTATCTGCTGAACATCTTGCCAAAATCAACAAATTTTCCACAGGCACTTCTACCGGCCAAGCTAAAAAATCAGCTAAATCGATCCGTACACTCACCCATCGAAATCTTCAAATTTGCAAACTTTCTGTAGACGACCATCTTTCCATTATGTTATTGGTTTTACAGTGAAATTGTATGACGTATATCTCAATATTATGCTTTCTTTATGTTATGCTAAAGCAAAAGTTTGCACAGGTTAACTATTTTAAGTGTTATTATAATGTTATGCAAAATGATGGCTAAGCTTGGACGGCATGTAACTTTTACAGCAGGTACTGCGTTTCGTTTTTACTAAAACATAGTTTGTTTAAACCAAGCAAGGGATGAGTTCTCAGAAATTCGCTTCATGCCGATTATTCACTACTTTTTTGTTTTCCTTTTATTTGTGGAATTTCTCAAGATCAATTAAATAAAATAAAATTTATTAAAAATTTTAATTTTTTTTTTAAATAAATCTTAGCATATGAAGGTTCATATAATGGCATCATTTTTTCATAAAATAAAATTTATTAGGGTTCAAATACACAAGATCATAGAATAAATAATAGGTAAAACGGTTAATTTATTGTGCTATATTACTTTGAACTGATGACACCGTCAACTGAATGCTTTATGTTAAATTTCAATGATTTTTGAGAATTTTATGCGAAAATAATTTGAAAAAAAAGTTCATCGTACACTTTTTATGGAAAAATAAATAAATTTCAACTCTTTCGTCCTCTCTTTGTTTCTTTCTCGAAATTGATGAAGCAAACCGCCTTGATTGATGGCCGGTCGGTTGCATTCTTTCTGACAAACACAAATAATGCATTTTTCATGTAAAACGCATTTTTTGTTTACATTGTTTACAAGTCAACTACACAATGATGCATTTATTATCGCCGACATCTTAAAAAGAAAGCGAATTTTTTACAAATTTTTGAAAATATTATTTTCGAATCATTTGCTCAATACAATGATGCATTGAACAAGTGAAGAGTGCAGTTATATGAGAAAAATGAAGTAAAACGGAAGACGCATCTAAAAATCGATTTCAATTAATGGCAATAAAGAATAAAAATTATAATAAAAAAATTGAAATAAAATAACGTTTAACCCGTTAGCTGCGTAATTTATTTGTTAAAGTCCTTTACACAATACGTAAGTAAAGTAAAGCCATAACAAACACAATACAAACGATGGCATATCGGTATTGGATAAGAAATCAAGTAAGAATGCTATAGTCCGGCAAGGCCGACCATTAGATCTTCTACATTACTAAGCTTTACTAGTAGTACACTAAAAATTACACATTATTTTTATGCAAATGGATAATTTTCATGAAAGCCAAGACATGAAAGCCACACAAACGTCGACGTGGTCTATGTTTAGAAAACCTTACACACTTGTCAACGATTTTATGCCTCCGTCATAACAAACCACATGGAATGGTTTGCTTTGATAAGAATCCCTGTATATGGCGCAGTCTGCAGAATAGATCTGTGTGATCCAAATTCCCTATGATTGATTTACTACGAGCAAATTTTCATTCTAAAATGTGAAAAGTTCGGTTTTTTTTTTCTTTAACATATAAGACCTATTTTCCATTAGAACCCTTTATATGGGGTAGGACGCAAAAAATAGACCTACGTGATCCAAATTCGATAAGCTCAATTTCTATGTCAAATAACTATTGTGATCGAATTTTCATCAAGAAGCATTGAAAATCAAATCTTTTCACTACAAAAAGATTCCGGTATATGGCAAGACGCTGAAAAAATTTCCCCATCCGATCGAAAGTTTTCACACCAATTTATAAACCCAAGCTACTATTACTAAGCAATTTTTGTCTCGACATTTTAAAAATCTTGAAAATTTGCTATCTTTCAATTAAACGGACGGGCAGACGGACAGACAAGGTAAATCTATCTCAAATCCTTCTTAGTATTACAACCCTTCGCACAATCTTAATATCTCGTTTATCACAGAATGTATATTTAAATGACAAGTGTGTGGTATATTTAAAAATTCTTTGCTGAAAAAGATATCGTTGTTGAAAATTTGAAAATTACCCAAATATAATAAAATTCAAAGCAGGAAAAATTAAAGGCAAAAAACATCGCTTTTTATGTAACATGTAGTAGCTCAAGCTCAGTTAGCTCTTTTATCCGCCATCTTGCAAGTGTGTTTTACGTAATCATTTCATCGCTTCTGCCCACACCACCCGTTTTCTTACCACGATCGGAAGATTACGTCCGCTTTACGCATACGACGAATAACATGTTTATCCAAAGCACTTAGCAAGACTTTTTTTTCTAATTTAAAGAAAATTTATTGATTGACTCATTATATGTGCATGTACATCAAACATCTGAAAATGGTGATCTTGGCAGTTAACTGGTTAAACGTTTCGTAGAGAAAAAGCATAATACTCAAAATGGACTAAATTAACCATCAAGATCAATATCGGGGCACAGGTATATTCGAAAAGAAATTTCTTTCTCACGCGTACACGAATTGGCCCCTTTTTGGCGGAAAATTATTTGATCCTCATCATCCTTATAAAAAAAATAATATCATATTTGTTTTCCAACGTAAGTCCCAGACTTACTAACTGACATACTAGAAATGTAAAAGTCATAGAAATTAAATCAGAGAGACTTTAGAGACCACTACAATAACTAAAAAATGCAAAATTACCATAATTTAAGATCTCTAAATATGTATTTATTTACTACCCTGTCGCAATTTATGCGTATGTATGTGACTATGAGATATTTATAAAATATTTATGAAGTAAATAATAATAGTAATGGCGTCGGCGAGATGTTCGACATGACCGTAACCGACAATAACCATTTGAAGTTACGCATATCCCCGAGCTAAGCAATCGCGTACACAGATTTCTTCAAGATAGATTTTAATAAAATCGTTGTACATGACGTCAAGAATTGTTTTCTTTCACTTTTATTTAGGTGATGTTATTTACATTTCCTGCCTGCCTTCGGTAATTGGTTTTCTGATGAGTGGCTTTAGGACTCGGTTACAAACGGAAGGACAAATCTAGTGTACCATTAATCCTTCACCGATAACTATAATGATGACTATTTTTTTAAATTGTCATTTTAGTTAAATATATATTTAATGTATATAAGTAAATATTGCAGTAAATCTGTTCGCAAAGGCGGAAGTTGTTTTCACGCATCAGTGAAACTTATCGTTAAACGCGAAAAAAAAAGACAAATGGAAAAGAATGAACGCGCATTGAATTGGGTGCGCGATAACAATTTCCATTTTAATTTAGAATTCAACTCTGCAATGCTTACAATGTGACTTCATTTCTTTCTGAAGCACTTACGTTGTAAGCATAGTACACAAAATTCATATGTGTAGTTATACGTCTATTAAGTTAATGATAGGCGATAAGTACCCATAGCAATCACACACATAAATATATGTATGGGTGGTTGACCTAATTCTAGAATAAAGTTCTCGCTAAAACAATCGGTTGCCATAGAGAAAGCAAAATATATGTGAAGTAAACATTAGCGAGTTTTAAAGTTGAAGACTATGAGTTTCATCAAGCACATGTCTACATATTCCGAAAGGTGAAAGTATGCTAATTTTAATGTTGCGTTTATAAAAGTCACAAATGTTGATCCAAAAACTATATATATACATATATATATATATATATATATATCAGACAAAGAAAAAACTTTGCAGCGACTTTTAACTCAAGTAAATTTCGTAAAACTAACCTTAACGGGTCAGAAACAAGCGTATGCAAATCGCCAGTGCACGCTGTTAAATGCGATTATTCAGTCGAAACTAATTATCCCTTGAAAATGAATAAAAAAAAAGGAAAATTTGAAAAAAGTCCCTTTATTTTATAATAACGTTCCGATTAACCCGGCAACACTTTACAGACTTATGAAAAAGTTCTTTCTGCTTATCTCAAAGATGTTTAACCAAAGTCAGCAGCATACAAATAGCTTGCCCATGTTCGTTGTGGAAATTTAGGTACTAATGTCGCGTAGAGCTCTTGTGCACCAATTGTTGAAATGCTTAAAAAAACTACAGAAAAAGAGCGATAAAAGCGGTTAGGTGAACTAAACATTGATCAGAAGCGGTTTGGAAACGTTTTGTTCAGGGGGGAATACAAGAAGAAAGGTTATAATAAAATGCCATCTGCGAATCGTAACCGATCAGTTTTGAAGAGATTGACAACAAACGATGTAACTTGGCTCACATACGATATATGTAATGAAGTTTGAAAGCAGATCATCGTTCAAGACGGATGAGGTTGAACAAACGTTGTCAAGATGTGGATTAACGCCAAGTGAGGTAATGGTTTATGTTTGGCGCGAGTGAAACGAAATCATGCATCATGAATGTGTCCAACCAAGCCAGGCGCTTGATTCCATTATATATTGTAACCAACTAAGACGATCGAAGCACGCAATTAAGTAAAGCTTTCAGAGTCGATTGATTGAGAATACATACGGAGTCGCCTTCCATCACAACAATCCTAAAGAACACATATTTGTAATGACTCGAGAAACATTTAAAAAAAAAGGTGGGGTTGGGAAGTTTTGATCTATTCACTGTGCAGCCCAGATCTTGTCCCGTTCGTTGCCGTTTGTTTCGCTCTTCGCAGAACCTTCTGAATGGTATAAATTTGATTTCACGAAAATTACTTGCTCAGCTTTTCATCCCGAAGCACTAAATGTGCTATAGTGACAGCATAATGGTTTTATCAAGAAAATCGCATAAGACAAGCGTTCAAAATTGCACATAGTTAACAAAAGTTAATCCAATTCATTCAAAATACAAAAATAATTAAGTTTATGAATTTTAATGAAAAGTGTCGTCAAGTTTTCCCTGCAGCTAATTCTATATGTGGTCTCTCTCTCTCTCTCTCTCTCTCTCTCTCTCTCTCTTCTTTGATTAGCAAAGATTTTTCAATCGATCTAACTATGTTTGTTAAACTGATTATTATTGAGCTTCTCACGAGTAAGTGAAAGTTCGAAAAATGTAGTATAAAAAATATTGATTGACATAAACTGCTCATAAAGACGCTCAAAATTATTGAAAAACTCAGTATAGCTTAGGATCATCATCAAAAGTCATCAGTACGTTTTGTTCTGTAGTATCTCAAGGCCTGGATATGAAATGTTAATAAGGGAGACTCAATAAGTAAAAGTACACCTAGTAGATCCAATGATTGTAGCGCGCAACTGTACACAAAGGCATTCGAACAGAATGAAGCGACAAAATTATCAAAAATTCTAAATCTTATTTACCGACTTCGAGTCTTCGTTAAGAGATAGATAGCTGTGTTCTGAGCATCGTAAAAAGGGCGCAAGAAATGGCGAACTAATCACATTTTATAACAAATGTAATATTGACGAATATTTGTTGTGACTATTACCCCGGAATGTCAAACCTAATGCAAAGTTATAAAAACGACAAGAAAATGCAGTTACAAGCTCTTGTAACTGGTGACCACTCAAAACGCCGGTATATAACTAACTATTCCATTATATTGTTTATTGCTTTATATGGTGCGAAATTTTTGTGCCCGTAGTGTTGAGTTGAGAAAAGAATAACAGTTATTTATAAATTAACCTGTTAATGTTTATATAACGACAAATTTGCTGTCATATGTTTTAAATAAAACGCTACCGCATCCACAAAATTAAAAACAAGGAAAACATTAGACGCAGTTTTCATTGAATTGGTTTTTTATTTTTATACAAAATGTAACCAAGACTTGACGTAGCATTGGTCAAAACGTAGCGTAAAAGTGCACCAGCATACTTATACGACATAAACCCTATGCAGATGTAAATTTTTAACGTTTTTCGATTTCTAATGACTTTGAAGAAAGCAATTGCAAGATTTACGGCGAAAAGGAATAAATAAATATGGACATTATCTCCTATATATGCTCCATAGATAAATAATATATTTATATAGCGATGTATATAAAAACATATTATACTTAACGTAGTAACGTATTAAACTGCACTAATGAGAACAACACCTTATGCAACATTTAAGTATACGATATTTGAGTATACGATATTTTAATATGATTTGGTAACACAATAGATGATTATGCAAACTAAAAATCACATTCACATACATCGGCTTACATGCCATACATGTGTCTGCACTAATTGTAAGCGAACCTGTAGGCCCCCGACAGAGAAATTCCGATGAGGACAGATTTTAATCGGGTCTAAGACATAATCTTAAAAGAACAAACAAACGAAAGAGACAAAAAAAAAACTTCATATTATCTCGTATTGAAACTCCTTCCCGAGATGGTGTTGATTCCTATATATCCTATATATATATATATCAGGCAAACACTCACATGTCGAACTGAAAAGGTGACATTTCAGCTTACATTTTTCGTGCAGATAGTTTTCGAATTCTCTGCTCTTGTAAAAAGTTATATTGATTTGAAAATGAGTGAAGTATCTGAGGAAACACGCTATGTGATGCCTTTTTGCTAGAAAAAAGATTAAAACAGTGTAAAAAAAAAAAAATTTGCGAATTGCACGATGAGAATGCTGGGAGTGAACAAAAATAATTCAGGAGTGGTTTGCTCGATTCCGTTGCGAAAATATCAATGACCTCTGCAGATGCAGTCACTGAAAAAGCACTCAAGTTATTAGGAAATAGCAGAGGCACTAAACATCAACTGCATTTTGAAAAGAGCAGGCTACAAAAAAAAAAGACGAAACCGCGGAGACTTTTCAAGATGACCCATAGCATTGTGGAAACTTTTGTTCTCCATCTTATCAAATGTAATTTCAGAATATTTCGTTAATACCGAGCTTGTCAGTCATCCAATCTAACCTATTTTTACACTAAATTTTTTGATGAAAGGAAATCTCTTCGCCAAGTTTAATACCATTAACCAGGGTGCCGGAACGCTACACGTTGTAAACTGGTGTTCATTGTCGACGAAGAACCGCGCTTTGCCAACTCGATTTTTCGCTATATAGTAATACCGGCCATTAACATATCCATAACGGGCGACAAGCAACAGACAGATAGACGGGCGGAATAAATTAACTTAAAATCTTATGATTAGTAAGAGTATGTATGTATACATTATAAAGTTTTTGATTCTTATACATCTGTGTATAGCTTCTCTTTCAAAGAAAATTTTAGCTTTGCAAACCTTCCGATGTTTGCTAATCTTCTTAACTGTATTCAAATAATAACAATACAAAAGATTATTTTAAACCGTAAGGAAAAGCTTGCTACGATTATTGAATTGTGATGTCTTTGCGTCTTTAGAATTATCTTTTAACGCCCACCTTTAAAGTGAGCGCATAAGCTATGTTATTAAAATAAAAGCATAATTTTAATCAAACTAAATATGGTTTTACTAATAAAGTACACCAGCCTCCCATACACACGGTTTATGAATACAAATGAAAGGGCACTTAGATACGCTTAGTAGACTTGTTACTTCTCTTAACTAGAGAACTTTGTGAACAAATTTTTATTATAGAATGCCATCTATTTAGTTACTATACACCAAGTTTGTCTCTTTACTTCTTATTTAAGTGCCTATTAAAAATAAAATTTTAATTATGTAAAAGAAACAAACAAGTTCAAAGACCGTTTACTCGGTAAGCATTAGGCATGATTTTTAATTTTAGCAGCAATTGCAGTATTTGTGCCAACCGCTAGAAATTAAAAAATAAAAAAAAGCAAAAAAAAAAAAAACAGAGTAAAGCATCTCTAAAAAAACGTGAACTATTATAAGCCGAACGAGTTGTTGGTTGCCACTACAATATAAATGAAATGTAGATAGTTAGCCAACAGGAAACCGCATCCATGTAAGTTTTGTGTAATGATAGAAAAAAAATCATTCAATTCTTTTTTCTAGTTTTAACATAACCGAGTCACCGTACACCGTTCGGCTCAAACAGAATAACAAAGACTAGACTTTTTTTCGCATTTTTATCCATTAGTGGGTTGAGTTTGTTTTACAACCGCAAAATAATATTGAATGATATAAGATTGTAGGCTTAAAAAAAAACAAAAACTCAATGAATAAAACATTTTTATAAATTTATAAAAAAAAAAACAAATAAGAAAGTTATATTCGGCGGGGACCGAATCTCGCATACCCACCGCTATGCTTTTCGCATTCTAGTCTCCAAGCTCTTTTATTTGATACCCATATCGCTGGTATTATTAAGAAAATATTAATCGCGATGTCGGTTGAAAATGAACCCATTTTTAGGCAGATAGACGAGTGTACTAAATAGTCTAGACATTCTTGTCTTGTTTGCGTTATGATAAATAAACACGAAGCCTCAAAAAAGTGAAAAAAATAAAATTTAATTGCTCGTAACCTTGTGTGGGCATGGCTGATTGGTGTCATTTTTGGACCTAGAGAGTAAAGTGTCTCGTAAAGCAAATGTGGAAAATTTCATGCTTCTAACTTTAACGATTTCCGAGAAACAAGCAAAAATTCAAAAATTTTTGTTAAAAAAACTAAATTTCTTTCAGTTTACGCTGCATTGCGCGCTTACGCCCCGGCCAATTTGGCCCAGTTTCAATACCGACGCGCGTGCAGTAACGTCCAATGTTTGTACCAAATTTGAAGTCGATATTTTAATTTTTACGACTAGGAGAATACCAACAACACAGACCACACAGACGCACAGACCGACAGACATGGCTAAATCAAGTCAGAGTTTCACGTTGATCAAGCATATAAATACTTGATAGGGTCTGTGAAGCATCCTTTTTGGGGGTAACATACATTATGGACAAAAATAAAATTAGTATATGCCCATCTTACAGTGATGAGTATAAAAATGGAAAAAAAAACGAAAAAGTTGTATTTGTCGTAGAGCGATTTATGGATACTCTTCACTGAAATGCAATTTATTACGTTTATTGTACCTATTTGAATAAGTAAGGCGGTGCAATCGCAAGAAACCCAAGTATCTGAGAAGTAAAATTAATGATTAACTAATCACTTTTAATTTTTTGGCTACAAACTGATAAGTATTTTCTCCTTATCCCTTGGGTACTAGACTGCCAAATAACTTTATATGAAAAGATTTTAATATAACTTGGATATGTGGGCAAGAGTCACCAAGCTTTTCCGCATATAGCGGAAGGCTCTGGTGCTCATGAACGACGATACCCTTGAGCACGGGGATAATGTGGACTATGTTGCGCTTACGTACAGGCACATCGAAGGCAAGTGCTCTACCGAGACAAAAGAGATGTGTTCACCAATTAAATCCTTCAAGAAGATTACACGTCTTTCTTAGCGGTCTCACCCACTCGTCTTCGTGTTACCTAAGTAGCAAACAACACACTGTCGTGACTCGTCATTTCCCGACCATACTGCCCGTCTTTGGAACAACCTACCAGCAGTGGCCTTTCCTGCCGTATCCCATGTCTCTATTTTCAAGTCGAACGTTCAGAAACATTACTCCCTGTCTTCAACAGACGCTTCCTACAACACTTTCCTGATCACCACTTTACCCGCACGTATATGGGGGATATAACCTGAGTGCCTGGTCATAAAAATCTCGTACCTATTTGCAAATACATTGATCCGAAGCGAGAATCAAACATTTAATTGATTCGTGACGAAATTTAAGCTCAATCAAATGCTGAGCAGAGTCAATGAAAGTCTTAATGATATGCTAAGCAGAACAGGAATTTTTACGGTTTCAAGATGAAAGTTTCACACACAATTTCGTATGCAGGATTTTTTCCACATTGAGCTGAAATTACGGTTTCAGGAATTTGTCAGATTTCTTCTACTCTTTTATTTTCTTTTAGATTGCAAATGTAATTAAAGATCTCATAAGCCACCATTTTCTATATGTATTTTCGTTTAAATGTTTGCATTGAGATTAATGTGCATATATATCACGAATACTGGAGACTTTTTTCCATTTTCGAATTCTAAGGCATTTTTGCACACGAGCGAGATCGTATTTGTTGAAAAATTCGCGCAAAATGACGCGTAAAATTGATATAATTATGATAAACTGGACATTGTGTACCTGTCCTGGGCTGAGGAATTAGCTTCACTTTACTAGACATTAGCGCGCCATGATTATGACTTCGCTGTTCGCTTGTTTTCGGAAAAGAGTGGACTTTCATAATAGAAGAAAAATTTCAGAATGAAATTTCATTGACCTCAGAAGATTTTCACAAAGAATGCTTAAGCTCGTAACGATTTTCAATACTTTTCAGCTTAAAACAAAATCAATTACACTTAATTTCCAAAAACTTGCCAAATGAAAAATTTCAAATTTAATTATTCGTATATGTAAAAATACTATATCTATGTATTTGGCAAACGTAGAGATAAATCTCGAATAAAGAATGAAATTTTAAATCGCATACTGAGTGTTGTTCTTTTCTGTCCTACAGAATTGATTTCGAGAACTTTTCAGTTAATTTAGTTGTTTATCCATTTATAGATTCTCTCTTCAAAATTTAATTGAACTTTCATTGAGAAACTTTTCTGTATATTTTTTTAAGTATTTGCTTGCAGACCGTATGTTTTTAATGCATAAACAAATTAATTTCCTAAGTGTTGCTTATTATAAACAGGTTTCATAAATTTTACCGAGAGCCATGTGTTAAATTTGTAGAAAATATGCATTAAATAAAAATTAGAAATCATTATATATCCAATATTCTTATAACCATCACGGAAGGATGAGGGGTATATTCATTTTGTCAAAACGTTTGCAACGCCCAGAAGGAAGAATCAGAGACTCCACAAATAATATATATATTCTTGATCAGCGTCAAATTCTGAATTGATTTAAGCATGTCTGTCCGTCCGTCTGGCCATCTCTCTGGCTGTGTAATATCTGTTGTAAACATTCTCCTGGCCGTAAAAATGAAGCTGTGGACTTCAAATTTGGCACAAGTATTGGAAGTTCTTGTACACAGGTTGGTATTGAAAATGGGCCAAATCGATCGAACGACACGCCCACAGCATTATGTAATTTCTATTTTTCAAAAGGAGTGAAAAATTGGTTTGTTCCTCGTTACTCATACATAAACTATAGCAAACAAATCTAAAAAAATTTGAACGCACATTCTATGGGCGATGCTGTAGCCTTTGTGCATAAAAATGAAAAAAATTGGCCATGCCTACCCAATATTAGAGTGTATCAGAATTTAATTATTGTTCCAATACCTTTATAAAGCGTAGAAACAAGCTTCGAAAACTCCATAAATTATGCAAATGCCTGGCCAGTTTCAAATTTGGAATGCATCTAAACACGTCCGCCTGCTCATCTGTCCATCTGTCTGTTTGCGTCACTTTGTAGTATTTGTGGTAAACATTCAACCGTTAGCGAAACTGAAGATCTCGCCTACAAATTTGCAAAAGTATTTGAAATTGACCTAAACTTTTCCAAGGACACGCCTATAACGCCCATATGCCAATACGAGAAAAACTTTTGTTTTGAAAACAAAAGAAATCAGTTGCGCCCAGAGCACGAAAATTTCCTTCTTCTAGCTTTTTTGTCTTTTTTAGGATAACGGTGTTGGGTATAAAAGATTCTCTCCCGACCGAATTTAAGTTTTTAAAAATCAAAAAGAAGCAATGTAATGAAAAATATTTTCTTGCTAAATTAATTGCTCTCCCATTTATATCCATTAGATTAACTTAAAAGCAACTATTACCGCAGCAAGTATGCGTCGTTTGTAACGTGAAAATAGCCAATCAATTACTAAACTTCCTCCATACGAAGTTGCTTTTTCTCATATGCTTGCGCTACGTTCTGCACTACCTACATCCAATCGAAAGGAAATTGATAGTATAACTGGTTGTCAGTTTTAATAAAGCGCTTTTTTATTTATTTTTTTTTTTTTCTTAATTGCTATCGCGACATACAAGGAAGAACGTTAAAGATAAATGAAAAACCACGATCTAAGCAACGTTTCAAGCTCCGTTCGCAAAAACTTTTTTCAATATATATATTATATCATAGTATCCGATCAGGAATTTTTTAAAAATATTTTTAAAACAATTTTCAAACATATTGTAAAGGAATATGAAATTTTTCTTTTACAATAATAGATGGTTGCATGTATTTTGATCACGGACATCTATTGGTAAAAATGCCAAAGTAATGCGAAGTATTAATGTACACAACTTTTAAATTCGTCTAAAATCATCTTCCATTTAGTATTATTTAGTTATTCAGTCTATACAGACGCTAATCATGCAGCGGTCACAAGTGCATTTTCGATATTCATTACTTTTGTTGTTTGATTTGAAGATGTCTGGTGCCGAAGCCCATCAAACACTTTCAGAAGCTTATTGCGATGTTGCTCTATCATAACCGAAATGTCGGTTTTGGTTTCAACGGTTCAAAAGTGGTGGTTTTTTTATGCCAATGACAGAGAACGATCTGGAAGACCAAAGAAGCTCCAAGGCAATGAAACCAAGCTTAACCCACCTTAAATTCTCCAAGAACTTTCGAAGAGCTTAGTAGTCGATGAAGTAACTCTTTCTAGTCATTTACATGGAATGGGAGGGAAAATGGATTCCATACGAATTGATTTTCAATGCCATTTCGAACCCTTTGCAAGATTGCGATTTCACTCCAGGGGAGCCATCCACATCGACATCGAAAGTAATATTCACGCCCATAAACCTTCTCTATACGTATGGCGGGATCAGCAAAGTGTAATGAATGACAAGCTGCTAGAACTGAATGAAACTGCTACTGCAGATGTTTACCGCAGCCAATTGAGCAAATTGAACATTGAATATATTGTTGGAAAAAAGAGCAGTATCAGCGGCTAAGAGACCCAAAGCCATGCATGATAACGCTCGGCTACATATTGTAAAAGTTGCCAAGGACACACGGGCCTGTTCAGATCGGCCCAACATGGATGGGCTGGCACGAAATGCTGAAGAAGTGTGAGAACGGGTCGAAAATTAGATAAACCATTTCATTGTTCTCTCGACACCGTCTCGCCGCGTTGCCAAAAAGATGACAAAAAATTGTAGAAAATCATGGAAAATATTTTATTATTATTATTATTATTATTATTATTATAAATATAGTCAGAGAATAAATTCTAAGACTAACGTCTTAAAGCACTAGCATCTAAGACTTTCGGTTTTATTAAAAACTATACCGCACTTGAGATTTGTACCCATGACCATTGAATTGCTAGTCGAGACTCTTGCCTGCTCGGCCACTCAGGCGAAAAAAATTTTAATTACTTCACATTGTACTAATTTTTCGCCTTTTTCAAGTGAAAAAAATAATCATAATACATGTAATCACCTAATAAATCACGCTTGTCTTAGTAGACTCTTAGTAGAGAAGAAACTATAAAGAAGCTTCAGAAGTCGGAGTAGACTGCTATTACAGAAGTTTAAAATTAGGAAACAAAGTGCAATTGAAAGAGATTTTCTTAACTTCACAGTGAATGTGTCCTTAGGCTAACGTAACTTATCTTAAATATTAAAAAAGTAAATAAATACGACCCTCTAGCTTCTTCACAATCCTGATCATTCTACAGAAGCTACCCGCACGCCTTAGTCTTAATATCTTTTATGATCAGCATCGATAGTTTCACGCTTTCAAATACACATCAAAGACACCATTTCTTTCATTCCCACGTAAGATAATTACGTGTCTTAGACAATTCTTTCGATGTTCAATAGAACTTCGTTCTTATTATTACTGCTGCCACTATTGTTACCGCTTAATTAACTCTAACTTTTTTGTGAAATTTAGATGCAATGTGAAGCATAGAACTTTGCACCCAATATATGAATATTGTATGTATATGTTACTATATCGTGTACTATATCAAATCGTTATCCATATTAAAAACGAACGATATCCCGACTTGTTTATTACTGTTATTTATGATTTTTCAGCAAACGTAGGCGGGTATTTGGTCTGTTTCAGTTAATTTTCGCACTTGACACAAAACTTTTTCAATAAAAGAAACAAATAAAAACGTAATAATCACGCAAGGCCGATCATTAAATACCCCTACAGCAATTCGCCTAATGTAGTCATTCATTTATGTATTTCAAATATTATTATTTTGCGTTTTTTATATGCGTGAAGGCGCTCGAACTTAACTTAATGTTGAAGAATTTTTTACTCTTCAACTTTTTTTCGTCATAAAGAAGTTTCAAGTTGAAGGTAATCGCCATAGAAAAACGTATTTTTGACGAGATATATATTGAGAACTAAACAAGTAGTTCTACATGATCCCGATTACTATATATCAACTAGCATCAGAACATATTTGAAATTAAATCTCTTTACGCTGTAAAAGAAAATTTAGTTTTCACTAAAATGGTTAGGTGGGAGGAGTTACACCAAATTAAACGATCCCGTGCAAAGCGTTTATGTCAAATTAAAATGCGAATTTTGGCGAAACGTTTCAATATAAGACATTTTATGGGGGTTACTTGAAAAAGTAGAGTTTGTCCTTAGGTCAAAACACGTCGGTGTATCAAATTCAGCGAAAATATCTGAAAAATTGCGATCAATAGTTTGAATTAACGAATACAATTCGAACAGACGGACAGGCGGGCACGCAAGCTTAGACCAGTTCAAGAAATGATTCTAAATTAATCGATACACTATAAGTTGGAACCTTCTCAAGTCCTTCTCGGTGTCACATACATGCGCAAACTTAATGTACTCTTGTAACACAAATGGTGTAGGGTATAAAAATTGAAAAGCCGACCTATAAAATTTTCAGCTTATAGCTTAGGGAAAGAACAAGTTTTTCGTAGTTATTGAGCCATCCCTGGATCGAATTGGTGATTTTTTCTAATATATGCAAGAAGTAGAGAAAAAGAGAGAAACAGTTAAGAGGTCCGCCCTAGCCTAATGGGTGTGTGCTATGGCTTTTATCGATCGAGTACTCACTATCGTTAGGAGGAAGTATAGTCGAAGCACACTGAAATTTGACTCCGCCAACACCGACTCTTATGTACTTGGATATGTGGCGGATCAAGTCTATGCCTTATGAACGGTCTGAAAATCTATTATGCTGCTTGCAGTGAATATAATAAGCAAATTAATATACCACAGCGCATAATCGCAGCTTTCTGTCGTGGCACTCTGTTACGTATTTCAAAAATCGTTCGACTAACTTAGGTAAGGAATGACGCCATTAACTGAAAATTAACAAAACTCTCTATCTAATTCTTTCTATTATTTGAATCATTGCTTGATTTTCTTACTCATTACTAGTGCTTTTATCGTATTCGGTATGAAATGAATCATCAACCGATACGTGAATGTTGTTCTGCTTTAAATTCTTTTAACCTAATAAAAAGACAACAACAAAAATATGCGAAAGTATGTCGTAAAGGTGCCTTTGTTGTTGTTAGTGTTCGTATAAAAAAAGAAATGCAAAAAGAGAAGCAAATAACACCACTATCATGTTAATGTCAGTGGCAATTGTAAATAATGTCGGCCATGCTCGGCCTACGTGCGATTAAAAATAAAAAATAAAAAAAAAAAATAAATAAAAAAATCTCTTAATTGTGACGAAATTTTTAGTTTCGTATACAAGTTATTTATACTTAAAATTTTATTTATGCCTCAATTTTTGATTCTTTTTTGCTTTCCTTTGGTATTCCAAAGACTAATTGACAATATTTTTATAAGAAACCAGAAATTATTAATTATCTTATCTGTTTTTTAATTTTTAACGCAATTTGTTAAGACGTAAGAAGCAATTAATAAACAAAAAACAGAGCATTTCGCAAACATGAATGGGTGTAACGACTGCTAATGAAATCTGTTAGTAAAAAGTTTTGAGAGAAGACAACGCAATATGACAGTAGCCCCTTCCCGTCTTTTGCGGGAAATGTGCAAAAATTTTCTTTATAGCCGACAAACGATCGATCGTCTCAACTTTCTTGTTATTCAGTTATCTTCTCTTCACCCAAAAAATGCTTGGTTCCTCAGAAAAGACAAAACAGATAATCTGCATAGGTGAGGTCTGACAAACAGAATTCAATTAATTTTTATCTGGCTCTCAAAAGGTTTGTAAAGATCATTTCCTCTTCTATGTTCTTTCATCGGAAAAAATGCAAGACCTAATTAATCCGTTAAGCATTAATAATGACCCGAAAATATGAGTCACGTGCTACCTTAAAAAAAATACGCACCTTCGCGCTTATATCGCATGTTAGTGGAAGACTTGCAAGATTTACAAAAGAATTTATCTCAAAACACTTGAACGTTCGTGTAAGGGCGTGTTCATCGTTGAGCAACCAATACAATCAGTTGATGTGATTGTAACGCGTCAACTCTCAACTTTATCGAGTAAGATGTCCGCCATTGCCAGCAATACTCAGCGATGAGGCCCAATGTCTTCTCATCAGTGTGCAAACCTCGTCATCGACGGCATCATTGATTGAAAAGATTTTTGTATTAAGGAATAAAGTGAAGGCACAGAGATTTAGCCCCAACGCGTTATATTCTCTGACTATTTTCAGCTGGATATGTGCGAACTATGTTTTTTACAAAAATAACGCTTAAAGCCAACGACGGTATCGAGTTTCTTGAAAGAAGAAAAACCCAGGGAAAAGGCAGTCAGTCTTAATAAAACAAAAAAAAAATAAAAAAAAAAAACCTTGATATCATTCGTTCCCGATCTTATCAGATATGGCTTTCTCCAAAGTTGAAACATTCCATGGTTTTCTGCGTTAGGCACATTGCTTCGATCGTGCGTCACAATTCGACAATCTTTACTAGCACTTGCTCCGAACTAATTGAAAAAACGTATGCTTTTTTTTCGAGTAGGCCACAATGCCTCTAAGACATTCCTTCCCATCATAGAAGCGTGGCGCTGTAGATTAACGTCTCTAATTTATTTACGAAAATCCAATCGCGTTATTAGAACCAATTTTTTACGCAAATCCATAGATTCGCTGAGATATTCGAAAAACTTTTTTAAGAATCTTGAAAAGCAAATTTATAGCCCAGCAACTATCGTAAGAAAGGCTTCGTTTTACAAGACTTCCTCCGATCAAAGCATATCAGGTTTAATTTTAAGACCTCACCTACATCATCCATTGAAATGATCCGCATTATCGATTTGTACACCTGACATACAAGCATGTTTTATCACTATTTCAACATGCATACACACAAACACACACACATATATATATATATATATCAAAAATTTTCAAAATAATTTCCTTTTTCCCCCAGTACGATGAACTCTTTTAGTTCAAATATGTTTTTAGTCAAAAAAAAAAAAAAAAAAGTCCAAAAAGAGATTAAAAGTGCAAAAAAAAAAAAATCTTTTTTCTTTTATCTTCTTTTTTCTATTTTCCTTTCACTCTACTTTAACATGACACAACAATTGAATTGTGCAACGAGCAACTCTTTAGAAATGAAAGCCCTGAAGTCAAATACAAACAAGATTTGAAAAACAAATAGAGCGCTACAAAAATAAATATATGCAAATACAATATTTTGAAAGGTACCGTCCGTCACAGAATTTCAAAGATGTGCATGTGCAAAAATGCGCATAAATGCATTCTGTTTGCATAAATGAATGCATGGATGCAATACTTAGTGTGCAAACAGGAAATTGAAATGCATCTTAAGTTACACACTGAAATTGTAACAATAAATACACTTAAACTAAATACTTCATGCTTCAGAAAGGTTTAAATAGAAACAAAACACAAAACACAAAACACAAAATACAAAAAAACAATTCATTATATATTCGACTTAGTCCAAACCTCTTGCTATCTATTCACCTTATGCTTGCTTTTCTAAGAAAAACGTTAAAGAAAATATGACGAGTGGTACTCTTTGTTGGTAATGAACCCGTTTTCTAATAGAGAATATTTGCACATCTTCTTCTATGTTAAGTACATTTTTGTATTGATTTGAAATTTTCTGAGAACGTTGTCTGCATTCAAACTTCACACTTCCTCTCTCTCTTCTAAAGGTAATAAAGTTCGTATAAAGAACGATAAGCGAGAAAATTTTCTTAAATTATTTTTACATGAAAAGAAGAGAAAAAAAACAAATCACATGAAATCGCTTTTGAAAAATCTCAAACGAGAAAAAGCGTATATTTTTTGAGTAGAAACTCTGTTAAGAAAGAGGTCAACTCATTACACACTTGTTAAGACCAAGCAGACAGCAAGTTGTTGTAATATATCAAGAAGATGATGTAGAGGCTTCTAAGTGGGGCTTAGAGGAAACTTCTTGCAAAACAACATTGATTTTGAAACATGCTTTGACCCAATTGCAAATGCGTCAATGAAGCTTCAAATAATAATAATTTGAGAAGACTGCCCAAGTCCAAGTCCAAAATGGAATAAAAACGCCAAGAATGGCACCAATCATCCATTTTCACATTACGCACAATTTTGCTTTTTGAAATAATGTTTTCGTGGCATTTATTCTCGTTCTTTCGCCATATTTTCTGATTAAAATAAAATAAAAAGCCTCTATAAGAGACATTGTACCCAATAAGCTTGGTCGACCCGCAAGAACTGCAGCGGTCCAGTCGTCCACTTCCTCTGCCCTGCACATACCGAAATGCTCTAACTTTTTATTTATAGTGTTTTTCTCCACACACACACACACATATATATATATAGTGGTTTCATTTTTCGTCCCACATGATGATATCATATAAAGATAACTGTTTCAGAAACCTAACCACTGCCCACAATTAATCATAAGTGGCTCGCATTTGCATATTGCCCGTAGGTACAACTAACCGTAGAAACTGTTTCACACAAACAAATTCATCACCTAATAAATATTTAAATAATTTATTAATATACACATTTAGCCTGTAGTTAAGTTAATCACAACGAATGCCTATCTGAATGTCTTTAAAAAAGATGAAAAACGCAAGAAGACTTGATCTGATTGATATTTTCAGAAGCTTCAAAATACTGATATATAATTTTGCGAATCGTCTCTCGTTATGACTAAAGTTCTTGTCGAATAGTTTTGTAGCGGGTTTAAGTTAACTTTGTACCGGTAACCTTTGCTTTAGTGAACCACAATAGTAGAATAATGTCATGTATCTGAACAATTTGTTTTTTTTTTTGTGCTATCAACTTTCCAAACGTATTGTACTAAATACGACTATTTCCGATCCTGCTGCTATCTTCTGAAAGAAAAAAAAAAAAACAACCTTCCATTTAATGGAACTCTCTAGGGCCTTCACATAACTTGTTCATCACTTCGAAAATGTAGAGTTAAATATAAGAAAAGGCAATATCGCCAGACAAATGTGCTTGAAGTAACATGTATTGCGTCAAGTTAAGTAAACTGTATTTACCTACATTTTTCTATCTAAAGTTACCAAAAAGCTTTGTGAACTTAATAGACTGCGTAATCTTTAGAAAAAGGAATAGAACAGGGGGGACATAACGCGAGAGAGAACATTAAATATATTCTCCAAAGAGATCAGGTAAGCGAAACAAATTAAGCAAACAATTTTGAAAAACTTCTCGTACATACATCTATCTGTACTCTTTCATGCATATTCATATATTTTGCTTGAATTCATTGCAGACACATAAGTCATGAACTTTTAACCTACTTAACTATGAAAATTTTCTCCATACTTTTCTCTTTTGCTATTCTTCTTTCTTTCATTCGCTTGGGTGTTTGTGTGTGTTAACATAAGCAAAAGGATTGCATGCTGTATTATATTATGAGTTAATCCTTTAATGAACAGTTGGCCATAAGCCAAATGTTATAATTTTTAATTAAATGATTTCCATGACAATTCGTTAACCCAATGACCTAAAATATTTTATGCATACAATTTATTGCATATCATCGGTTATTGCAATTAACGCTGCAATTAAATCAAATTCTCTTACAACGAATTTATCTCAATAATGAAAAATTTACAACTCAAGGGGCTGTGTGACTGTTTCCTTTCTTTTTCTTTTTTAATGCTCATATTCATAATTTTTACATTTTATTTTCTTTAAATTCTGACATTAACAAATGCAATTGAATTGAATTAAAAAAAAAGCAACAGAGAGAGAGAGAGAGAGAGAGAGAGAGAGAGAGAGAGAGAGAGAGAGAGACGATGTATATATTCAGCTCGGATCGAATCTTTTAATACCCATCACTAGCTTATGTAATACGTGATATATGTATGCATTACATAAACATAAACTAATTCGTTTCATTCGCTCTCTATATTGCATAATGTATCGTTCATATCAACAAATCATCAATCTTTCCACGATCATGAGAACACTCTGCCTTGTTTTTATCTATATAGAATTACATATATATATATATATATATATATATATATATATATATATATATATATA
>KK499807.1:853054-953054 GCA_000688715.1 Glossina pallidipes
TATATATATATATATATATATATATATATATATATATATATATATATATATATATATATATATATATATACGTAGGTATATGTACATAGGTATATGTATATATATGTAATTCTTTCGTAATTACTACTGCATAATTTTTCCACTAAACCTTATCCGAGCGGTATCCAAAAATTTGAAGGGAACATTTTCACAAAATTTCGTATTGCTCGGGCCAACGCACCTATAGGTAGATATCTTCGAGTACGATAAGTAAGAAAACTATATTCACTTTAATTCAGAATCAATTTTAAATACTTTGGATAAAAAAAAAAAGAAAAAAAAAACATTTTTTTCTTAACTTTGCGCCCGGTCTACTCACTTCACTCGTTTACATGGAAAACGTGTTATTACATCATTCTGATTAATACTTATGGGAAAACGCTATAGTCAATCTCTGTTGCAAATCTCTGTAAAGTATTGTGCGCTTAATGCTATGCTATTCAAACTAATTAGGCAGATAAGTTGATCACTTCTGCATACGATTTGAGAGAAAAAAAAAGAATTGATTACTTTTAATATATAAAGAAGTTTATATGTTTATTCGGTTACTTAATATATAGAAATTGTTAATTTGCCCAAGCCAACATAAATTAAATTGAAAGCCACCTTGCATTTGGACAAACGGACTGAACTTGAGCAACTTGGATTTTACTCATGCTAACTAAGTATATTTGCCTTCTACACGTGGCCTCTGGTCGTTATGAAAAGAATGATAAAATTAGTATACTTTCGGGAATAGCAGGGAAAAAAAATTCACCTCCACACGCATGCTTTATTTTGTGGTGGCGGTGGTGGTTGCGGTTGCGGTTATACTACTGAATGAAAAGTAACGGATTTACGCGCTTATACATTCGCATTGTATATTTGGTTGCATGTTAAAATATAGTTAAAATGTGTAGAAATGTAGATGTATGTCAGACTTTATATAGCCTTAGTGAACATGAAAAATGCATGTTTCTGTCCGACCCATTCAGAATAAGTAATAAATTTTTTTTTGTGCTTTGCAAAAAATACGACAAATTTTAATTAAATAATTTAAGAGAGAAATATTTCAACGAATTTTGGATTTTTTTTTTTTTTACACACACACACACACACACACAGGTATATACTTGGGCAAAATATTAAAAATATTTTTAATTTTTTTTATTTTTTATCGTCGTTATCACTTTCTCTTAGTAAAGCGAAAAAAAACGGGGAGAGAGAGAGTGAGAGATTTGTTAAAACTATTTTTCAGTTGTTTACTATTGAACGTGATGTACGGACATTCAAATCCATCATGATTATGGTTATGGATATTTTTGTCATTAGATTGATATAAATGAATAATAATAATAATGGTAAAAAGACAGCTGCATTTTCTATCCATATATATATATATGGATACGTCAGAGGGAACCAACTTTCACTCATATACGATCGAGTGTTGCGATCGATTTGACAAAATTTAAACTTGAGGAGAAAAACTATTATTATTATTATCATTATTATCATTATTATTATAATTAATTTAACTAGAGAAATAAATTCAAAGACGAAAAGCACTAGTCTTTAAGCACTAACATCTAAGGCCATCGGCATTTGAGATTTGAACGCACAACCTAAATAAACATAGATACAAGTTAGAGAACACAAGCACACTTTATCTTTTCAGATTCCTTACTGAACCATAAATTACTTAATACAAATTCGTGTCACTTGTGAAACTAATTTTTTGTTGTTTTTAAATATTTAAGAAAATTTTATTATTAATCTGACCCATATCGGTAACAGCCTGATATTATGATCATCATGAGGAAAACGTAAGATTTTTTATTGCTTCACGGCACAAATCATTTTGAGAAACGCTTACTCTAGATTTAAATTTCATTACATCTCTGCTTCATTTTCTAATCCGAACCGAGAATATCAGTGCCATCATATATTGTCAAGTTAGACAATATCTTAGATCAAGTCTGTAAAAGAATCTTAAACATGAGAAATGTGTCACCGATATTTGAACTTATCTCGCAGAAGAGAGAATGAACTTCGAATTCGATATCGTAAAGAAACTATTGGTCAATTCTACGAATAAATGAAATTAAAGAAGAGTGTGAACGTAAATTCGAGTATAACTAACGAAGACACCTACCAAGAACCACAACACAACTCTGTAAACACCCTAACCAGAGCTTTGTTAAGTGCTTGGAATAAAGATATGATTGACCTTGGAAGCCTACTCCGTTCAAATTAGGACGGACACTTCATAAATCGATATTATGATATCGGTATTATTATCAGACAAGCTAAACAAATTCAAATTCGTTTTTTCAAAACTATTTTGAGCAAATTTTTGCAATTTGGCAACCGACTAAAGCAAAGTAGTCCGATTCGAGACTTTAATGCGGCCAAACTAAAAGGTCGCAATGATCTTCACCGATATCACGCAAATCTATATAAAAATAAATGCCGCAAATTATCGCGCGTTTACAGAGCTCTCTTAAAGCGATTGGTAGGCGTCTTCGCCAGTTAAATTCGAATTCATTTTCACCTTCTACTCAATTAAAATTAAATCGACTTTTTAACTTTTCATTTATAGATAATATATTACCTTGCGATCGACATTAAAAAGAAAGAGATATAAATCATCGTATTTTACATGGAATGATGTAAGCGATTTTTAAAAATATTCTTTCATTTATTTTTCAAAGAAAACTTAACTGCCGGGTTATAGTCATGAAGGGAAACCGCAATTACAACATTATTCCACTATTTTATAATTTAATATTTCCTAAAACTAATCTATAATTAATTATGTAAAAAATAATGTCTATGCATGAGAATTATCGAATCATTATGAATCGTCGGCTCCGATATATCCGAAATATAAACAAATGGTGAACGTTTTTATGCCCAAACATATACAGTGAGTCTCGTGAATATTGTATTGATTCGTTCGCTCGACAAAAGGTAAACGCTTGTTAAATCTAGTCCCTTGTCCTAACATAAATTTTTTTTCTTTAATTTTCTGCTACTGGGGAAGACATCTTGAAGTACAACAAAAAAAACATTATTCCAGTGGGCAAGAAAATTAAAAAACTTCAGCGACTTAAAAACATAGCGTCATTAATATTGGGATGTTTTCTTATAAGAAAGGATACGAAGATAAGTAAACACTTGGACTTGGGCTTTAGGTCGTTGTCTTGGTAGAATTTGAATGTTTTCAAAATACCAAGTTGGTCTGTAGTTCCTTCCAAATCTTCCTTCAGTATCCTTAAATAATCCTTCTCGTTTACAATGCCATCAATAAACACCAAATTTTCCGAGTCTATTGGCTCGATGCATACCAAACTATAACATGACAAGAACTTGATAGGAAGCCAAGACAGGGGGAAAACGCTTCCAAGTTCATCATTCCACTAAGACCAGAGAGTTTTCTCTGGCACATTCTAGTCTTAGGTTCCTATTACGTTCTTGTGCCAACGTTCTTGGCTCACGGTGAGCATACACTAATGGAAAGAAAATATAGGGCCGGCATATAGCGCCCTGGATAAGAATCGAAACTGTTAAGTCAGTATTCGCGAGTTTAAATCTCGCGGCGGTAGGCCGTGCTTGGTCAATGAAGCCGTAAAAGTCATATGAAAAAAATGGAAATAATAATAATAATGATAATAAAATCAACAAGGTACTCATATAACTAGGAAGCCAAACAACAGCCGACTATTCTAACGTTGGTCCAACTAAATATCTCTATAAAATCTTGTTGATATAGGCGTCAGTGCATTCTTTCGATCATCTTTTTATGAAACTGAGAAGAAAATTCATTTTTTTTTACTGACATCCCAATACGGTTATGCACCTTGA
This sequence comes from Glossina pallidipes, assembly GCA_000688715.1. Lineage (NCBI taxonomy): Eukaryota > Metazoa > Arthropoda > Insecta > Diptera > Glossinidae > Glossina > Glossina pallidipes. The sequence continues at coordinate 856,937 of KK499807.1, forward strand.
GTTTTGGGTCAAAAAGAGAATTTAAATTTTTATGATTAGACGCATTTTCAAGGATGTGATTATCGATACGATACGGTGAGGTGTCTACGTGAAAGTCGGCTTATCAAACTAATTAATTATTAATTTTATAAAAATGAAATTTTTTTTCTAAAAAAAAAGACATTTTCGTTATAAGTCGAAGAAAGACTATTACTTCACACTTTAACCTTTATAACGCGTAGAAGTAAGCTTCAAAAACCCCATTAAATAGATAAATTCTTGAGCAGTTTCAAATTAGGAATGCATCTAAACATGTCCGTCTGTCCATCCGCGAAATTGGGGTAAACAAAATTCTGTTCGCAAAACTGATGAAATTACTTTCGATTTTTCAAAAGAGTTTGACAATAATCCCAACCGACCAAAGGACGCCCCTACAAGGCAACATTAAGAACGAGTGCCTTTCCATATATTTTGCTCGTTACTCATAAACTACAACAAAAAACCGCCACGATATAAATTTCCACTTTCATTCCACAAACGTAGAAAAGATTAGCCACACCCACTCGATAATATAGAGTATAGAGATTTAGATTTTTCCTTTTTTTAGTCTTTTCCACGATAACAGTTGCGAGTATAAAAGATTCGGTCACACGTGAATATAATTTTCTTACTTATTTTCAATTGACTATGAATTTATTAAAAATGAAAAAAAGTTTTTTCTGGTCTTTCTTTTATGCTAAGCAATGGTTCGGTTATGCTACCGAAATTCATGTTCGTGTGATTTATGTTTTTTCAAAATTCAACTAAATTTGGATCAATATTTCGAAATTGTAACATAATCCGTAAGATGTTACTTGATTTCCATGAATCAGTCATAATTAGAATAAACTGAATCCGTGGATAAATATTCTGAGTTTGTTGTGCTAAATGCCTCGAAGTGTGTGTGTGTGTGTGTGTGATTGAGAAAATACAAAAAATCTATTTCCATTTTTAAATAAACAATAATATGTTTATTTATTTAAAATTTGTATGAAAAAAAAAAATAATTTTTTTATAACAAATTATTTAAAAATTAATTTACTAATGAATGAGATCATCTTCGATAAGTGTATAAATAATTGGTTTTTATGCACTTATTTAGGAAAGTATAAATATTTTCATGGAATTTAGAAAACTTTTGAAATAAGAAAATATTAATAAACAAACACATCAAGGTTTTCATTTCAGACTGCGCGTACAGAGATTCATACCACCTATGATGTAAGAATTGCAAGTTGAATTACAAGATATGCATAGCAAATAAAGAGAATATAACAAATGATTGCATGTATTTTGATCAGCGATATTTATTGATGAAACTGATAAAAGTACTTGGAAGTATGGGAAGTATTCCAAAAGGAAGGAAAATGGCTCCCGTACGAATAATCTAAAGTGCCATTTCGAACCGTTACGATATCGCGGTTTCATTGCGTGCTAGGCAAAGAAAGAAGACATTTCTCTGGCGACTTCTGACTGACGATACGATGAAAAGTGAATCTATTACGACAATGCCAAGCGGAAAAAGAAATGGGCTAGTCCAGGTGGGCCGTCCACATCGACACCGAAACCGAATATTCCTGGCCACATGCTGTGCATGTATTGCGATCAGCAAGGCGTAGTATATTACGAGCTGCTAAAATCAAATGAAACTATTACTGCTGTTGTGTGTTGTTGCCAAAGAGACCACTTTTGCAGCTCGAATGGGAGATACTGCCGGTCCCAGCCTACTCACCAGACACAGCACCTCCTGATCACCACTTATTCAGATCGATGCAGTAAGGCTTGGCTGGTGCGCCCGGTTTCGAAATACTGGAGAAGTTCGAAAATGGGCCAAGGGCTGGAAATCTGCCAAATCAATATCATTCCTTCGACACGGTATCGCCCTGTTGCCAAAAAGATGGGAAAAAGTGGTGAAAAATTATGGAAAATATTGTACCAACATCTCTCAATAGACCCCTTTTTCAAATGAAAATACGATCAAAATACATGCAGCAAGCACCTAATATTTTGTTAATTTTCTACTTGCAGATCGATTCATTAATAATATTGGAGTAATATTCTAATTTTTAAGATCAAAGCTTCGTAAGAAAGAGAGAGGAAGCAAACACCTAGTATTTACCCAGAGGTATTCTTGCAATGACTAAATCGAAGTTTGTTTACGAATTATTGAAGCGTCTATCCAACAGATACACTTGGGCCACATTGACTTTCACTTCACTTGAGATCGCAACACATAGAAACAAAAAAAAGAAGATGTTTACAAGAAACAAGACTTCTTCTTCTTATTAAATGAAGCAAATCCAGTGAAAAGGTTCATGAAACTCAACTAGAAATGTATTTAAGAATGAAGATGTCTGTCTCAACAATTGATCTAATACTACGTCTGGGGAGAAAAATGAATGGCAAACATTGAAGATGTAGAAGAGATGTATGATAATCGTTTCCTTTCCGCTTGTAAAACTAATTAACATAGATTTACTTTTGGTGAGCGCAACTTCTTAACTGACTTAGTCTTGCTTTTGTCGCGAAACTTTTGTTGCATAGTTTCAGAAACGTAAAACTTGAATATTGAAACTGAACACTGAAAAGCATTTGTTTGTATTTACATATAATTGCGAAGGAGCGCGTAAACAAGTTCCAAAAAAAAAACAACAAATAAAAATATATATGTAGCGGAGTTTCTCATCTAAAGTTTTGCATTATCCAAAAGGAGCCCGAACGTAATGTGAAACAGTCTTAATTAATAAATTCTTACATACATGAATACTTGCTTGAGATGAGGAGAGTGTTTCAGCATTTGTCTCAAAAGATAAATTAATTTTAATTTTAATTTTTTTTTTTTTGTTTATTCCTTAATATTAAAAATTTTCGAGAACATTCGACTCAGCCGATAATGTATTAACTGCAATAACGCTTACAAAAATAATAATATAATAAAATGTTTAATTATTTAATTTTCAGTTTAACTAAACTACTAACTAAAGGTAATAAATAGACTTGCATTGATTTTTATTCTTCTCTTTTCTACTTTTAAGTATCTATCAGCAAATTAATTGATTGACTTTAAACAGGTAAGAAAAAAAAAATACCGTAAGATCTGGTGAAGGGTGAATTGGTGGTACGTGTGAGTAAACGAACACTTGCGAACACTTTAGTTGATCTTTAGTTTTTACATTACGTGTGTGTGTGTTTTTTTTTTTTTCTTCGTTTGTTTACTTTTATATATCAATCACTCATACACATACATTATGACATCATCATCATCACCATCGTCAGTTGAATTTCGGAAATTTATTATGATATTTAATTCTTCGTTTTTGTTTTTTTTTTTTAATTTTATTTTTAATTTTATTTTATAAATATTACACCAAATTTTTGGGGAAACATAAAATGATTTTCTCGCACAAAGGGAAATAACAAAATATTTTCCGTATTTAGATATATTTTTGAAAAACTTTTAATGCTTTTGTTTGTTTTGTTTTATAACCGATCGCATTAAATGCAACAACTCTCAGTATTGACCTTCAAACTGGTTTCTGACACACAATTTGAATATTGAAGGTAAGTGAGACCAGTTAGAGAAAATAATACAAAGTTTACACTTGAACTTGTTCAACAAATTTGTTATTGCCTATTATTAATAATAAAGTTAATGCATGCATACGTGATATAGAAAAACTCTGAGTTATAAATTACCTTTAACGTGATTTGCTTTATGTTTTATTACTCTTTTGCAATCTTTTTAACAAACTTCCCTAAAAATGTTGATGGGTTTTTGTGTTTTTTTTTTTTTTTTTAATTATTACGCGAAGAACACAAAAAAAAAAAATTGAACTTAATACACACCTTAAGCGGTTGACGCGGTTGGCATTTAAAAAGCAACTGAAGCAACTGAATCCGCTGAATCCGTTAAATGGTAACCGAAACAGACGAAACAACAAGCAACGTAACGAAATATTTCACTCATTCACTCATTTCGAACGAGTCGCATAAACAAAACCAGACTATCTCTGCGTTAGCACTCTTTTCTCAGTTTACCCTTTGTTGCATTTATTATACACGTTTGTTCTGTGTGCGTGCGTTTGCCTGTACAGCAGAGTCAGAGAAGAAAAATTTCGAAATCTCTTTATATAGTTAAAGAAGAAAGAAGTTATAATCAGCTTGGGTCGAATCTATTAATATACGCCACTAGCTCGCCTATAACGATATTTGATTACAAGATAATGCCAAGAAGATCGATTCGATTCGATTCGATATATCGATCGTATGTATATATATATATATATATATACATATGTTTTTGCACATTTTGGTGACACTGCTCTCTAGTATTTGCAAAAACTAACAATAATACCTAATTCGTTTTCTCTCTCTATCTTTCTTTCTCTCTCTTTCTCTTTCTAAACACAAAGAGTTTTTCTTCATTTAATTGTTAACAAAGTCTTAATGCAATTTATCTGGCCTTTCAATCCAATCTGAGATGAGTAATAAGAAAAAATTGAAGACCAAGCGCATTGTTTAGAATGATGATAACAATCGCAATAGACGGAGAAACGACATACAAATAGATATGAGCAAATCGACATCATCACTAGCGGCGTTGCAAACATTTAACATGTCTAATATAACCGTTGTGGCTGTGGTAGTATAAAAAAGTGGTTGATGATTTTTCATGCTCACACAATCAACTACCGGCTGTTGATTTACTTTAGTAATGGGAAAATTTAAGCAGACACGTTACACGCATATAACGCTTGTTTACAATATGTTGTCTTGGGTTTGTGGATGTTAAATAACGGCTATTATATAGAGAAGAAATTCACCTTAGGATAACTCATGGGTCACATTTACTTTAGATGAGTTTTTGTTAACTAATGGCTGCGCAAATGGATCCATCGCGATTGTTCTAATTCTTGATCTTTAAATGCACCTCATAAGTAATCGCACTATATATATAAGTGCTTTATTTCAATTCTAAACGATTCAATTCGCCACTTGGCAAAGCGCTCACAACTATGTCCATGATAAGAAAACACAAGATATTAAACCAAAATTTCTTACAAATTTTATTATAGAAAAGCTCAGAAAGGTTAAGGTTAAGTTGGTATCGACAATTCTTATGTAAGATTTTCATATAAGCTAATATTACATCTACCATGAACTGCGTAACCGTTTATATCTGAATTTGCGATTTAAAGCGTTTCACATAGTAAAACTCATGACTAAAATTACAATGATTATCGAATATCCTGCGAATATCCATAAGTCCGCAAGAAAATTCAAGCTTGTCATTAAATCTTGTTCCATCCCTCTCTTTGGTTAACTAACTAAAAGCTGTTAACGATTCAATGGGCTCCGTAATCATCAAATGCATTGTCAATTAAAATCTTAATTTGATTCATGTCGATAGGAAGGTGAAGAACCTTCTACAACACCAAGTCTGCGGAATCTCGTGCGGATTTTTGACATTGGCTCTATAAACGACTTATATCGTTATATGAGTTCGGTGCCAAGAAAATGTTGAGTGTAAAAAAACCGACATATCATATGCGCCAACCTAATGCTTAATATGGATTTGCCTCATTTCTTCACTCGACAAAATCCATGAAAAAATAAATGATAAATTGTTTAGTGATGTTTAGAAACACAGTTACACAACTACACGTTCAGACATTCAACAACTTTGAGTCGAAAAACTGCATTAAGTATACGATTAAATTCTCATGGGCTCGACTCAACGAATGCTAAAATACGCGAATACGTTTTTCGTAATATAACTTCAGGCGTTAGAGAAAGAAGAATCCCAAATAATCTTTCTTTTGCTTTATTAAATCACTTAAGAGTTTTTATATCCGTACGAAGCGTAATGTCTGCAACATCCAAAAGGAAGCTTCGAAGATTTTACTATATACGTTATGTATATTGCTGACCAGTATCAAGTTCTGAATCGATGTAAGCATATTCTCCGTAAAATCGGCGGTAAACATCCCCTTACTCGCGAAAGTGAACATTTTTCAAGCCATATTCTGAATTGAAAGTTTTGCTAGATGGAGAATTTTGCAGAGAACGAAAGAGATGGTAACCGGATGGTGCAATATTCGGACTGTATGGTAGATGTGGTAACACATTTCAGCTAAGCTCTAATAATTTTTGGCGGGTGACTGAAGAAGTATGAGATTTTGCATTGTCGTAATGAAAATCCGTATTTTTTCGCTTGACTAATCCTGGACTGGATTTTTGCTGCAAGGCTTCATTGTTCACATCATGCTTTAGAATTAATTATTTTGCTATGCGGCAGAAACACATAATACAAAATTCCTTTATAATCCCACCATACGTGAAACAAAATTTTCTTTTCGTGTATATCCGATTTGGGTGTTGTTTGAGACGGCTACCCGTGTTTTGAACACAATCTATTGCGTTGGTCATTTTAATATGGAATCCATTTTTCATCACCACTCAACATTCTCTTCAGAAATGGATTGTTTTCGATTCGTTTTAAGAGTATATCGCAGACATTAATGGGTTGTGCTGAATGAATTTCTTTTAAATCGTGTGGAATCGCAACAAGCAGTGTTGTTACAAATCACAGGCTTTTAATGCGATCACTAACACCTATTTTGGATGAATTAGGTTTTTCTGCAATCTCACGACTCATCATGTGTCGATCAGCTTCAATCCAGCTAACCTTTAGTTGGTCGTCATCAATAGTATTTGGCCTACCAGAACGCGGTAAAACTTTCACTGAAAAATTTCCAGAACGAAATTTCGCGAACAAATTCTGGCATTTGCGTTGCTTCCACAGCACATCACATATCATGCTATGTGCGGCTGTAGCTCTTTTACCTTTTTTTGAACTAAAAAACTAAAATTATGTCTTATATGCTCACTTTGATCTTCCATTTTAAAAATTACATCTCGCTACTATAACACAATCGATCCGTTTTTTAGTTTTTCACAAAATAAATACAAGTCTGCTCTACATGACTATATATACCTTTAACCCTAATTATCTGTCTAGTTACCTGAAAGAAGTTATTTTAACTTGGTATCTGAGAAGTTCCCTATGAAATATTTCTAATTACTCCCGCCTTCTTAACTCCAAGAAAGAGACAGACAAACCTCAGTTAGATATGTGTAATGGGACTTTTTATGCTAACTTTTTCTTAATTTTATCAATAAAGACTTTATTTTCAATAATTGACAGATCCATGCCAATCTGTTTAATTTTCTCTAAAATTGGGAAAGCACTTTACTGACAAAATGTCATTCTTCTCTGTGTTCTCTTCGCACCTTGCATGCAATAATTCATTGAAAAGGAAATATTGCGAAGTATATAATATATCGGTCAACATGTCTAGGGACTACGTGAGAAAATCATTTTTTTTTTAAGTTTTTTTTTTTTGTGCAAAAGTGTTGTCTTTTTTCACAAAAATAATTAACTTTAAGGGTAAGACAATCAGTTGAACGCTTCTCTAGCATTTCAATTCATTTTTTTATGCGAACGATCTGTTAAAATTTGCAACATAAGCTTTAATCTTCATCGTGTGATGCAAATATTTTTCCCTCGAGCCTCATTTTGAGACTCACAAGCAAAGAGTAGTCGTTCCAGCCAGGTGTAGAGAAAACGGTGATTGTGACCAACAATTCAGATGTCGTTTTATTCAATTTTAACTTTGTAGCCATCAATACGTGACACGATACTCTCATTGTATTGGTAAAAGGTCACCGTTTTCACCACCGCTTTTTGGCAATTTTCTCCTACGATCAAACGATGGTTAGAACATAATACACTTACAACATTACAGACACCATACCCTGTCCGACTGGCTGCTGCAGCTTTGGCGACTTCATAAGCCTTTCACTATTCCCTTTGCATTCAAAGGACAGTCTATTCGACTCAGAAGCGTAGTAGTGGACTCATGTTTCGTCTATGAAAAAAAAAATCCTTTTTGCTCTGGCTAAAGACAAAACTAGCAACACTTTGATCTTTTTGTTCCACAATGAGTGAACAAGTTATCCATTTGGAATTAAGTTTTCCCCGATAAAAATGTCTTGTCCAAATAATCACGCAAAACGGTGAATACACTGCCTTTCACTCTTATTTTTACGACATAAGCTATCGTACACAAATTCATTCAGTTTCCGATTGTCAACAGCAATTTTGTGGACTTTTTTTGTTGTTTCCTAGTGCGGCCAACCGATGTTATTTTGCCGTCGGCTGTAACTACAATCATTGGTGTTCGGGTGATCTCGTTTAAAGTTAGCAAACAACGGACACATTTTTCTTTTCAACGGCGAATAGTTAGTTGCCATAACACTCTCCAAGTTAATGCTATCTATGAACCGTTATATAGGATAAGTGAAATTGTAGCTAAACTAGAATTTCCCTTAAAAATTTTGATAGTTTGTAAGCGATTGAATCATAGACCTTTGACAAAATGAATGTATTCTCATCATTTGGAAATGCAAAGGGAAATGATGTTTAAAAACATTCGGATTTTCAAGTTTATTAAAATTGAAATTGAGATTAGTTTTGCAAAATATATGTTACAAGGACTATCCAGGTGACCGACAATGATTCTCTTCACATATTATACCCATTTTCACTTTGCAGTCATTATCGTTCCATTCAAAATCGCTTTCTTCCCAAATATGAACACAATGCTCTTTAGCTTGATAATTGTCAGGATTATTCAGCGACCAATTGGTGTAATCGATTTTTTTACCACTTGAAGCCCAAACAAATGAATCCTCTTCTCCTAAGTCAGTACCGCCCAACCAGAAATTAAATGATGTTTCTTAAAAGGGACAAAAAACAAAAAAAAAAACAGGAAATTTAAAAATAGTTGATAAATACTTACACACAATCAAACTTACGAAAAACTTCCTTTAGAAGACTCGTTATATCTGTACATTTTTCTGCCGTATCCAAGGCAATTAAAGTCATATTACGTGAAGCGCACTCATTCCAAGCTTGAAACCAATTGTACTACGATATTAAATATAAATAATAAAATTTAAAATCATAAATTATTTTATATTTATATTTTATTTATATATATTATAACAAAAGTTAATTAGTTAGTTACTTTGTAAACTTTATCAATGAACAAATTTGAACCGTCTGGCGCTTTAAACCATTTAGTAACCGATACACTATCCACGGTATATGAAAATGCAGCGAAAAGTAAAAATAATTCTATCAATTTACGATTCATTTCGATTGAAAAATAATGAAACACTAAAGCATTGAAAATTCGAATTGCAACAAAGTCGCCTCCGATTGTCAAGTTTATCGATGTAAGAAAAAAAAAAAAAAAAAGAAATATTTTTTTAAAGCGACCTTTTAAACTAATCTGAAACATGCACTCACCGTCACATGTTGTTTATAAAAGCTTTTAGGTAAGCGGGCAGGCATTAAGGGCTAAATCGATTTGAAAACTCAAGCTGGCCAAGACTCTGATGCATTGTCTTTAATGCATTTTATTGAGTTTCATAAGCAGAATATGAGAATATTAGCATGTGCGGGCGTGCGGCACATCTTTCTACATTAAATTCTTATCAGCTAAAGAACTTGCATTCCATTTAAACGAAATCATTGCTATATGCCCGCTGCAAAGTATAATTTTTACCTTTCGTACACAAAATTGAAGGATTTTGGATCGCATTGTTTTTTATTTTTTTTTTTTTGCTTTCAAAATTAATATATGCCTAGCTTCTAGTTCAGGCCGACAAAGCAAGGAAGATTTTTATTTTTTTACTTTAACATAGGGAAGGACAAATCTAGTTTGACCATAGAAGGACGTAGTGAAAATATAACGGTACATATAATGATTAATCTATAATCGGGCCTTGCATACTTATCAACGCAACTTCTAAATCACTTGTAAAATCTAGATGCTTGAGCTTCAAGCATCTCTCGCTCTACTTATGACCTTTTGGCAAGATTAGCTCAATCGTATGCACGTATTTGACGATAAATATTTAGATCATAACACGAAACCATGCAAAGCCTGCCTTGTGTAGATTATTAAGCGTATAGTGTTTTGCTTCATTTATATATTTCGCGTAATCGTGTGTTTTGCTTATTACTTACTTTTGTCGCTCTATTGATAACAAAAATACTTAGATTGAAGGGAATAGCACGCGATGCATAAATGTGTTAATTATTTGACAACGCAAAGTGATTAGTGCTACAGAAATCTTTCAAGAAAACGGTACTAAATGTCAGGGAAAATCCAAATAGTCTAAGTAAATTCAGTTGGAATTATATGAGTATGAGTAACGCAGATGAATTCTACTTGAAATTATATCCCAAATAAATATACAGATTGTCAGTAAAAGTGCGATTGTCTTCCTATGAATATCCCACGACTTAAATAATTGACTTTCAAAATGGTGCCTTGTTTTTCACTAGATTTTCAACAAAACCGATTCAAATCTATATCACAAATAAATGTATATTGTGAGGACCCAAAGTCGTCCCTAGTTTTGGCCTCACGGATTCTCCATCTCTGGTGAGGGGAAGTGAGTGCTAGGTTTAAGAACAGATTAAGAATAGAAATAGGAATAGACTAAGCATAAAATAGAATAGATTAAGATAGAAGATAGCATAGAATAGGATAGATTAAGCGTAGGCTAAGTATAGGTTAAGAGTTGAAAATGAGAATAAGTTGAGGGGAGTCGAAGTTTGACTCGCGAAGAGTCAAGTCGTGATCTGCCTCGCGCAGAGGGCAGTCGAAGTTAGACTATCGACTAGAGAGGTCGAGAGAGAAAGAATTATAAAAAAGGAACGAGTAAAGAGTAATAAAGAGCGCCTGCGAATACAAATTTCTTGCGTGCCCTTCCTCCCCTGAGCCGCTGAGCTGCCCTAGCCTACGGAAAAGGGACGAAACGTCCTCGCAATATATTAGGGGTACAAATAAATCTTAATAGATACTTGTTAAAAAACTTAATCATTGAAATATGCACCACCTGCCTATCTATGGCGAGTCTCTTTTCGGATAGCTTGCGGATCGCATCGCTTCGTGCTTATGAGACGAAATGGTCATTGACCACTTTTATCAGCTGCTGATATTCTGCTAAGCTATGTCCGCACCGCTCTGGACAAATACTAATCGCAAGCGGACAGACCCGGAGAATATGCCACAATCGGGAGAAGTTCCCAACCCAAGTTGATGATGATGATGAGTTCGTGAATTACGTTTGCAGCATATGGACGGACATATGCGAGTGTACATCGTCCTAAAGACTGAAGCATGCAAATTTTTGCAAACCACTTGTTAACTGTTTCATAGCTTAATGTATTTTCACTCTAAGCCAGCTTAATGAATAGTGTGCCGCAAATGACATCCGTCACTCTTTACTTTAATAAGCACTGAACGACAATTTATAAACAACCGAAACGTATAGCTTAGAGACATCAATGTCAAAGTTATACTTGAAATTTCAAAAGAACGAATGGCTCAGGGAGATTTTATAAATTGAAATTTCCCTTTCAATCAACTCGACTGCTTTTAAGTGGCCAGGGAATGCTGAAGGACTTTGATAACTTGCCCATGAATCGCACGGTATTCGTTAGACTTTGCCTTTATGTATAGCTGAGATGTTCTTAATCGATTTAGATTTTGTAGTAACTGGACTTAGCAGGGAAACAAATCCGCATGTCTAGGAGCATAGAAAATAATGGCTTAGGCTAAAGGATTACGAAAGGATAAATACATCGTCAAAGCTTACGACTTGGCCGAGTTTCACGTAGAATCCTTTCAGAAGCGTAAAAATATTATAAATCACAATCGTTTACTCTACGTAGGCAGGAGCAGTAGGCATGATGGCAAGGGTAAGTTGTGCGTAAGATCCCCGTTTGTTCAAAAAGAAGTCGCCTTCTAATATGTGAAGAATAGAAAGCTTCAAACTGCCTCTATCTAATTGACTTCACCATTCCCTAGGTCTAATCAGTTGTGTTACTCTTTCATTCGTCTTGCTTACCGGTCAACTATAATATATCCTCAGCCTACGCATTCTATGAAAGTCGTTAAAATATGCTTAAAACTGAACTACGTGCTGCAAAGGCGGTACGTTCCCAAAGCAGATCCGTTCAGTTGACCCTTTCTTCACCATACCTGTTAAAACTGAAAATGAAAACCTTACAAGAACTACGGAATCAAAATAACATTTCGTGCTGTGTACTGATAGTTGATTGTTAATAACTTTTTTTATGTTTTCATATGAAATTTTTTAAACAATTTACATAATTCCTCTGCGTCCTATTCCTTTGTGAAGAAATTCGTAGAGAGCTTTAAGATCTTTTTTCATTAGTTGTGTAATATGATGGTCTTCGCAGATCAGTCCCATTTTTGTACCGCACACATTATCATTCCATTCAAAATCGCTCTCTTTCCAGTAGTGCACGCAATGTTCCTTATTTTCATAATTATCAGGATTACGAACAAGCGCATCCGTTTTATTGCGGTAATTACGACTATTAAGCGACCAGTTGGAGTAATCAAATACTGTCCCAGTAGAAGCCCACGTAAATTTACCCTCTTCAGCTAGATCGTTAGCGCCCAACCAAAGATTACGTGTAGAATCTTGTGGAGAGGGAGAGAAAAAATATTACTAATAATAGTTTGTTATGATTTTCCTCTCTCACTCCTCTCACACTACAATCAAACACTCACTGAACATTTCTCGCAATAATTTAGTTAAAATTTTTTCTTTTTGCTCCGAATCCAATGTTATCAACGACATGTTTTTCGAGGCACATTCATTCCACGCTTCAAACCAATTATACTGTTAAAATAAAAATAAAGAAAAAAAAAACCAAATTCATTTTTTTTTTTTTTTTTTTATAAAAAATTCTTCCTCTTTATTTTTTAAATCATTTACTTTATATTCTTCATCAATGAATAGCACTACATCGTCTTCAATAATATGCCAGTGAGTGAACGGAACACTGTTTACTGTGTACAAAAGCACTAAAAGTATGCAAAATCTTTTCATCCACTTCGTGGCCATATTGCGATTGTGACATTTTCTCTTAAAATCAGTGCTATTTAAAACACTTAGTGTTTCAAAATATTGCCGTAATTTTTAATCTTATCAGTGCGCGCAATTAAACAAAAAAAACTCTTAAGTATATACTTACGGTTAGTATCCTCATATCGATTAATTACAAAATCTAAAACTAACCAGTTACCGCAACTAAAACGAGACTAATAGAGATTGAAGTTTCAAATCATGAGTTCGAGTATTTTTTTCAATCAGATATATATTCATAGCACGTTTCGCATCTACAATTAATTATTCATTTATGCTTCTCCGAAAAAGGTTTCTTCAAAATTTTTGCGTAAATTATACTTAACGGGATGCTCCTCACATATAAAACCCATTTTTATAGTGCAATTACCGTCATTCCATTGAAAATCGGTTTTCTCCCATATGTAAGCACAATGCTCATTACCTCCATCATTATCGGGATTGCCAGGTGACCAATTTACGTAATCGAAAGGTTTACCTGTCGACGTCCAAACATATCGACCTTCTGTAGCCAAATCGGTACCACCCAACCACAACCTGGGATAAGTACCCGTATCTTTCAAAAGAATAAGAAAATTTCATGAGAAATGTGTATTAATATTCGCCACCAAAAATGATGAGTAAATTCATTTGGTCAAAACGTTTGCAACACTCAGAGAGTAGCTTCGGATATGCTATAAAGTATACACATGCTTGATCAGTAGGAAACACTAAGTCAATCTGGTTATGACTGCCATTCTCTCTCTCCCTCTCCGCATGCATGCTCGTCTCTGTATCTTTCCCTAGTAAATATACTTTTGGTCGTAAAATAGACGAGACGAGACGAGCCTTAAGCTTGGCAAACACGTTGCGCTGGAAGACTTGCATACAACTTAGGTCTGAAAAATGGGCCGATTCGGTCAAACGACCTGGCGACAGTACCATATAAACTGAGAACACTTCTGTTTTCAGAGGCAAAAGAGAAAAATCGTTGCTTACAAACTGGAAACGGTAAAATCTTCCACATATATTCTATCGTATGGATCCTACAGTGCTTGTACAAAGGTGGAAAAAATCAACTTGGTCCAGACATTATAACAAAGCAGCAAAATTTCATATTTTGTTTTTCACATAAATAAAGTCCGTTTTAATCAGTACTGATAACCAACCAAGCCTTCCAACACTATTTCCAAAAACCAATAGCAAAGAATTTTCAAAGTAAAAAGGAATATTTGGAAAATCCTATCCTTGTCAGACGTTTCGACCCCTGACAGTATTTTCGAGTATATATTCGTTTAAAAGAATCTCCTCAAACCGAAAAAGATTGTTTTAAAAAATACTCTCAACAATTTGTTCAAATTAATGATGCCTTCTGAAAGAGGTTTAAAGGGATAGACCGTTTTTCTATAATATTTTCGTGCTTCTTCTTGCGTTCTTTGAGCACCTGTTGGGAAGTTACTTGTCTAATGTTTTACCTGTTGAGATGTAACCTTTATAATGCACCACCAGATGCCTCTGCAGACTATTTACGTTATGTTATTTAAATACGTTATTGTAGCTTCATCAAGACGAACTTTGAGTAGATATTGGGGTAAAAGTGATTCGAAAGCTTTCGGAGTTTCTGTTAAGAACTATAAAGTTTGGGATGAAGTTTTTGATGTCGATTGTGAATTTGTCTCTTGCCGTGTTTCCCGTAAACTTCGATTCTATTATCGACAGATGCAGCAAAACAGTCACGCTCCAGCATAACATTTTTGGGTAAAGACAAACAAACAAAACAAATATTTTCTTACGATAAGAAAACATGTCAACAACACATTGCAAAATTTCAAAATCGTTTTTCGAAAACTGACTACGCTTCAATTTTTCTCTAGAGAAATACATGGGACCTTTTCGATTAGTTTTATATTTATATCAACATTTGACATCGGGGACATCGAAGGGCGTTTAGAATAAAAGTATTGTAAGCATCTTTCTTGAACGCTCCTCCTTGCCCTTCGCAAGCTATAGCTTTTTTCAAAGATTTACAGCACGTCCATGGTATTCCCAAAAACATTCTCTGTTCCATACATAAACATCTAGCCAAAGCCGATTGAAGGAAACACTTGATCAAATATTTTTTTGCAAACATTAATCCATTAATTAATTCATTTCCGATGCTTTCTAATCGTTGCGTGACAGATATTTTAAATATTATAGGAGTGTTACAAGTCATATACTTGTCTTGCGTATACATCAGCACAAGAAATTTTCATCTTAATTGTGATCATGCCAGTGAGTCTTTTACGAGCATTTCCGTATTCTAAGCGTCACAGTGACTCTAGCAACACTTCGGAACAATTTTACGATGCAATATTTGACTCGCTATTATAGGTTTTTGAAATTGATAGATAATCAGACAGAAGGACCAGGTTACCAACTACGCGGGAATAAACAAGTCCTCCTTAAACTCAGGCATGGTTTGAATTTTGTATCCGCTCTCAACCTTAATCGCCTGTTTAAGTGACAAAATTTACCACATTTGGATTTTGGAAAATCCACGAGTGATTGTTCAGAAACGACATCGTTTGGCCCGGATTTCCCACATTTGGTCCACATTTCTGAAAAACCTTGGAAAACAAATCGAACCAAAAGAGTGCGTATGTGCCAGCAAAGACCTTTTACCCGACATACTTGCTATTCCATACATGCCCTTATACTGTGCACTTTATGAGCAACCATGTCTTTTGTATCGCAATTATCTCTTGCGTGAGTTGTCAGACATCGCATGGATACTTTACAATTCATCTGATGCTTAACTCCCAGCATTGCAAATGGAATAATGCTTACTGCTAGTTATAAAGAAATAAAATTAGGTGCAATTCATTTTCTCGGTTTACTTATTTCGATTAATGTGCGTGGATCGGAAAATCAAAAAAAAAAAAAATTACATTCCTTACCACAATCCTTTCTTAATGCATTTTCTAGATCTTTGGATTTTTCTTCCGAATCTAAAGAAATCAAATTCATATTACGGGACGCACATTCATTCCAAGCTTGAAACCAATTAACCTAAAAGGTAACCTAAATTTTAGAAATTTTCATTCTTCTTTTCGTTTTTTTTTTTTATTATTATAAAAAATTACCTTGTAATCTGTATCTACATATATCGGTAGGTTGTCCAAAATCACAAATCTTTGACGAATTGAGTTGCATTGGTTAATATAAAAAACCAACGAAAGAAAGAAGAACGCCTTCATTTTAAAATCGATACTAAAAACCTAGAACCAATTGCTTAGACTTTTATAGGAATAAATAAACGCGAAATGTTTAATTATGTTACACATACTTTTTTAATATTTGTTTATCAACCAGTATATATATATATACATATAGGTGGGTGTTGTCGTTATTGATTATTGTATATTGAGACAGCTTTCTTTTAGTGCGTCCAGACATAATATTCGATATATTGTTGTATACCGACTAAAATGCGATTCAAATACCCTGTCAAAGGGCTCGCAGAAAGACGTACCGATAATCATTGAATTCAATTTCAATTATGTTTAGCCACTTTCTAGTTCAATTGGCAAAGTGCCAGCGTAACTAGGTAAATATTATACAATGTAAATAAAAGTACTTCTGGACTACAAATGTTCAATTTCAAGTTGCTTTTGATTAACTGAACGATTACTTTTAAGTCGACCTTCAATTGTCTCAGCTAAATAATAATATTTAGATAGCGTTACTAACATTAGAAGTAAGAACATTATAGTCGGGCAAGGCTGACCATTAAAGACTCCACACAATTTCCACACAGTACAATTCTATTATCAACTTATTGTTTCCATCTAGAGGCCTACTTTCGTCTGTGTGTCTGTATGTCTGTATGGTGTTGGCACTCTCGTGGCCGGGAAAATGAAGACATCAACTTGAAATTTGGTAGAAACATTGAAAGTTTCTGCACGCAGACTGGTATTGAAAATGGGCCCAATTGGTTAAAGCAGAAGCGCGCAGTGGAGCATAAACTGAACGCAACTCAGTTTTTTCTAACAAAAATTTTTGAATTCTTGCTCATTATTCGGATATTGTTAAAGTTCGAAGGCTGAAACTTTCCTCATTTGCTTTGCGAGGCCCTTTACTCCTTTGGTCCAAAAATGGAACCAATCGGTGGTGTCCACACAAAGTTACGAGTAATTAAATTTCATTTTTTTCACTCTTTCGAGGTTTAATGCTTACTTACACATCATAGGGCAAACAAGACTCTCCTCAAATGTAGATATATTATCTGCCTAAAAATGGATTAAGCCTAAAGTGAATATGGTAGACACCGCGATTAATATTTTCTTAATAATACCACCGATATGGGTATCAAATGAAAGAACTTGGAGAGCAGAATGCGAAAAGCATAGTGGTGGGTATGCGAGACTCGGCCCCCGTCGAATATAACTTTCTAACTTGTGTTTAACCGTTAAAGTCGTAAATGTAGCGGCAACAGAGCCATTTTTCATTGAAGAAATCTTAATGCGAAGTGTAACTGCTTGTGTCACTTGAAAATAATTTGAACCGCGTTAGTAGATATCCGCTGCTGAATTGCTACTCTTGGTGCAAAAGAGACGAATGAGGTGCAATGAGGGGGATGGAGACTTCGGTAGCGAGTTAACTACGATTTGGAACTTTTTCATTACAGTGCCAATCAAACTAAAGGATTCTTTAATGCGAAACTTTCTTATAAAAATCATATTTTCCAGCAATGCACATCTTTTAAGCGAATTAAACTTCAAGAACTTATCAGTTTTTCCTATTTTTCCCATACACTCGTAGAAACATTACATTACGTTACGATTGCGATGAGTTTACTCACATACGCGTATGTATGCACATAGCAATGAATATCACGGCATTGTGTAGCACTTGTTATTATATAAGCATCGGATGTAATTAAAATATGGCAGAAAGAAGAAGCAAAAGTGTTGGAGATAAATGTTCAGCTCTAAAGCGAATATACAGGTACGTTCACATATATGTGAGGACAATGACGCACCGTTGCTGTTAATGATAATAATCGCTTTAAGAAAATGCTGTACACATACAAAGTGGTGAAATTATTAATTTTAGTACATATATATATATATATATATAGAAGCATTTGCTCTGCTTTGATGAAACGGATATATAAAAATTTAAAAATTTAAACTTTCAAAAATCGGATTATCCGCTGGAAAAACAATTTCTTCAATCCAATCGATATATGAAGAGACACGCGTGTAAATAGAAGGCGGTACACCGGCGCAACCTAAGCCGAATGAAGTGATACCAACGACATAGTGCCTACGATCTTCGTCTCCACGTATAATCAAAGGACCGCCCGAATCACCCTGACACGTATCTCGTAAATGCTGAGGATCACCAGCACACAAATGTGTATCGTCAAGACCAGAGGGAGCCACATCTCTATCATTTTGATAGTATTTCTCGCATTCCTCGATAGAAATTACAAATAGCGGAGCCTTAAGTAACTGGTCCGAAGGTTGGCCACCAAAGCTCTTATGACCGTAGCCCAAAGCGGTGACATTATTTTTAAGTATACCATTTTGAGCCCAAAGACAAGCTGGAGATTCACTAAAATGTTTAAGAAAAACGATTCAAATTAATTTCTTTTTTTTTTTTTTTTTTTACTGACATGTATTCGTCTTCCAATTCAATTAGAGCAATATCATAATATATAGAAGTTGCGTTATAGGCAGGATGTTTAATGAAGCGTTTAATCTTCATGTCACCGACAGTGGAATCAGTAAGATTTGTGCCGCCAATTCGTACCACAGTGGGTTGAGCACTAAGCAAAGAAAAGTACGATGAAAGCTTGAAGAAGAAATTATTGTGCCTTCGCTTGAATACTCACCCACCCAATTCAGCACAATGAGCGGCAGTTAAGACGTAAGTATGAGATATTAAAACTCCACCGCAACGATACCGTATCGAATCGTCAATGTTTAAAGGCCAACCCAAGGCAGCCTACAAATGAGGCGTGGATGAGAAAATTATAAATATTTAATTGCACTACTTACCATATAAGGGAATTCACCAGCCTCGGTCGGTAAGCCACTAACTATTACGGCACGAACCACTTGACTCAGTTCGCATCCTATAGATATGACGTTGAAAATAACGTTAGCAAGTCACATGAGTATTGTTCGTTGCTTACAAACCTAAGTCACTACGTCGGCGCATTTCTGGTTCTTCTGTTGTCCACAACTTCTTCTTCTTCTGTTGATCGTTATCGCTTTCCGTTAAATTACTCTTTTGCTTGTTCGTGCTCTCAGTAATATTCGAATTGCAACAAACAATTTGCTTCCTTTTAATGAAATAACAAGTTTTCGGATATATATGATCGGTGTCCCATTTGCTGAGCACTTCTGGACACTCTTCAAGCGGTACACATTTGCCAAACTGTCGACCGTCATTTAACGTGCAATTATCCCAATTTTCGATTGGAAATATAATACCACGCTGCGAAAAAGGACGGACAGCAGGAATTGTCGCTAAACGATTTAAAAAAAAAAAAAACTCATTTTATTTTCTTATTATATTCTTTAACTCGACCCTCGATCAACTGAACTAACTGTACCAATTTCTTTGAAAGAAATCACATTGGAAACCATCCAAATGCAAAAGTTTAGAAAATCATTCATTGCACAAATAAATGCTTTCACCGGCAACAATAAAAACCGACTGCTGCTGCTCAGATTTCCATAGCATTTTTGTAATTGCTATGTATTCATTATAGATGCAGGCATTGGCTGAGAAAACTGGATTTGCTTTACTTCTCATTCATTGTCTTCAGTTGCATTCATCAGTTAGTTAGTCATACATCATTTCAGTGTCAGTCACAGCAATCACGTAAAAAAATGTTTACAAAGCAGTCTCTATGATCTTTGGTCTGCACGCAATCTTTTTTAAGGATTTGCATAACGGCCAACGTTTGCTCTGCTCCGATTAATTAGCATAAATGAATCGAATTTGAATTAACCTAAAAATGTTCAAAATTTGATTTTTTGAATTTTTACAAAGACTAACGTAGTTGAAATTCTTCCTCACGCTCACATATTATTATTAGTATGTATGTCTTCGCCAGTACAGTATAACCTTTTAGAATTCTGGACAACAAATGAAAAAATATACGAACATGACTATATAGCCGACTAAAAGTACGTAAACGTTATAGAATCCCTGATCCTGTACTTTACGCTTTACGAAGGAATGAGAAGTTCTGGTATACATCTGTTCTCCATTAAATTGATAAATACAACTTTTTATTGACAGCGTAATATTGACAGACCTTAGCCAGCTATTTGTCTTTGCAGCAAACTTATAAGTAAAACATACATACATACATACATACATACATGCCATTCTCTTGCATACTTTCGATTACCAAAATGTGGAATTTATACTTAATATTGTTATTCCATTGCACACATCACACATTTACAAATACTTATGAACCTTGGATCGTATCGAAGCTTTCCCGTCATTATCATATCCGAACAGAATGTTTTTTATTGCACCTACCTTGGCGGAGTTTATTAGATATGTAAAATAGGTCGAAGGTGATTTTCGGTTCTGGGAACGCTCGAGGAACTTTAAACGATTAGCGTTCGATAGCATATGAACTTTGCTCAATGTCGAATATAGAATTTCCAAAAAGATCGTATCGTTTTCGTGTTTCGTCACGAGAGCTGTAACCCTCCCCCATGTTCCTAACACTGGGAATAGCCATCCTCTCTGATCATTTAAAATACAGTTGCGAATGCTTGAAAGTTGAGCAAACAATTTATTTTATATTTGCATTCCAGATTAAACTTACGAATGCAGTCCATCCATAATTATCAATATGTCAATAATTTTCCTCTTTTCTTCCAAAAGTTCGCATATTAGACCCTTTTATGCCCACCAACGTAGTATATGCAACGAGTATATGCATTTTGACATTTGTTTACAACGTCTGAAAGTAAGCATCAGAGGGCCTAGAGATCAGATCAGTATCAAGATGCGACTTGATCTAAGCATGTTCTGTGCAATATTTGCAGAAAACATTGTCCACCGTATCGGAAGCAAGTTGACATTGGAAGTGGGGGAAATCAGTCCAAGGACAAACTTACAGAACAGTATAAACTGGAAGCAATCCACTTTACAAAAGCGGATCAGAACTTCTTTTCTTCAACAGATATAGCGATAAAAATTTGCAAGTGTATTCTATGGGTAGTCTTGCAGTATCTGTAGAAAAAGGGAAGAAATCAGCCACGCCTATCCAATAGTACGCATTGCCGCAATTGTGTTTATTTTGCCGCTTTTACTTTTAAGAACAAAGTGGTGCGTATGAAGGATTCGGCTACAACCGAATAAAACTTTGTTGCCCACCGTTATTTTAACTTTTGCCATCGGATCAGTAAAAAAAAAAAAAGTGTTCTCGAAAGTATATTGCAACTGTGTCAGCCCAACTAAATTAATACAGCAGAAGTAATAAGATTCCAGTCGAAGAAAGCCAAGCTTTAAACACCTTGCCACACCATTACGCCTAATACAATTCGTGCATTTATTTCTGTGATACAGTCGCAGAAATTGAACTTTAAGAAGCCATAATGCTAATGGCAGCCCTTATATCTTCTTTCGAGATATCCTATTATTCCTCGCCTCCGTCCGTCGGGGAATATTGAAAAAGTGCAACTATTTGATTTGACTCATGAGTATCCTTAGATGACGCGGAGTCAAAAACATGGACTTGCATGGAGTGCAAATTTTGAACAATTAATTTTTATTTCAACGAATTTCCATCATTCAACTATTGGAAGTTGGAACTTTTCAGTATATAAAAGTTTACCTTTCGCAGAAACGGCTAAATGGGAGGGGATTCAAAAAAAAACTGTCGAGAAATATTGACAATTGGAAATGGATTTCATATGACAAATTTTGCGAAATAAAAGATCGATTTATCTTAACTCCTTCTGAATGTTACATACATCCGTCAAAAAGTTAAACTACCCTTTGTCGTAAGTAGTGTAGATCATAATAAAAAAACATATATATATAATATATGTGAACGTGTATATATATTTCATTTTGTATGTATGTATATATATGTATATATACATATGTATATATACATATGAAATATATATACACGTTATATGCATATACATATGTATATATACATGTATATACAAACATACAAAATGAAATATATATACACGTTACATATATTATATATACATATATATACATACACACATATATACATACATACATACATATACATACATATATATATATATATATATATACATACAAAACGAAATATATATACACGTTCACATATCATTGTACCTTTGAAATTATTTATCACTTTATTACCATAACACAGTACCGATTTAATACTTTATTAATTTATAATTGCCGGGCAATTAATTCGTACGAAATATAAACACTCGTTGATATCAACAATTGCCACGTGGGCAAACAGTCGCACTTGCTAAAGCTTTCATTTTTACAATTCCAGAAGACGAGAAGTATTACTTCTGGCTCTATTCGTACTACTCGTAGAAGGCACGCACGCCTTAACTATCAATATTTTTTTACCTCAGCCCAAGCCGTTTTTTTAACTGGCGCTTAATTTTATTCAGTTTCCGGCAACGTTCTTAAACAAAAAGTCTTGGGCTTTTCTGATTCGTCAAGCATTTGATGACTTAAAACGGGAACAATGCCATATGCCTCGCTTGCGAATGCTAATGGTAGTGCACTTCATTGTAGTGTACAAGGAGTAGGAGGCGATTTAATATTCCGTATGCCGCGAGTTCTTGTAATGACTGAGCTATCGTAACTTTATGTGGTAAGAGTTGCGGGTAAAAATTCACGAGGTCAAAAAAAGCCTGCAATGATTTCTTATCATCAGATGGGAGAACGTCTTGCATAGCATGCACCTGCGAATTTAGCGGCCTACTGCAAAACTGCATTCGCCCCGTTGTACCTTATGAACTACACTGCTGATGCGATTAAGAACATCGTCAAAACGTTCAGCAAGCTGTTGTTCAATGTTTTCCATTGTTACGACATCATCAAAATGAGGTAAAAAGCCATGGAAGATACGAAGTAAGTTTTCAATTAAGCTACAAAACTTTTCCATTGTACTATTCTTTGTGCAAGAGCTGTCGCATCTTCTACTAACAGCCATCGATAGGCCTGTGCGACATCATTTAATGCAAAAGTATTGTCGCCTTCAAATGAAGCAAGACGAGAGCTCGTGATTGGTACGTTAACATGACGCATTTATAGTGCTTTGCTCACTATCGATTGCTTTGCTTCGAATCGCCGCATACTCCGATTGATCCATCGTTCTAACTACAAGAGCACTTGGCGTGGCCCAATGTTGACAATTTCCACTTTCATTAAAGGCTTTATTAGCTAACGAAAGCGTCTAGAGATGTATTTAATTCGCAATACTGCGGGATCAAGAGGTAACAAGAGTGTCCACGTAATCACCCGGACCAACAGAAGATACGCCTCCAGCCTTCTCCAAAACTTTGTTAATAGATAAATTTCGTAACGTAAAGCGAATTCCAAGTACATTAGTTAAACTAACTCAAAATATTTGATTGCTCGCTTTGCACGATTATCAGCGACAATCGGGTTTAAAAGTTCTTCTTCATTAATATCGTGACATCCGCGAGATCTAAGATTGGAAATTTCGTTTCTTTGAATATCTACTACGTGGTTGCGGTTCATTATTAGACAATACACGATTCAGCGATGACGTCGACATTGTGGTTTAGTTTGATCCGTAGACCTTGAACGTGCAGCGTTGATTATTAATCTTGAGTGGCGGAGTAGCCCTTTTGAAATTATTTTTCGGCGAAATTAAATTTATGGATTGTAACGTCGTGTACCATATTTTCCATACTTCTCCTGACGACTACTAGAACGTTCTCACTGTGACGATGACGCACTAATACGCCAAACAAACGCGTTTTATATGAACTTTTACTTTACAAAGCAAACATACGGTATCATGGTAAGGACAACGGGCAGGTGGATGCTGACGACCCCAGCCTACGTTTCCTATCACGGTACTGGAGCTAAATTTTTCAATGTGCGTTTGTTCTCTGCAATGTACTCCGTGACGAATTGCTTTAGCGTTTTTCAAAGCTACCTCAGCCACCGTAGCCCGATCAATCACCTTCTGCAGATGTAAACCCGATGCGGCTAACAGACTTTTTTAAAGAGCTTCATCCCTGAAGCCGCAGACGAGGCGATCTTGGAGCATGCTTTAGAACGCTATGCCAAAATCATGCCCGCTTGATAATTTCCGTACACCTACAATACAGGCCTGAATACTTTCATCACGTTGTTGTGGCTAGAAAGAAAAATAATCGTTTAGTGTGTGCTTTACTTCTGCATTTTCATATAAAAGATTTTCAATCAAAAATTTCACAATCGAACAGCAACGGAAATGCCAAGCACAACAACAAGCATGCAGGCATAGAAAAGCAGTGCTGGTAACAAGGTAGCAAGTAAACTCAAATTTTTTACTCATTACTCGGGTGTTCCAAGCTTTCATTAGTTTATTCAAAAAAAAAAATTCAATTAAACAAATTTTTTTTATATGATATTTTTTTTGCAGTGTTTTTTTATCGTTAAGAGTTTTTACGATAACGCAGTGACATTCATTGCAATTTTTTTGGACATTTCGCACCGTGTAGTATTCGGCTTAATCGGTTTCTTTATAAAGACAGTAAACACAACCGGTCCAAGAACCAAACCGAAGGGATGGCGTAAAATGCGCTTATGCTCATAAAGAGTAACTAATAATGGCATAGCGCAGGACAGCTACGTCGTTAAACCTGGCCGTCAGCGAAAAACAATCGTTACTATGCATTCTAAATGGAAAAACTCACCATCTAATCCTACAATTGTTTTATTACTTCATTTAAACAATTATACGCAGGAATAACAAATTCTAGACATACACACGCCTCCATTCCTCAGATGCAATTACATAACAGCAGTGAGACTATATTTCGGTTACTTTACAAAACATGTCTTATTCTAATAATGAAACAAAGCGTTGTCTATTTTTTAAGTTTTTTATCGCCCATATTTGCGTTGATCGAACAAAGTATGGGCGAGAGTTTTATTATTTATTTTAAAATTTTTTTTTTTTTCATTTAATTTTTCTTTTTTTTTGAAGGATTGTTATGTTTATTCTCTTCATTATTAACGTATTTATATATTTTCTATATATATATGTATATGTATATACATGTATATACATACATATTTATATATAGTTGTTTTTACAAAAAGATAAATTGCTTGTTTTTACATTTTACACAAAAAAAGAAAGAAAAATTCAGTTATGTGTTTGTTGTTTTTCTTTTACGATTTTCATAATAATAATAATAATAATAATAATAATATAATAATAATAATAATAAAAATTTTACAAGAGACTTCTATCGTTTCAATTAAATATATTATGAACTAATTACAATTAATAAACTTTTTTTGTTTTTTCATTTTCGTTTTTTTTTTTGTTGGGTGTTTGTAAGTAGCGGTTGTTCATATAATTAATGTTAATAAAATAATATAATTATAAATAATCGCTGTGTAAGAAGAGATTATAGCTGCCTTTACTATAACTTTTTCTTGCACATCATTAAAAAGTATTCGCTAACATGGTGTCAATGATATTTTTGTGTACAAATTGAAATGTATATAAATCTGAATGAAATTGCAATAAGGATATTATGCTAATATCCATTTGTTATAATGAATCGTCTAAAGGTATGTTTTTGCGGGGTCTTCGTGTATATGTGTGAAGTCTTTTTACATTAATTTTGAAAAAAAATTAAATATTTTTTCTTAATTATCGAGGTAATCTAAATACTTTTGCTTTTACCGTTACATGTATTTGTGTATTTCTTTTTTTTTTTTTTTTGAAATTCTAGTCCATAATAATTTTAGATGTATTTTTCATAAGTTTTCATAAAATCTCAGTTGGAAGCGATATTTTAATATTTTGCTTCGTTTTTTTTTTTTTGTTTTTTAAACTTTAAAAAATCACTTGAAAAATTCTTAAAAAACACAAAAAAAAAACAAAACCGGCTTAAAATCAACACAAAATCAATATTGTTCCCATGCATAAAGACGACCCTATATAAGAGTATATCAATTTTCAATGAAAAAAACGCATCCTATTAGTGGACAGATAACAACCAATTTTTCTAAATTTAATGCAAGTCTTATCCTTTTTAAGCCATCTTGAGAGATCTATTCATATATGAATATATATCTGAAAAGATTTTCCTGTCCCTATAAGTTCACTTTCAAACTCGATCAATAATTGAAGAGATGATCGTCTTTATTATTTGGTATAATACGGCCGATTCCGTTTTAAACTCTTAATAAATCTTAGGAAGCTTGACAACCAGCTCGCACCGGCTTCTTAATTTAAATGAGCACTTTTTTAATGGATTTTAAACGGAAAATAATGAGGGATCAGTGTGTGTTCTTTAACCATCCACCACCTAGAGAGATCGTATTATGTATTTTCTAAAACTAAATTTCGATCAGTACATTTTATTTAGTAAATCGGGGAAATCGGGATAGTATTTATAAATATTTTTCAAATTCTAATAGATTTCGACATGATTTTCTCTACTAAAAGTTTATAAATTAATTTTAAAAAACATATAAGGAAGCGTTATTTTCTTAAACACCCATCGAAAAATTTATGAAAACGGTTTCGCATTTAATTATAGGCCTATTAGTCGACCGATTAAAACTATTATTATAAGACACAACGACGGCTCTTATAACTTCTCTAAAAGTCAAAAATTATGAATTCTTCACCTATGTCATATTGACTTTAATTTCCTCGCTGCTATATGCCACGTTCACCAACCGAACTTATTCGCCCCCCCCCCCCCCCCCCCAAATTGTTGCTTGCGCCTTCTAAATTTCGCAAAGTTTCGTTAATACCAAAGCAAGGTGCAAGCGAACTTGGGCGAATTCGATGACTATCAGGGAAGATATCTATGTTTGCTGAGATCTTTGTAAATCTTAGATAAAGGAAAAGTATTTAACGTATTCCTAATTTTTCGATGATGGTTACGATGGTAAGAAGGCAAAGTTCCTTTACAATCAATCCGATTTAAATAAATATGTAAGAAGCCACACATCATGTATTAGATAAAATCTGCGCTCTATTCGAATATTCGAATAGCAACGCTTTTGGGAGACCTTTTAAATTAACATTTTTGTCTTTCATTTTACGTTTTCCTTCTTTTTTATAGATATTGTGTGCAATTACAGAACGACTGCTTTGTTTTTTAATAGAGGCGCACCATTATCTTGAACTTCTTTTCAGATTCTGTGATCAAAAGTTAATTTTACTTATATGTTTAAACGACTTGGCAAAGCCAACTGCCTGCCATCGATTAAGTCATAGAACAATATACAACATTCGGTCACAGCTAATTTACAAATACAATTCTAAAGACCATAAAGTAAATGTCCATACGCATCATCATCATCACTCTTGACAAATGGACATTTTCGTCATCAATTTGCGGGGCATTTTTCGAGAGCAATTTAAAAGAGTTGAATATTTTCGATGGATAATTTCGACAAGAAAGAAGAGACTTATTTTCATAATTTTACTACCGTTCCCAGCAGACAGACGGTCGAGTTTACAAAGTTGGGCAGAGCGACCATAATCGAAGACTTTTTCTCAATATTTTTGTAACTCCGAATAACCTTTAAAGCATAAAATAAAAATATATGATTAACCTTATTATTATTATTACTTTAATGCATATAAGTAGAAGAAACATTTTCTCTATATTTAGTAAAATTTTATTAATTGTTAAAATATGAAAAAGTAACGCAACAGACTTATTAATTATGGCTTGATTATGGTTCTCTAAACAATAGCAAATGTATTCAGCAATAATTGCGACTTATGTAATAATTAAAAAAATAAAAAAAAAATAAAAAATTAAGCTCGAAATAATAATAATAATAATAATAATAATAATAATAATAATAATAATAATGATAATAATAATAGTAATAATAATAAGAACGATATTAAAATGTTGCACTTAAATACAACAACACTAATTTAAAAAGCATAAAAGTTTTACTTTTTTTTATATAAGTCTTTGCTTTTTAGCGCATAAATTATTAAAAGATAAGCTATTGTGAACATAGAAATAAAAAAAAAAATACAACAGCTTTTATCTTTTTTATTTCTTTAGGAAAAAGGGGGCGGGTAATAACATTGCTCTTCAATGATTTCAAATTGATATTGAAATTTGAAATAATTTCTTTAAAAAATTTCTTAAACGCTATTTATGCAATTCTTCTCATATCATTATGCTGCTGATGTACTTATATACAACAATCTTTTTTTCTTCTTATATTTTCAATAAAAATAAATTTCACTTATAATATACAAAGGAAAAAAATCATAACTGTACACTTACAATAATAACATAGACTATCATTAAATACATTCTCAAAAATTTAATAAAATTATTTAAACAACAATTCATTCATATCCCATTTTTGGGTGAACGGCTCCCATTTTAGGCAAATTCTTTACAAAGTGTTAAATAAATTCTTTATAAAGTATATTAGAAAAAAAAAAAAAAATTTATTGATTTGATACGAGCTACTGATAAGGAAGAACATTGAGAGTAATAAAGAAGTGTCGTTATGAACATTACAATGATTTACTCTCTTCACATCATCGTCAACACTCATTTAAATTTAATTATTACATTTTACGTTATTTCATTTGCTGAAATCTTCTAAATATTAATTATTATTACAATACGTTTATGTTTACAGTTTTCTATGTGTATTTTTCTTTTATATATATATTTATTTGTTATTTGTTATTGTGTTTGTGGATCAATTGATTATCAACATGATCTTTTAACAGAAATTGCTTTTCTCATAAATATCTGCAAATATTTTTGCTTCGGGTATCCCTCTTAATCTCGCCCATTCCAACTTTCGAACTTCAAAGAAAAGACTTATAAAGCATATATAATGTTCTTCTAAATCCTTTTTTAACTCTCCTCGCATTTATATAAAATGACTTTTGTCCTACCTGTCCCGGTTTCCAGATATATCTCTCGTTAACGTATATCTATTTCTGCCAAAGTGAACCAATTCGACTCACTCTGAAGCTTAAATTTGGCACACACATTGCGCCATTAACTAAAAAGAAGGGATTAAATGTGATCTGGTTGTAGGACACGCCCACAATAGACAAGAAACTGAAGCAATTCATCTACTATTTACAACAACAAACAACAAATGTCACTAGAACATTTATTAGGACATTGTAGTTCCTACAATGGTTCGGCTCGGTTCACTAATACGGTCGTACTTAACGGTTAAATATTTGATTTTTGCACGCATATCGCGTTTATGTTCACGGAACGATTTTCAATACTACAACCGTTCTTTTACGGTTTAATGCTATTTGAATTATTTTTGAAAAAATTTAATTACTCTACTAATGACAATAATTCCACGATGCGTAATCATCTCGTTAAGAAGAAGTTTTCGATAGCATTGAAAAGTCTGAGCTGCAAATTAATCTCTTTCTTTATCACGGAACGTTGAATAAGAGAATAGAGAGACTCAAAGACATCATTTACATATATTTGATTCAAAAAATTGAAGAACGAAGATTCGCTCGCAAACGAGTAAATTTGGACTGATTTCGAAAATATGAAACGCATCTATTGAAATCAAGGAATGGATTTTACACCGAAAAGTCGGTAATAAAAACATAAGCATAAAAAATGTTTAATCCAAATTACAGAAGCACTTGCTAATGAATGCCTTAAAACTTGCCAGTACAGAGTATATTGAAAAAAAACCACTTTCCAAGAACAAAAATTCGAAACGATGGAATGTTTGGTTGAAAAGGTTAAGAGAATTCTTCTCGATGCGAAAACTACCAAATCCTATTGTCTTTGCAATAAACGTAATGAATATCTCTGTGGAATATATAAATGTGTCTGTGTCTGTGTATGTGTGTGTATTTGTCAATTAGATGATTTAATTGTGCTGTGTATGGAGCTATTTCGAGACATATATTCCTGGGCCGAACGTATGGATGGCCCTCACAAATATCGTTGTAGCACCGTTTCTGAAATATCTTCAGATCTCTTTCACGATTAGCACAGTTTGTCGTCTTTTGACAACTTGTCAGTCGCGAGAACGCACTCGTATTTTGACCTTATCTTTACAATCGATGGATGAACGTGTCAAAGTGAATTACATTAAGTCACTCTGGTAGAAATACATATATAGAAAACGTGGGTAGTTCTAGTGTTGATAACATCTTTTCTTACGAGTTTCATTAAACCTATTCATAATGATTATTTAAAGAGGCAAACTAATGACAATAAAACACAAATAAGAAAATTATACTCGGCCGTTTACACCCATCACCGTTATCCTAAATAAGACAAAAAAAAGCAAGAAAGTAAAATTTTAATGCTCTATAATATCGAGTGGGCACGGCTAATTTTTTCTATTTTCAAAATAAATGCTTTTGTCATATAAGCGTGCGAGCATTGTAGGCGGGTCCTTGGAAAAATTTAAATCTTTTACAAATTTGCAGGCGATATCTTCATTTTCGCTAACGGAAGAATGTTTACCACAAATACCACAAACTTGCGTAAACAAACAGTTTGACAGATGAACCGACGGACATGTTTAGGTGCATTTCAAACTTGAAACTGACCAAGAATTTATATGCATTATGGGGTTTTTGAGGCTTGTTTCTGCGCCTTGTAAAGATGGTGAAAAAAATTAAATTTTGATACTCTATAATATTGGATAGGGCATGGTCAATTTTTTGTAGTGGTAATACAATGCAGCACCACTCATAGAATATTCGCACAAATTTTTCTATAATTTATCTGCTATGGTTTTTGAGTAATAAGAATATATATATATTTTGCAATGTCTCTGAAGCTTCTTTTTGGGCGTTGCAAACGCTTTGATAAAATGAATATACCCCGCCATCCTTCGGTGATGGGTATAACAAACATATAAAATCGCAAACATTTCAAAAGCTAAATACAGTACGGTTACATGGTTACAGTTTAGTTCAATTTGTGACCGAGTAAACTAAATCGGATACCTAAACCTAGCACCACAAAAATACAAATAAAGAATATCAAAGGTGATGACAAATCGAGACTACTTTAGGGAATGAAACATTTGATCCTACAACGATAGACTTTGAAAGCAATCATTTGCTATGCAAATACATGGGATAAAAAGAGCAAACTTTGCTTTGAACACATTAAAAAACCCGTAAACGAACACGATCGTAACGCTAAGAAGCACAAATAATCTTTTATGTAGGCAGACTTAGTTAGATGTGGAAAAGTTTCGAAGCTCGTCTAGGAAAGTGCGCATTATTGTAGTCTTTCTCATTCCTCTCTAAAATGTTATATGGATTCTCAATTAATAATGCGCAATAATTGGAGCGATTCAATATCACGTGTGTTGTATATGTATGTAAAGTAAAATATTATATTTCCAACAGAGGGGAGATTGACTTTTCAACCAACTTCCATCGGAGCTGAGCAGTATCACTGAGAAGAATGGAATTAAATTACAATAGTCATATACAAATTCTCCTCTTCTCAATGCCCGCCTCTTTTTAGGTCAAAATTTTTTCACCAAAAGAAACAACAAGTGTGCTAAACTTTACGTAACGTAACTACTACTCAGTTATCAGAAATAATCCTTATCCGAGACAGATTTCAAGTCAGCCGAATTACTCATTTCTGAGGTATTAGAATAATCATGAAAACCTTTATTATATCCGAATAGGTCATTTCCGAAGCAGCAAGGGGTTTAGGATTTGTGACGTTTTAGTGCCTCGCTTTTAAAAACGGGTCGGTTTTAAACCATGAGAAAGCATGTTCTTAAATAGTCAGAGTTTAGCGAGAAACATCACAAACAACAACACTTGTTTCGAACCCAAAAACTACACACGTGCCCCGAACTCCCGAAATAGCATATACAGTACATACAAGTACATAAAATAGAAATCATATGCGACAACCAGTTGAAAATTCGCCGTAAAACAATTGTACATTTAAGCAGAAATTATTAATTTACATTTTATTGACTGGCTCCTAAATATGTTTTCCTATGTAACCTCCAATAAGTGTAGCTCTTAAGGATAATATTAATCCCCGCTCAGTCAGTATATTATTTATCCGATTTCGTTAGCAAAAGGGAAAATAGAATTTTCTAACCAATTGATTGATATATAGATTTAGCTTTACACTTACTGCACTAAAGTCTCTTGCGAACAGTATTGCGACTCAATTGGCTTTTAATTTACTCAAGTTATCAACCGCTTTCATGTTTAGTTATTGGATTGCTTGTAACGCAATCGACAAAAATATCAATATAAGCGGTTATCAGTACTTGTAAGATAGATGGTTTAAATACTTTAATCAAAACTTTATCGTATATCAGTGCGAATTGCCTGTAAACAAACAAAATTCTCAGAGAGTTATTACCATATGCAACTAGACAATTATAATAATCAGACGAAACTTGTCATTAATTATTGTTTGAACACAACTAACTCTCTTTCGTCTACATTCTTACAACACACAGAAGAAGAAGTATAGAAGAAACGCTAAAGCAATATGTATGTAAATAAGAAAATACCGCTTTAAAATATCTTATGTTAATTTTTTAAAGTTTTCTAAACACAAGATTCATTAAGCTATCTATCTCTTTTTTTCTCAATCTGTCAATTAATTATTAATGAAGTATATGTTTGGGTGTATGCATATATGTGTTGTTCTCTACAATAAATTCTACAACACAACAACAATATCTATATTAAATTTTCCGCGTACATTATCAGCTAACTATACATACGAAATATATTCCGGTTAATTGTTTTTGTTTGTTTTTTGTTTCTGGATTTTTGTTTTTGTCCTTTTTGTTTTTTTGGTTTTTTTTTTCTTTTTTAGGAAATAATTTTTATATTTGTTTGGTGGTGGTGGTTGTTGTGGTGACATATTGCTATCTATAGGCTTCTCCTGTATATATATATATATATATATATATATATATACGTATATATATGGATGAGAGAGGCAGGGCGATGTGGCGCTAGATCAATTCGTTGTTGTTGTAACGTCATTATAAGCGGAAGCATAATTATTGCTTATCCAATATACAGGAGCATTAGGCTTTTACAAGACATTTTGCAGAGTTGGGAGATTTCTTTTCATAATTTCTCAATTTCTTTTGGCATTAATGTGTATAATTATTAAATGCATCTTTTAAACATTTTACACTTGGAACAATTATACTTGTCTAGTTATGTTTTCCTCCTCCGCCGACATGTTTGTGGCCTTTTTTCGATTTCTTCTTATCATGAAATCTTTGCTGGTGATGTTGTGGTTGCTGGTGATGATGTTGTGTTGATTGATGTTGCTGTTGTGATTGTTGATGATCTTTTGATTAAAAAAGGGTAAAAAGAAACGACAAAAAAAGGCGTTATGCTAAATTTTGAAAATTAAAATATTTTAATTTTACAATCACACTTGCCTGCTGCTTTATAGAGAGCAACAGCTCCCGTTACGTTAGTAGGTGGTGTTTTCGGTTCTGAACCCGATGAATGTGATGAATCAGAACCTGCTGATGCCACTGAAGACTCTGACGAGATCGATATTATAGAAATGGTAGAAGAGGCGGAAGTCATATTCGATGCCATATGGCCACTGCTGTAACGGGGTAGAGTAGCTGAATGCTGCTGCTGCTGTTGTTGTATACGTTGGTGTCTCATCTGCAGAGGTTGTTGCAAAAGACGTTGTGCGGCATAACGGGTCTTATTGTTCGACTGATAATTACCATTACCTCCCACATAACCCTCAGCTGCGCCTGAGAGGGATGTCGACGATAAAGAAGCGGCCGTTGTGTTATTCGTGGATTTAGATAACTGTTGTTGGTATTGCTGCTGCATAGGGGGTGGTACATAAAATTGTTGACGGTAATAACCATGACTTTTTACGGATTGTTGTTGTTGTTGTTGCTGTTGTTGCGATAGTTGCTGTTGTTGTCTAGGTGGTGAGGCCGACGTCCTTGATGTTTGTGTTTTCATCTCATTAGTGCTGATGCGGTTTTGCTGTATATTGGTATTTATAAGAGTAGCCGTTGTTGTGGTAATAGTTGACGTTAGCGCTAACGATGTTGAGGTTATGGTAGTTGTTGTTGTTGTCGAAGTAACAGCGGCTTCCAAAACCATTGACGGCGGCGATTGCAATGTTACCGTAGTAGTTGATATAAGAGTAGTTGGTTGTGGCTGTGATTGTGTTAAATTCTGAGGCTGGGTTTGTTGCGGCAGTGGCATCTGTAACAGCTTTGCGTTAACAGCGGTAGCCACCTGTTGCTGTTGATGTTGCATTTGTAAATGTTGATGATGTTGCTGCTGCTGCTGTTGTTGTTGTTGCTGCTGCTGCTGCACCAAACCGGCAACTATTCATCATGTATCCATCCGCGTAACCGAATGAATATTCGCGGTTGTAGCCATATTAACCGTGGTGCCACTAGTCGCTGTCGGTGACGTCGAATCTGCATCACATTCTTTGCTATCTTCCGAATCATCACCAGAAGAAGTGCTGCCACGGCGATGACGCATTGAGTTAAGGACTGCATTCGCTTGTTGTTGTTGTTGCGACTGGTGATAGAGGTGCGGCATGAGGTGCATTTGCTGCTGTTGAGCAGTTATTGCTCCGGCAGGCAACATGGCAGAAGGTAGCAACTGAATTTGCATATACTTAGTTGTATTACCAACCACGTTGCCTGAGCTGGGCGTTCCTAAAGAAGCTACTGGTGAATGCCGAGTAATTACAAGGTGCTCGAAATGTTCACGTATCCATTCACGATAATCGATGACGTCATCGGTTATGCGTATAATTCGTCCTAAGCAATTGGATTAACGATATAAAAAGAATGGAAAAGATGAACAAAAAAAACGAAAACACAAATAAATTCTATACCGATGTACCCACTACGTAACTAAAATATATCATCTCATTTCCTTGCAAAACAACGATATCATAAAATCGACATGTTTACGTGTTCTGCTTAGTCGTTTAGTGGGCGATCGAAAATTTGAAAATTCTCTTTCGATTATAATCACTTACCCAATATTGAACGTTCAGTGCAATCATTGGCCCAATTATTTAATGGGCTCACAGCCTGTGATAACATAAGATAGGCATATTCGAAAGCCTGCTTCACTTGTAGTGCGCCGTAGGAACTACGTCCAATATCATTACCTGGCGTAAGAGGATCTTCAATACACAGCAACGACGGCCGATGGCCATCGATCATGTCACGTTGCAAATCCTCTTTCGGTATATATCGGCCGCCATTTTTAATTGAAATACCGATCTTCATATAATTAAATTTGCGGCCATATAACTCGAAGAATTCTAAGAGCAGAACACCTAAATTATCCGTGTCAGCATGTACTTGACGTGGATGTAGCTGGAGAAAACTAATGCACATGAGTATTAGCGAGTACGAGGAAATGCCACCAGTAAAAACTTCATTGAGATCACGTTGCAATAAAAATTGTTTTAGTACTAGCACCAGTTTAGCTAACAGGGGAAATTCCTGTTTGTACTTCTTAATCAATTCGGCCGACTGAACACCTGATTGCATATTAAATGAGATGTCTACCTTTACCTGAGTCTCTCGATCAGTTAACTTAATAATGGGCACCGAAGCTTTATCTAATACTCGCACCGAATGCGGTTCTGCAATGCCACGAGCAATAAGTTCAGTTTCCAAAGTACGTAAAGGCATTTTATCCCACAAGCCTTATAAAATTAAAAAAAATTATTGTTAATATTAATTTTTATAAGATTTACTTGAGGTATATGAAAAAATTACCTATAACCACCAAATCAATGTCAGAGGTGGGTAAGAAGAGACCGGTACGAAAGGAACCAAATATTTCAACAAGGGCCGACGGCCAAATTGAATGCACCACGGCTTCGATACGTTGCACGACTTCATTCCGTATCGCATGTTCAGTCGGGGTTGGCAGCACATAATTATAAAATTGTTCGATTTCCTGATGCAAACCCACAACGCCGCGGCCATAGCCAAAATCAGGCACACGCCACGGACAGCCCTTGTACTTTGATATTAAATTATTCATGTGTTTATTTAAATTGTACGTGCTCGCCTTGTTATCAACAATGCGTCCGATTTTCCTACGTGATGGATTATAATAGCTCGTACGTTCGTGGGAAGGCATTTTCGTATTTAATGTTGTCGGTTCGCCGGGTGTAGTGGCGGGCGTATGCGAATGACTCGAATCGTTGTTGCTGGTCGAATCAATGGAATTGTTGCTGGATGTGTTACCACTGGAATTATTGCTGTTACCGTTACCGTTATTACCGTTATTATTGTTAAGATTATGTCTTAAATTTCCGCCAAACTGTAATAGCAGCTGTATGGAGTCACGATCACGTGCACTTAAAGCACCGTTATTCAATTTATTACCACCTTGTAATTGTTGTTGCTGTAGCTGTTGATTTTGTTGCTCCAGCAATTGGCTCATCTCATGCGCATTGGTTTCCCAAATTTTACACCATGTGCGTAATGCTGGACCCTCCTGTTCCTCTTGAAACCAACCGACAAAAGGATCCATTCAAAAATTATTACTTAAAAGTAATCTAAGCACACTTTGCGGACAGGCTCTGGGGGTCCACTCCAAACAGATCTTACAGTTTGGCCCCAAACACAAGTACACACAAATATAAACACTTACAAAAAAAAGCTACCTTAATTCCGCTGCTGCTATCAATTGAAATCGAGTTGACAATAGCTAACAATATTATAGGAATTGTTTCCTTTATAAATATGGAATGCAAACGAGATGAGTAAAATAGCTCCAAATCTTGCTTTAAAATTTATATATACATATATATACATATATACATATATATGTATATATACATATATATATGTATATATGGTATATACAGTCTTGCAAGTCCCGTAAGTGATTCCTTTCTCTGAAAAAGAAAAGAAAAAAATGCGGATTAGCGGTAACTATCACATTAACTAGTCTCGAAATCGAATATTAACAAACAACAGTATGCTCTATCCGATCCGATCCAGATTTTGTGTTTCATTTTATACCCACTACAGATAAATTCGAAAGAGGTTTCTGATTTCGATAAGAGTGCGCGACAGAGCGCCATCGAATCTTATCTGTATATTTTCGTAATTAGCGTGAATATAACGGTATTGATTTAATTTTTTTTATATGCCTGTCAGCCTGTTAAATTATTAATAATTCTGGCTTTGACGCGAAAAAAGAATTCAAATTCAAATTTTGTTTAATCGTTTGCTCCCTCTTTCCGTCTCTCTCATATTAAGATTCACAATCAGTCAAAGCGTTCGTATATGCAATTATCAAAAAATTGGTACCTACTAGTCGTTCGTAGAATACCATTTCAAAATAATATTTGGAATTTTAAATTTCTGCGCAGATCAAGGCCTACAAAGCAAAATGTTTTGTGTGCCTTCGAATACCATATTATTATGGATTGAGGCGTTTTGAAGATCAAACGCGAAGTAAGTTATAAATCAAGACCATACATTGGCAACTCTCATGATATAACGGGTATATATATTCGAAATATTCGATCAAAACCGAAAACTAATTTTCCTCTTCACTTTTAAGAGGACCTTAATATTCTAGCGCCTTTATGTAAACATAATGATAGGACATAGAAATAATTAATGGATTACTGCACTACACACAATAATAAGCACACGTCCGAGCGCATATGTACAAGTACACATTTGTAATATATAAAAATAAAAAAAAAAAACGTATTTACTTGTATGAAATGTCTAATAAAAGTCTGTCTAAAAGGAATTAAATTACTCAGTAGCTGAGAAAGATTAAATGTGCACAAATATAAGAAAATTGACAACAATAACAACAGAGACAAGTGGTTAAAAATCGCAATCGTTTATTATATATCTTCATTATGTCTTTCTATGTAATTAATTGTAATAAAACTAAAGGCAATGATAATGATGATCGTTAAATTTGCGGTAAATAAAGCCTTACAATGAAACGGAAAAGGACGGGAAGAGACAACGACAGAGAAAGAGAGTAGAATTTTTGTGACACTGGGCATACACATATTACAATTGTTTTTTTTTTTTCAAG
Source organism: Glossina pallidipes (assembly GCA_000688715.1). NCBI lineage: Eukaryota > Metazoa > Arthropoda > Insecta > Diptera > Glossinidae > Glossina > Glossina pallidipes. The sequence continues at coordinate 895,290 of KK499807.1, forward strand.
TATTTAGTGCATATTTCTATTATTTTACATAAATCAATTCTAAAGCAATCGCTAAAAACGAAGAGAAAATAAAAACAAGGTTATAATACAAGAAAAAAAGGAAAAAAAAAACATTATGTGAAATTTTTGTTATAACAAATTTCAACTTACGTTTTCTAGATTAAATATCGCCAAATATGAGAGTAAGAAGAGTAGTAACAGTTATAAACGCGTGACAATATGTTTGGCAGCCATTAAAGACAATAAAACTATGATCAATGATGACTACTTATGATGGCATCAGTTGCAAATGAATGCATTTCATTAATTGAAATCAAGACAACGCGAAAAATCCTTGAATATCGTCGAGTATTAGAAAAAGAATTATCAAATAAGGATAAATGGAAAAACAGAAAAAAAAAGAAACAGAACAATAGATATATCGGATCCAAATCCAATATCCACATAAAATTCATAAATCTTCCTAATCGAGCTGCTGCTGCCACAACCACCCTTCGCAATTATCACACACACAATTAATTCAAATTGTTATAAAAGCTCTTGTGTGTCCTTTTCAGCTACGACTATTGACTTTATATTTTTGATTAATATTTTGTAAATTTATTTGGTTCTTTTCTTTTCAACTGCACTTAACTTTTCTTTCTTTTGAATTTATATATATGTATATATATACATTTCATACACACACATATATATATACATATATATTTTACATATGCATCTAAATATATAAATACATAGTGTAAAATCTATGTGTTCTGTTTCTTTTCTCTTAACTTGACAGAAGTTTGTCGCGCTTGAGTCAAATACTACGTTCACTTACTACTACTACACCTTTTTATTTACACACACATGCACACACACACAACACGTACATACAGACATGCATTCATCCATCTGTGCACACAACACACATACGCAGTAAAACACAAAATGTTTCACAATGAGCTGCGTATATGTACATGAAAGAGATCGCACGATAATCGGAAAATTATTTCATTTTTGCATTTTGGGGTGGAAATGGCGATGAAAATTTTTTTAATTTTCTTTTTTTTTTTTATTAAACATATTCAACCTTTGCCTGCACAATCTCCTTATTTTTTGTTCAAGCCAAATTAGGAATTATTTACACAATTCTTTGATATTACTTTTTTTTTGCTTTTTCTTTTCGTTATAATTAGTTTTTTTCGCGACAACTCAAAAAAAGTTTCACTACCGCTTGCTAGTCTTTTTACTTATCTTGTCTTCCTTTTTTTTCTATATTTTAAAATGTCAATGTTAAAGTAAAATGTCAACGAAAGAAGTGAATCGTTACTGTTCTCTTTGCGAACATATTCCGGTTGAGTAGTTGTGTGGTGAATTTTTTCTATTGCGCTTTTTGTCTTTTTTTTTTCTCTCACTACTCCTTTTGGCACCTTTTCCTACAACTGTTCTTTTCATAGAAAAATAAAAAAAATTTTTTTTATTGAGAAAAAAAATTCACTTCAAAATTTTTGTCTTATTTTATATGCTTCAAACGCCATTGGTGTTTCACAAATATATATGTATAAATACATATTTATATATATACAATAAATTAATTAAGGTTTTTGCATATATTTGTCATTTAAACGAAGAATAATTAAATAAAATATTTCGTAAAAAACACCCGAAATACTTCTTTCTTAACCACGCTTATTTCGTAAAGAACGTAACCATTAGTAGTAGTATGTAGTAGTTGCCAGTAGTACTCTATGTAGAGTTGCCATAGTCTAGTATCTAATTACCATTAAAGTAATCGCATATCTCATGTATAGATATGTATAACCAGGGTTAACTCTGGTTTTCTTAGTTTTTGTGTTTCATTATATAAAAGAATTCTCTAAATATCAGAACAATGAATTTACGATATGCTGAATATTACTATAATTTACAATATATTACATGAAAAAAGGTGATATAATAAAGTTTTTGGTTTGCTGGCTTTTCTCTTGAAATAATTTATAATATTTTATGTATGCAGAAGTAGGAGCCCTTTTAGCTTATCCCGATTTTAAACGAAAAAACAACATTGCAGTTCTTTCAATTCTAAAAATTAGAACATAGTCTTAAGAAAAAATATCGTTACGTGCGTATGTGAAGCTCTATACCTTAATAACTCTTTTAGGCCAATTTTCTCTGCTAAATAATATTTGAATTTTATTACGGCTCCAGTGAATGTATGAATCCTAACTGACCAGTAGTACCTAACATTATCAAGGCTACTTTTTGTTAACGCCGTAAAGTTATGGAACTCGTTACCACTTCATATTAAAATGATTGTTAGCTTGAGTTTATGTCTTATATTGTACGATATTGTTATGTTATCTTGTTTATATCTCTACCTTTACCGCTGTTCACGATTATGCCGAAAGAGGCTTTATAGTCTTACTGGCACTTTGTAAAGAATTTCTTGACAATCTTGCTGGCCCTATGACATGGTTATCATTTGATTAACGATGCGACAACCTTTTTTTTTTGAAGGAGATTATTTTCACTGTCTTTAACAAGTCAACAAACGTGTCTGAGGACACCTCCCCTGGAGTAGATGGAATCCGAAACGGTCGTCTCAAAACAGGCTTGCTCTTCTTAAAGAATACAAAGCTGTCCTCAGCAAATGCCACATGCCATCAAATTGGTATAACTTTTCAATTGTTACTTTAAAAAATAAAAGTTACTTAAAATCTCAGTTGAAGCATCGCCTTAGTTTCTGCTGCCAGGAAACATTTTAAGAGAATACTCGCTTTACGTTTAGAATGGCATCTAAACTCCCAAAAAATTCGACTTTCAATCTGCCCGGGATACCATCATCGCTCTTTGCTTAGCTATTAAAATTTTACTTTTGTCAAAACTCAAGCGCTTGTCTGACTTGACATGTGACACAGTCAATATCAGCCCTCTAAAATCCCATCTGCACTCACTGTGATAGCTAACAAGATTATGTAACCCGATATACGAGCTTTTTCACTACAAAAACAATCTTATATATTATATGTAGAAAATATTTCACGGATATTCCTCCAGGTTCCGTATTAAGTTCAGTTAGCTTTAATGATCTTTATCTGAGAATGTTTGTATACTAGAATATGCTGACGACCTTGGTGTCTTCAATTGGCACGCTGAACCAGATTCAGAATGTGTACGCATCTACGGTTCCGTTGAAACTTTTAACTCCTTAGGTTTTAAACTGCACGCAAAACTTTCCTCTGTAGAGGTCGCCAATCAATGCTCTCATTTAATGAATGCATTGACATCCATGAGAGGCATATCTTAGGGCTCCGATCCTCTGCGCATAATTAAATTATACACATTTTTACGAACTGTGGCATTAACGGGACGAGTGATAGTACCGAGAGTGAAGATACGCTGAATATTGCTAGCTCGAGTTATGTTAATAATAAATAAAACTTTCAATCCGAAAGTAACATTAAATAATATACTTTTCTGAAAATCATCTTATAAATTTGGAGTCAGTCCTATCGTCCGTTACGTCTTATAGTCCGAAAAATACGGTATATAATTAAAAATCTAGTAAGCTGATGGGCTTGTTGCTTCTTATTTCGTACACAACTTATGCTACAAGGAGGACTTGAGATAGATCCACCTTTTATTATACCGATGAAAACGCCAAACTTGTCTGTCTGTCCATATATTCTTGTGTTCAATCCAAAGGTGGCAATATTTTTGAGATATTTTGATGAAATTTGTTGTACCGACGAGTTTTGGCTCAAGAACGAACGGACGCTTTTCAATTCCATGAATATATTTCTGAAAAACTGCTACTAAAATGTTCGCCAGAATCATCTGCACGTTCAGTACAAAAATGGTCCTGACGGGTAGATTAGTGCGTCTACAAATAACGAGAAAATCTTATTTCCAACTTACATGCTCTCCTGAGACTACTTATTTCAAACGATTTTTATAAAATATGTTTGAAACGCCTTCATATAGCGTTAAAAGACAACCGCATTCTCCTTTAAAAGCCGAAATCTATTCATTTTCCCAATGTGTTTTTTATTTTTTTTCATGGAATTTAAAAACGATAAGGAAGTGCATCAAATTTAATCAAAAAAAAGGCAAAGAAAACGCTGTGCAAGCTGGGTTTCGAAAGTCGACATAATGTATTTAAATTAAAGACCAATCTTAAACAGTGCGTTGATTATTTATAGCAGATTAATAAATTTTATAAAATGATGACTTGGAATACATGGAAAATAAATGAGTGAATGGAGAGTTCTCGTAACCATGTAAAATGAATTGATCGTGAATAGCAACAAACTTGGTTTAAACTGTATTTAATTTCTTTTTCTTTTTTTGTGCACGTATTATATATAAGTGAAGTTATTGAAAGCGCATTCAATGAGTTAATTTAGCCCTATATCTATTTAATGACATCTCGGTTACGAAGTCGAAGCATACGATATAATTATAGCATATGGTATAATCCTTTAAATGCTTACATTTCTGATTCTATTAAAATCGACTAATAGGGGCTAAGTGCGAAAACGCAATGAAGCGTGATTGTCTTTGTCAAGGCCAACGTTAGCAAATCAATCCATTTAACGAATTCTTTTGCTTTGTTCTACTACGTGAGCGAAGTTCATTTCCAAAATTCTTTTAAAATCATTTTTCATCATTTTTTTGATTTGATTTGAAGAATATTTTTTTAAATGGAAAATAAAAATTGAAAACTAAAGTATCAATTCATAGAACATAGAATAGTTATCAATAATATAATGCAAACCATCTTTACTTCGTCTTTTGCGTTTTTACACATACAAAACCATATGATTGGACAATTCCTATAAAGCGTTGTAAAATGTGGGAAGTTAAATTCTAGCCCGAAAAATGCAACCTCGCTTCATTAGTAGTAGTTAGTAAAGTTCTTAAAAGAATTGAAAGACTTGAAGGAAAGGAACTTTTCAAATTTGTACAAAGGTATGTTGCAAAGTAATTGTTTTCAACAAAAACAAGTAAGAATATTAAGTTCGCCATTAGGTGAATATCTTCTGATACTAAGAAAGCGCAAAATAAAATAAAATTTTAATTTTCTATAATGTTAGGTGGCAATGGCCGTTTCTTTTTTGTTTTCCATTTTTGTACATGTGTACTGTAAGGTCGGTCATCCAATATAATATATGTGTAAATTTATTTATTTTATTGTTATATGTGCTGTACGATATAGGTAATGAAAGCAAAAACTCCATTTTTTGGATTTTAAAAATAGAAGTGTTGTCTAACGATTTGATCCATTTTCAACGGTAACTTTCAGTGTTGTTGCCAAATTTGAAGTCGTTAAATCCCTTTTTGCTTACCGCAGCGGACACACGGACTACCTCTGCGTTGCGCAACGTTTTGATAAAATGAATTCAGATTTATCCTTTGATAGCGGGTAAAAAGGATTTCAAATCTTCGACAAAAATACTCACGCTTGTAATATTCAAAAAGCTTACTTTTATTGAGCACATTCTTCAATTGTCTCCAATAGTAACTCCATCACAATAGTCCGCAAACACTCCATATCCAAAAACTTGCTAATCACATTATTTTGAAATTGGTGTGCACTATAGCCAGAAATGCAGATACGTTGACCGCTGTGTAACTTGGAACCCATTTTAGATCAAGTAATGTTCAAGCCATTTTCTAATATGCGAATGTACTCATGTGTCATGTTAACAAAAGTTATATGCGCACAAGATTTAAGGTATATAAGAAAAAGATTGCATATGCATAAGAGAAGATTGAATTTAATATAATCTCAATAATTCATTATGCTTTAGTTAAACACCAGTTTTTGTCAATGCTAGTTCTACGTAAGGTTTTGACGAATTTTGTGGAAAGGTGCCCAAACGAAGCTGCGCTTTATCCGAAATACTGCCAATGTTTCTACGCTACCAAGTACATTAATCTATCTCCTCTGTCCCAATCTCTGTCTTTTTCGATTCTGATTTTGTGAATTTTTTTTGCTCTCCTTTGTTTTCTTTGCCTACACATAATTTTGTTGTTGAACTTCACTTCATCTATACACGAAGTTGCTTGATTTTACAATTGTTATCCATGATTATTCATTTTTAATTAAAAAAAAAAAGGTTTTTTTTTATATAAGTTCAATTTCAGTTCAGAAATGGACTATAAAACTTCCTTTTCTGTTTAAATTTCTTCATTTTGCTCTCAACGCCTAAAATTTCGCTAGAGTAAGTGCGAAAAACTGTTCACCGTTACAATTCAATCTGATGCAGCTGGTGCGAGACAAATGCAAAAAAAACAAACGAACATCATTTGAGTCGGAGAGAGAGATGATATAAAACACATTAAGAATTTTTGTGTCAATCTCTTACAAAACAATGAAAAGCAAATGAGGCGGCAGAGCTAAGCTTACGGACATCTATATATCTATACATCCTCGTGTAATTGTGATTTGTTTTTATGCATGGAGGGAAAGAAAATTTTATATATGTACGTAATTAAACAAAGATATTTTATTTCAAAAACATTAAGTGTATATTTATGAGCAAACTTGTGAACAATTTAAAAGCAACTGATGAAATATTTGAAAATCCTATTTATAAGTCCCCTTGCGACGTCTTAAAGCTGTTTTCATATCTATACTAACATACGATATCGCATTACAATTAGGAGAAGAAAATATTCCCTGCTTTTACATTTGGGAGAAACTTTCCGTTCTATTTCGCATTTTGCTTATCCACGAATATATACGTATTTACAGTTACTGCCACCGGCAACCTCATTAAACTTGGAATGATTTCATAACATCAGTCGAGGCCTTTGGTTTATGTCTTAAAAATAATTTTAAGTAGTGCAACAATGGAATGAAACAAAATCGAAAATTACAACACATGTTAACAAGTATTGCGTAAGCATATTATTTTTAGCCTGAGTAAGCACCGGCAAAGTACTGCCATCTTTTTGCAATTTTGTAATTTCTATAGGAAAATCTTAGTAGCATGAATTGCGGCTGTGAATTCCACAATAGCGGCTGAGTTCCACAAAAGCGGCTGTGAGTTGTAGAAAAGCAGCTGTGATATCATATGATAAGAAAGTATTAAATAAATTTCGGAAAATATGATTTCAAATATCGTAGATTAATTATTTTATTAGTTTTTAGTTATAAGTAGTTTTTGCTTACTTACACTTACAATGTTATCCTTTTCGACTAACAAAAGGAATATATTAATTTTTTTTCTTTTAAAAGGCAATAATATGTTTTTTATTTTATTTATTTATTTATTTTTATTTATTTATTTTTGTTTTTCTTCTTCTAATCAACGCTGTGAATTAAATTTTAATCACATAAACACAATTTTTTCAAGGGAACTATTTATGGAACATATAACAAGGCTATGCAGTAGAAGCAATAAGTAATATTAACAAGTACGAAATTTATATCCTCAAGTTTTAGATCAATATTTACTATAAATTGTAAATTACAATTTTTCGTCTATTGTGAGCGAATCGCGTTTGGCTATCAGCCAAGAATATATATGAAAAATGTGAATTCTCTATTTCGAATTTGGCAAGAGATAGCAAACGAACGGGCTAAAACGAGCTCGAATTTTACGCTGACCAAGAATATAAATACATAAAGCATATATCTATGGTTTAGAAATGAAAAGCCCAAACCATCTTCTATATCTCAAGTTCTCGGTAGTGGGTATACAAAAGATTTGGAAACGTTAACATGCAATACTTGTTGAACACTGCATCTAGTTCGCCTTTAGGAGACGCTTCGGCAATTTCTTCCTGCATGGTAGTGTAATTGAATATGCCAGTAATACGTTCGCCTAATGATAAGGTGGCTGATTCAATTTCCTGATAAGCTTCGGTGCCTTTCTCTTGCACCAATTCTTTAATGCATTTGTCTTTGACCATATCCTTTGCATTTTCCATTAAGTGCTTGCTTGTATTGTGATCAGCGACATCTATTGGTGAAAACGATAAAGTAATGCGAAGTATCAATGCAAGTGAATGTCACTATTTCATTTTAGGTATATTCGATTAAGGTTGACGTCCAAGCTTATTCTGTAAATAACATCGTGAACCCTCTACTTTCTGTTAAATAACATTACGAACGCTCTACTTTCTGTTAAATAACATTACGAACGCTCTACTTTCTGTTAAATAACGTTACGAACACGCTACTTTCTGTTAAATAACAGCACAAAGTAATGTCAAGTATCTGGCCATTCTGGCCATTCTGGTTCAAATTTATTTCACTCTATATCTCTCTTGGCCTATTACAATACATTTGTAATACAGTTAATGAAAAATTTTCCTTTCTATACAATACAAGTTAGCGCTGATTATCAAACAATCGGATCGAAAGGGGATATAGCTTTGGTTATGTTAATCTTTCAATTGTATGTGTGTGTATGTGTGTTATTTTTATTTTTATTATTATTATTGCAAATATAATTCATACTTGCTCCCAGATTTTTATTAATATAGGAATTTCTTTTGGATCTATAAACAGAACAGATTACTGATTGCTGTAAAACATCTGGCCATCTGGCCATTCTCACACGAATTACTGCTTGATAGTTCACAATAGTCTACATGAACTTCGTAAAGCGTTTGTTCGGTCGGCTCGCCTAAAAAATTATTTCGATAAATTAAAACTTAAAAAGTGTTAATTAATTGTTAAATCAATTAATAAAAAGTATTTAATACGTTTCACGGAATAACGCACAATAGATTGAGTATAAAAGCTCTGAAGCAAATCCTTTAATTTTATGAAAAAAATTCTAGTGAAAAATATATAAAAATTTCTTTGGCTTTCATAGTTTTTTTAATGTATGTTTTCTCAGCGGGATGTTCTGGTGTAGAAAAAAATGCACTAGTCTAGCCCAAAAACAACAAGTGTGAAAAGGATAAATATATATATTGATGTATAAAAATATATTGGAAAAATAATATATGAAAGAAACATAGTGAACGTATGTAGTTAAAAAAATGTAACAATGTAAGAAGTACACAAAAAAAAAACATGAAAAATTAACAAAAGACAAAAAAAGAATAAGAAAAAAAAAAGGATCAATCAAATAATTAATAAATTAATGACAGCAATAAATAAAAAAAATATATTAGTGGAGCGAAGGGCATAAACCAATTGTTTGCTTTAAAAAAAGTGTTTTAAGTGTGAAGGGCTATATTACACACCTTTGTCCACATCTTTAGCACTTCATTACTTTTCTGCTTTTTGTGGTTTTCCCTTTATAGTTTTTTTTACATTACTATTTACTATAAAAAAACGTAGCTCGTGTATGTGTGTATTATTATTATTTTTTTTTTTCGCATTATACTGCTTTGGCATAATTTCGCAAGAAAATATGTAGAAAAAGGAACTAAGAACACGTCCTTTTTCCTCTCCTTTATTACAACAGGCTGTGTATACATATATGGATGTACTGTTACTCTTTACTTTTTTTTTTTTATACAGATTTGTGTAATAGATATACTTCCGATTATGTGAATAGAGAATTAAAGAAATAAGAACGAACTTATGTTTTTGATCTGTTCATTTCTCTTATTTATTGAAGAAATGTCAGCATACAGGATAAAACAAATACAAGCGGCCAAATAAATTAAGAAACAAAGAAGTGTTGTACGGAAGGCAGGCAAACAAAAAATGAAATGAAAAGTTTATATATTTTAGTCTCTCAAGCAATTCTGCTGCCTCGATAGTGATATTCTTTCCATTTATTTTTCTTATTTAATCATATAGTTGCGGTTATTAAACTTGGAATATGTTCATGTTGTTCTTATTGTTGTTGTTGTTGTTGCGGTGATATGTGTTGACTCTAGATTTTCCCTACTATTGTTATTGTTATGTTTTACCCCTTCGATCCACGCAATAAATACAAAAAGAAAATATTTCATTTATATTTTTATTCAATTATTTTTAGTTTTTAAGTGCATTTGAGGAAGAAGCAGCAAATGTTTATTTTGCAGTAACAATATTTATGTAAGGTTAAGAGAATGAAGATTTTAAGTGCTGTGTCTCTAAACAAAATTAATTCAGCTTATAAGCAAGCACAGCGTGCCTAATCTGAATTGGATCTTTCCTAATTTTAATAAAACAATGAAAAATTAAGATGATAAGGAAAGGTCGAATAATCTAATGTACGTTTAGACTTAGGCACTTTGCTATTCTTGAAAATTTTCCCTTTAGTGTGAAATTTATTTAACATTTTTCCAACAAAATTTTCTTATCAAAATTCTAACTTGCTAAGAGTTTTCAAAGTTTTCCAATTCAAAAGGCAATTTGCATAAATCATTCTTTCCTTGTGTGTAATGCGGCAACTCTGACACCGGGCTTTTGTTGTTTTTTTTTTCTTTTTTTTTTTTTTTTTTTGTATATTTCCCATATTCCTCTTATGATTAGAATAGTGAATATATACATCATACGAAAGTTATTCACTTACATTGGCAGAGAGCAACTCTGTTAACACCAAATTGATTGATTATACAAACAGCCGTTAGCTAAAATGAGATAACTCTATGTTACCGACAACAAATAATGCACGCATACATAGAGTATATGTCAATAATATTGAAAAGAAAGAAATGCAAAAAAGCAGAAAAAAAAACGATGAAAATGTACGGAAGAGACGGGACTAGAAGATGAAAAGGAGATGGAAAAGTGTTGAAGATGTGCGAGAAAAATGTTGTAATGGAAATTTATGCATACTTATATTTTCAGAAATATAAATTGAAAATTTTTATAAACGAAAAATTGCTCATAAAAACTCATCAAGTGTGGTTTGAAGTGATAAAGTTCAAAAGCTTTTTAAATATCAAATGATCGAAATAATTTCCCTTTCGGGATGGAGATGATTGAAAGTAAAGTGCTTTTAGGTGCATATTGTGTGTAAAGCAAAAGAAATAGAATGTAATTAACAGGCTAAACCAACCAACCACAGAGTGGAAGTACGTACTAAATGAGAATTTTGTTTTATGGATTTTTTGCTTCCTTTACTCCACACACACACACGAGCACACACACACACCAACACACACAACACACACACACACACACAACACACACACACACACAAACACACAACACATGCATACATGTACACACACACACACACACGCACACACACACAAATCACTCGGAGTCAGCCATCAGCATACAATCAATCAGTCAGTCAGTCACAAAAGGCAATAAAATATAATCAAAAGAAAGAATTCTGAATAATGAAAAAAGCCACAAGTAGAGAGTTTTTATTTAATGTTAAGTTTTAAGTGTTCAAAAAAAAAAAAAAAAATAAATAAATAAATAATAATAATAAATAAATAAATAAATAAATAAAATAAAATAATGTAAAATATTTGTATATCGATCAAAGAGAAAAGTAATTTGAAAAATTTGCACAAATAAAATCGATAAGCATAAAAGTATTAAAGCAAAAAAGATATAAAAAGCAAAAACAAAGCATTTAAAAAAGACGTGCCAGTGTATATATCGTGTGTGACGGCAACAACAACAATAACGGCAACAACAACAATAACGGCAACAACATCAACAACATCATCATCATCAACAACAACAACAACGGCGATTTCGAGTGTAGCAGCCAAAGCAATATCAACGTCGAGGACAAAGACGGAAGGAAACTCCATCGATTTTGCACCATCTCTAGACTTTCTCAAGTGGAGTTGTATCGTTTGTGTAAAAAAAAAGAGCGAACAAGTTTAGAGGCAGCGACAACGTCTGTTGTTTGCGTTGTCTTGTCACTCGAGTGTTCTCCACCCTTCCCAAAACTATTTAGACAAAAATCTCAATTAATTTATTTGACATAAATTAGCAGAATATAAACAGCCATTGGCGATAAATGGCTTACAGCGGTAAAATGTTCAAAAAACATTAGATAAAATTTTCGACTGCTAAGTAACGCGCGATGGACAACAGCAGCAGCAGCAACAATCAAGATAAAAAGCCGCCTGGGTCCAATCACACACATCACACAACATCCGCCACATTAACAACGGCTTTACCAGCAAATCAACAAATAGCTAATGCAGCTGGGTCCGTTGGTGCTGGTAGTGGTAACGCAGAACAGTTGCATCTGCCACCGCCTTCGCCGCAATTAGCCCAACATACATCAGGTGCCAATGGCGGCATTAGTGGCTCTGGCGGCTTACCTACAAACACTAGTAATGCTTCCATTTTGTCTGTGCAAGGCTCAATAACTCTACAGTCGTTAGGGGGGAATGTTGGGAACCTTACCAATAATAATACTACTAATAATTATTACAACACTTCTTCGACGCTCCCAACACATTTACAAGCCCCCGGCCCCAGTGCCAGCGATTTCGATTCAGATACAGAGCTCTCCATAGTAGCAGCTTCTGCGCAAGCAGCGGCTGCGGCTGCGGCTGCTGCTCTCGCTAGCACTAATGGATATTCGTCCAATAGCAATAATAGCAACGGCAATGGTAATCAAAGTTTGAATGCTAAACAGCAACGTCAGCAAAAACGACGTCGTGAAAGGGCACAACGTTTGCAGGCTGAACGTGACAACCGCAGTGCAACGATTACAAGCGCGAGCGGTATTGGTGCCAATTCCCTAACTAATGCGGGTCATCTTTACCATGCGAGTAGTGCTAATAGTTTGGGCGAAGACAGCAACAATTCCAATGGCAATTACACGACAAGCAGTAGTAGCAGTAGCAACAACAACAATGTTCTTTTACCACCCACGGATAGCATTGCGTCGCTTCTACTGAATCCGCCGCACTCACCGGAATGTCATGGAGGTCTTATGGGCACGCCAAGCGATAGTGAAGGTGAATCACTTGACGAAGATCTCCTGTCAACATCATCATCATCAACGTTATTACTGCCTCGTGATAAAGCACCGCCTAGGCCTCCACCACCTGTGCGGCGTAAGTTACCACGTTCTCCTGTTTTAGAGGAGGAGATTATTGATGGCTTTGCAATCTTGGAATTCAAAACCTACGAGGATTTAGAGGTGAGTTAGAATACAGAATACAGCAGTAAGTTAATAATATTCGTAGCGTGTTAAAGACTGACGGCAATAAGCTAAGAAGTGGATGTTTACTATTATTGTATATGGTACTCCTTCTTAAACGTGACGAGACACAGAAACGCTAATCACCTTGTGGCAGATTTTAAAAATTCGCTACATGGCGTGCAAACTTGTGAAAAGCTCGTCGTTTGTTAATTGTGGCGTGTCTGGTCGGGATACCTTTCAAGGCGAATGTTCGAATGAATCGAGCTACTGACAAAATATAAGCTAAAATTTGTATAATAATTTAAGAACATTTCCCATCAATTCTTTTCTAATGCGATCCGTAGTATGCTATAAAAATGGGCCAACAACGCAAAGAGAAACGTTTATCTGCCTTAGAAGAATTGACATGCACCTACAGCATTGAAGAAATCAAAATGCCAAAGATCATCGATACTGGGCAACCGCATCCGATACGGGGTATTGGAGCGGGTGGTGGCATCGGTGGAGGAGGTGGCATTGGTTTGGGTTCATTAACGCTCAATCACAATAATAATCACAAGGATAACAACAGTATTCGTATGCAAACGATAAATTCAACAATGGTTAGCAATAATAGTAGTAATAATAATAACAACAATAGCAACAGTGGTAATAATAATAACAACAATCAGAATTCGAGCATTAACATTGGTGGCAGTACAAACCTCCTTAATATGACATCTAGCGTTGATTCCGTAGTAAATGCGGCTCTAACATCGCTGACAACGTCAGCAACAACGACTGTGACTATGACTACTATGGATCATCATTCCATCACCAATATGACCACATCACCATGGAAAGGTTCTAATAATAGCAGTACAATAACCAATCATAACGGTAATAGTAGCAGTGATGTTAAAAGTGTCGTTTCAGCAGAGAACTGCAACGACAGCAGTATGATGATGATTATGGACGCATGTGATGGCAATAATAGTACTAGCCTGAGTAGCTTATCTGTGGCGTCAGCCATTACGAACGTAACAAACAGTTCAAGTAGTGCAATGCCCCTGGCTGTTGTGACCACAAATACTGTTTCCTTAACGAGCTCGAACATCTCCAATAAAACAACGGCAACAAATCCGATCATCATTACAGCATCGACGCCCACTGCAGTACACAAGTCAATGTTAACAGCAACGGCTGCGACTCCGGTAGCAGCAAATTCGCTAAGTTTAGAAGTAACACATCTAACAACGACCACCACAACAACAACAACACCAACAAATCATATCGATAAACTTGTAAATAACTTGGCAACGTCAACAACGCCAACGATGTCGTTGCATCAGCAACATCAACATCAACACCAACAGCAGCAACAACTCGTCACAAATGATTCGAACAAAATAACGGCGATCTCAACAGCACATAACGCCAGCAATAATCATGGTTTAACTATGGTAACTGCTCCCTCGACCAATATGAAGAATATAAATTCTATGATTGGCATACCTGGAGGGGGTTTTAACGTAAGTGATTTGTAATATTTGTCTGTTTAGTTTTAATTTCTCATGCGATTCTTTCTCGTTTCTTTCTATTATTTATGCAGAAATCAAACGCACATGTAATGGATCAAAAAATGCACAACAGTCAGAATAGCAATAATGATATTTTAGCTAATATAACAACAACAACAACAACAATCCTACCAACAATTTCAGTACCAACAACAACGGCCACATTAATAACACCATCATCTTCATTATCTTCAACGGCATCATCATCGTCGTTATCATCATCACCCTTATCGACATCATCATTATCAACGGCTGCATCATCGTCATCTTCTACATCGTTATCTTCTTTAGTGAGTCAAAAAGATTTACATTCAACGGTTTTTCTGAATAGTGGACCCGTGGCTAATCAGACAAAAGTGCATTCCCAGCAGCATCATCATCACCATCATCAACAGCAACAGCACCATCAACTTCAGCAACAGCAGCATCATCATCAACATCAACACCATCATCATCACCATATACCACACCATCAGCATCAACATCAGCATCAGCATCAGCATCATGCCAAAGATGCCCTTAGTGTTTCCAGTGAGCAACAGATCAAAGATCGTTTAAATGATGTAAGTGTTGTTCGTCTTCTTTTTTTTTACATCGGTTATCGACAGGCTAAACCATTTAGAAAAAATTAAATTAAAAACCAGTAAGACAGACAGTCATCTATGCCGTGAAATAAGTGAAATTAAACTTATTAAAATAGAAGTTTTGTAAAAATTTTAAACAATCAAAGTAACTTTGGGTTTGAATTCGAATTTTCTCATGAATCAAAAGAAAAACAAAAAAAATTCTAATACCATCACTGTATTCCAGTTTCCGTTCGTGGATATAAAAGTGTATTGGAAAATACTCAAAATCTTTTTTTAAAGCACCTTCCATTACAAGCTTATTAATGGTGGACACGTTGGAAGCACGGTTTGGATTTTCAAATTTTGTTCTAGAATTTTTCATATTTCAAGTTCATATTTTTATTTTGCGATATGATATCATAGGTTCTCCAATGCTTTTTTCACAAATTGTAGTTACTAGGATGAAACCACCACATCTCCAGTTTTCGCAACGACGGGGATAAAAGTAGAAACCTATAGGAAATTTGTTGACATAAATTTGCAAAACAAAATTCCATCGTTTTTTTCGCGAAAATACTGCAGAATTTTAAAATAGAATTTCCAAGCAGTCGTAGTAGTAGTGGTTATTTTAGATGGATTAATAAAAAGCTATGTCCGCATGTTTATTTGATCGGGACTTAATTTGTTTTGTCTCTTTGTGTAGACTTTCCGTGCTTTTTGATGAGTTCCTAGACCGAATGGTTTTCTTGTTGAGATAATTTCCTCTTTTTAACAGCCAATCACCACTACTTGCCTATTGTCCAAATGTGTGTAAGATTGATGAACGCGTTGGAATTTTGAAATGTGAATTCTTCAATCAATAATTTTAAGGTTAAAATTTGAAAATGAACGACGACATAACCACAATAATTGTCTAACTGGAGTTTACTTAGACTTAAGAAACAAAGGTCCGATATATTTATAGCCGATAGTCGCCTGAAATTTAGATAAACATTTATTTACGATAAAAGTGTCGAATCTTTCAAGCGAGTTAATTTTGCAATATAAACAACCTTTGAGTTTTTTATTCTCGCCCTAGTAAGTATATTAAGTTTTTTAAATATTTACAACATCTAAACATATGCAACGAAGACATGTCTCTTAAAGTTTGTATATTCGTAAACGGTATAAATATCTGAATCGATTGATTTACGTTCGCCTGTCTGTCTGACTGTTCATCAATTATGATCTTAAAAGCTTATATATACAAAGTTCAGTTTGTTTTAATATTTTTTTTTTTTAGCTTTTTTTCCAGTTTTTCACTTCAATTCAATTTTAAAATTAGCTAAATAGTGTTAGGGTTTTACAGGCTTATCAAGGAACCGATAAATCTTTTTTTTGTTTTTTTCTTATTACGATTTCAAAACTTTATTCAAGTGCATTGAAAGTGTAGTTAAATACTTATTCATACAAAACTGTTAGCTGATGTTCGAACAGCAATTAAATGAGTCGTGTTTACATATGGACATCATGAAATTACCTAAAAGTTGCTGCCATCTAAATTTTAATAGCATAATTTCAACAATAATCTAAAGGAAATGATTGCAATTGTTTTATACAAGATTTTAGATTCACTACGAAAAAAATGTGATTGCGACCTCTGTGTGTTTCAAGTTTCAATGAAATTTCGCAAATAATAAATGCATCATGAATACTCGAAGAGGATACCATCGCATATGATATAGTAATCATTTGCTTAAGCTCCATTTAACACAAGCCGCCTGGCCGTGTCGATAAGTCTATGGGACTTTAATAAAAATTGCATCAATTCTTAGAGAAAAAGCTTTCTGGATGTCTTCTGTCTTAGAAATGTGTGCAAACATTAAATCATATTATATGGAAAAAGCTACTAGAGTCCATTTAGGATTTACCTCACAACACCCTCTCCTATTGCATTTTTTAATTTTCTCATATATTTTCTTTAGTTAAATTCTCGTACGTGCTGTACTACTACTAAGGCAAGTTTTGGATACGATGACCATGAATACGATGAATTACCCACATATATATTCGCCAATATTTTGATATGCATCGGGAACATATATATATATATGTAGTTCGTAAAGTATCATAGTGTTTATTAAATTTATAGTTTCTTTTTTGTCACATTAGGTATAACAAACGGGCCTATTTACAAAACAAAATTGCTTTGACTGTTAGATCCATTAGATAAAGGATGGTACAACAGTAAATTCTTTGCGCTAGTTGCAACATCCGGAAATAGAGGCGTCGGAACATTAAATACTTAATTAACCGCTTAAGCCCATTCCATGATGTCTATCTGTCCATCTAATGCTCAAACTTTCACGTTTGCAATTTGAATTACATTTTCCTATTTGATGGATACAAAAGGCTTATGAAAACGGTCCCTATCATATATAACATGGACCCAAGAACGGGGACAATTATGATTTATTTAATTTACCAAAAATATTGATCTGAAATCGGTATCATTATTAAACTAATCAATATCCTTTTTATATGTAAGGCGGACTTGATAACTTTTCGTTCTCTTATGAATTTTCAAAACACTCTGATTTTAGTACATTTATAGTATAATGGGTTGAAAGCAAAAAATTTTTTTAGTTTTTTGATCAACCAATCATATCCAGAATATCAAGATCCTGCAGATCCTTTTGCATTGTTCCCATCAAGGCCAGCAAGGGAGATCTACATCACTTCTCATGTGCGATTAGAGATAGTGTTCCGTTTCGCAGTCGTTGAAGTTTATCCTATTTGCCCGGGTCACCCATAATGCAGCGTTTATTTCACAAGATGTGCTATTAAGAAAGGACGCGTGACATAAGGTGCTGCTGTTCACAAGTGAATAGAGAATGGCCATTAAATCAGCTTAACAGAGATAGCTGGATTAAAGATTTCAATTTTATCGAATTGAGGCATAGCTCGATTCATTTTGCTGTGGGACAGGGCATTAAGTCGCCAATAAAACGATTATTAGTAGTTATTAGGTAATTAGCTTATTAGATTCTAGATATCCCATCATCTGGTAAATGTTCATGCCTCACGTCTACTTCATGGTCAGATGGAGCGGACTGCGTAATTGCCTTAGTGAGTTTGAGTTTCTTAAATACAACGGTCGAGGTACCATCTGGTTTCAGAATTTTGCGGATATTTATTACCTTTCCAACACTCCTAGGATAGGTATCGAGCATCCTACTGTTTCAAGCGGAAATAGTGGTTGATTGCTATGTGGCAAGGAACAACAACAAACAAATATTTCAGACAAGACATTAACTTTGTTAATCGGTTCAGATATTATTTCGGTCGGTCGATACGATCGAATGGTTTAAAATTGCCTTCAAGAACGATCAGAAGTTTTTACCATAGTTTGGTATAGCAAGAACTTTGTCTACGTGCCTTTGGCTTGTGCAAATCGCTATCGCACGGAATATCTGGTTGTGGCTATATCCAGGTCGTTTGCTAAGCAGATTGCTGCTGCAGTTGTTGCGATTAAGATGTGATGCCAAGCTTGCCAGCTTATTCTTTAAAACGAGACTATATCCCCTTTTTCTTCATTCAAATCACGCGCCGGTTATTATTGTCGTGATCTAAATCAACGACCTAAATCGATATGCGATTTAACGATTTGACTTGACTTATTTCTTTTATAAACTCAAACTTGCCTTTGAAATAGCAATAGGAATCAAAAAAGGGGCTTTAATTAATTTGTGTTGTTGGAGGGAAATACCCGCATTAAGGGGAAACGTGGTCAAAGTCTGATAGTCCATGCACGATGAGTCTGTCTGGTGAGTAAAAGAATAAAAAAAAAAGAGGTCGATAACCCGATATCGACGAATGGTATAATTGTTTTTGAACGGTCAGTTAACTGCCGATGACTTGGGTCTCCTAAGAACCAACACAGACGTGATATTCAGCTTCCAAAGGGCTTATCCGTAATCGATCGCGGCCAAGCGGAAGATTCAACTGATCAATCCGTTTCTAAAGAAGTGAAGTTACGGTGAATTTTTGTGTGACATGCATTTGTCAATCAACCTGCATTATGAAAAGAAAAAGTTATAAGACACTTGACAAGTCTCATAATCAGCATAATCAGCAGCATGTATATTGAACTCTACAGAACTACTCTAGAGAATCGTTATCGCCACTTGGCCGAGAGTTGATTAATCTTATCTTTACGTTTTTAAATATAGATTCGTTTCACTTAAGGCTCACTTCTCTCTGCCCACCGGCGGATTTTAGTTGAGAGATGAACCAAACTGGAGTTACTAGCACCGACTGCAATCATTCTCTCAACGAAGATGAAGCCTTTCTAGCCATTTTCGCACATAAATTGAATATAATTTAATGTAATGGATAGATATTGAAAGAATTGAACAAATTACGTAAAGAAATTAAATATTTTGCAGTTATCTCTTGACTGGAATAGTGGCGCATAAGTTGAATTTCTTTATAAATGATTGACGAACGATTCGTTCGCAAGTTTAACTAAGAAACAGAAAACTTGATTATCTATACACATTCGGAATTTTCACCACCAACACATATGCATGAATGAATTTTAAATGCAAAATATTTTCCATAAAAGTCTCTTTTAATATTTTAAAATAGTTCCTAGTTCCTCTTAGCTTAAGAACTTTTTGTGACCTTTGCACGAATTTCAGAAAAGTCAAGTGCTGAGATATTTGATCAGCGAGATCATTCAAATCATTTATGATGAACGTATCCAAGGAACCAAAGAAAGGTTTTATTATCATTTCAAATTGTAACATAACGTCCTAATGCAAGTGATAGTCTCTTTCTAATCACACCAGACTTTGATTACCACGTAAGTGCTCGATGGGGCTGTTAGAGAAACCTATTATGTAGTGTCTTGTGTTATGTCATTTGTCATCGCTCTTTCTTTTTTTATGCTTCCTACAGGAGATCATGTGTTTTTCGCTTGATACGTTTGTGTAAACACTACACTTTTCCTATTGCCGCCAGCCATCGGCTCGTTTCGATTTATGCCACTGTTATCCCTTACGTTATCTCTTAAATAGTGAAAAAAATGACATGAAGAGATATACGGGTATAACAAATTTGGAGCACGCTTTTCAAAAACTCGAACACTCTCTGTTTCTTTCATTCGAATTTCCCACAATATCTTTAAAATAATCACTACACTCTGTGGGAAAAGGGGAATGGGGTTATAATTCAACAGTTTTTCATTCAGAAAAGAAATCATAATAAAATCAATATATCTAAAAAATCCTACTGCATCCTATTTTTAGGTAGTGCAGTATTTGTGGATTTTATATTCATTTTTTTAAATCAAGTTTAGACCAAGTGTAAACACTGCTCGCTATTGTCGAGTCACTTAGACTGATTGACTGACTGCGTCACGAGCATGATTCCGGTGTTAGAAGGAAATAATCCTTGTTTTCGATAAATGTTATTATTCTATGCTATCTTCTTTCCTTACATCCAAAGAAAAAAAAGTGGCAAAAAAATGCTAAGCCTTACTCCTCCTTACGCTTCATGATTACGATATTAGCAGTTGAAACAATCGACTTCCGACGCATATAAGTAAGCATATTGATCGAGAAGTTCTTTATAATTGTGATGACACGCCTCTTAATAATTTGTTTGGAGCGTAATGCGAATGAAATAAAGAAATTTCTATATATTGTAGAAATCGTGAAACTTTATTTTCTTTATCTTCTTCTTATTTATTTTGCAATCAATAATAATGGATATGCTTTTTTTTTTTTTTTTTTTTTTTTTTTCAATTGTTAGTTACTTATTATTTTTCCTTAAAACATTAAATATGTAAAGAATGACTTTGTAACATTATTCTGTTTACCGTAAAAATAGAAAAATAACTCTTCTACTCGGTCTAACTATTAACCACAATTTTAGATACCACTTATGGCGAGTAACTTGTCACACATAATCTATCATATACGAGTATTTCAGTGCCACATAAACATTTTTTTTATTTCCTTTTATGGTAACGCTAAGCCAAGAGATGATTTAAACTATAAATCTAATCATTCTCTACAACGTTGACAACTAACTATACCGGCAGATAATTTTCCAATATTAAATCCAAACGTACTCACTGGAATGCTTCGAATATTTCTTAAGTAATTAGAGCTGAATTTATTATATTTATCTATAAAAAAAAAAAAAGAAAATAAATAAAAAAAAAAAATAGTAATAATAGTAATGATACTAAAAAAAAAAAAAAAAAAAAAAAAAAAAAAAAGTGAAAAAAATTTTTTAACCAAAAAAAAAAAAAAAAAAAAAAAAAAAAAAATGTGATTAATATTGTTAAACAAGTATGTTGTTGAAACAAAAAAAAAAAAAAAAAAAAAAAAAAAAAAAAAAAAAAAAAAAAAATTGGGGATTAAAATTGTTAAAAAAATTTTTTTTTAAAAAAAAAAAAAAAAAAAACAAAAAAAAAAAAAATAAATAAATAAATAAATTGAGCTGAATGTAATTGATTTTCACAAGTTCTTAAATGACTTAATTGAAGCCTTTGTATTAATTGTTTGAGTTCGATAATACATAATAGAATTTCAATTGTTTTTTTGTCTTATTATTTATTTTTTATATATTTATCTTTTTGTTGTGTGTGTATGTGTGTGTGTGCGCGCGTGTGTGTGTGTGCACTGAAATACTTCTCTGAATAATTTACAGTAGTAAAAAATATTTAAAGCCATAATATACTTAGGGTAATAAACGTGTTTGTTATCTGGCATTATTTGTTTATGACTATTTTATTTTTTTTTTTTTTTTGGTTTAGTTTTATTACACTTTATTTTATTTATTTATTTATTTTTTTTAAATACTATATTGTTGTTTTTCAAAGTATTTGAATCATTTTATTTTCTTACATTTCCGCAGGCAAATACTAGAGTTAATAATGTTGGAAAAGGATTTAATATCGTAAGTATCACACTTACGTGATTTTTATAAACGACTTTTAAATTTATGGTTTGTTAATAAATACCTTTTTTTTTTTCTTCTAATTTTTTCGGTCACAGTGTGATAGCGGCAATGATGAAAATAAGGTGAGTAATTATTCGTATAAGCACACTTATAATATATTATAAAATAACTTTGCGCCATAATTACGAAACAATACAGAATTTTTAAATATTTACTCATCTAAAGCTTGAAAAAAGTAACATTTATTACGATAATATCTTGAAAAATTAATCAAAATGGGGAGACTATGTATGTTCCCTTCTAAGTGATAAAACACATCTATCTTATGATTTAGTTACATAATAATATGTTTTATATTTCGCCGGTAAAAGTTACTTCTTGGCGGTTTCCAAATCACAAGTGCGGTAGAGTTTCCTTTGGCTGTAGCTATAGCGGGTGCCTAGTCGTTAAAGGCATAACACTTGTCTATTCGGCACATACCCGCTAAGCTGTAACCACCAGCTCCATCTCTCTCTCTCTCTCTCTCTCTCTCTCTCTCTCTCTCTTTCCCGCTCGCTCCTTTTCCTGGTCATATTAAAAAGAACAAAACTTTTTATGTACATGTGTGTACACATATATCTAATTGGGATGAAGTAGGGATTTTGGTTTCATCTAAGTATTTTCGTAACTTAATTCCTTATAAGACTACACAAGATACAAAATACTGGTACAAAAAGATTCTTTCACTTCATCGTTGTTTCCAATGGAATGAAATGTCAGAAGTTAATCCGAGTTAATAAGTTTTTTACAGTTGAGAGTACTAGGGGCGGGATCCTTTTGTGATTAATAGTTGCGCGTACGAGGTGACGCTGAAATTAGGAAATGTGTATTAAACATGATATACGAGACTTTTGGCTCAATGATGTGGTGTTTGGCAAAACGCTGTTCTAACATGTATCACTTTGATTGATGACCAGTTATAGAAAATATCAGCAATCGGAAAATAAAAATTTAAAAGCTTTCGTTTGGGGAGTAGTCCATCATTACTCCTTCAGCCCTTGTGCTCCCTCAAAGATGCTTTCGTCTAAAAAATCTGTAGTCGTTTAACAAATTCTATTGAATGCTGGGAAGAGGGCGAAATCGCTTTACTCGAAATAACTACACCGACGCGGATAATTAAGTAAAGGATAAGCTTTCCCATTACGAATCTTCGAAATCACTCCAAATTAACTCAAATATTTCGAGTGTTCGTAAGCGCTTGCACCGCGGACCACACAGCACAGCTACTTGTCGTTTTTGCATATCGCAAGAGAACATCGAGACTTTCTTAAGGCCTGCATTCTCTTTTGCTTATTTTCGTGAAATGCTTTCCGTCAAGACACTGAAGCAATAAAATCTTATCACGCATCATTATTTCATTTGCAACGGTTCGAAATGACTTACTGTGTAAGTCTAGAGTTGTTTTATGCTCTCTAATATCAGATGAGAAGGAATTTTGCTTGCAAACAAATCTCAGACCAAAATATTGTGTACAAAAAATACTCGATACAATCGTCGTTATGTGGAGATATTAATGTATTAGTTACGTTTGATTTATTGGGCAATGATTGCATAATTTAGAATATGTTAAATGTAATAAGTGGACTGATTTCGAAAACTTGGCAAATAGCAACGAGATTTGAACGTCATGGAGAACGTGGATAAGATCCAACAAGTGGATAAGATCCAACAAGAGGAAGCGTATACGGATTGCACTACGACGGACGAACGAACGATCATCTCGAATTTGAAGATTATGAATGAGCGAATTGTGTTACCGTTTTTACATTCAGACTTACGATATTTTACCGTAATTATAAGTAAACTTTGCTCAAACGAGGTGTATTTCACAATTCTATTTTCATAAAAGTGAAGATATCGTTCAGAAACTTCGGAAATGCTGGGTACAGAAAGAAAATGCGTTTGATTGAAATTCCTTTTCTGTTGTGATGTTATTCATAAAAGGAACCTCCAACCACAAACCATAAGTAAGGATAAGTGAATACTTTGTTACGCGGGCAAGAGTTCTACGGCCTATGGCAAAGCTAGTAAGGTTATCCTTTGTAATTTGCCGTACGAGCTGGAAACCACGCGATTACTGTAACTGTATTTGCCAACAAAAAAGAAGAGGATAATTTTTTTCAATAGCATTCTTCATGCCAGCAGCAACTAACCGCCGAATACATAACAAACGCTTAGACGGTGGGAGATGATTTGCGCGGGAATATATCTTGCATAAATCCGGATTAAAACAATCAGTGTATCATTTATTTCAGTAAAATGTAAAGCCTACCGGGTGCTATTAAACTTCCGTTTCCGTTCCCATAGGTCTATAAAATCTATGTCGCACGATTTCTGATGAGTTTTATAATTAAAGGTTATAGTGTGTGCTATCGTCAAAATGGCAATAAGCCATCGAATGAACCGAATCTTAAATTTTTATCTTTATCCGTATATTTTAAACTTAATGTAAGTCTGTGTATAGTTTTATAGCTTACACCACTCGTGATGAGGATGCACTAAGTTTCCGCGGATGTATGCAACAACTTTGACAAAAACTTAACATGAAATTAACATATTTATTTACTGTGCTAAGGTTTATTATTCGGATTGCCTCTCCCAGGCATCCCAGGCAGGATCTCATGATAAATGAGCCTTTACATGGTAACAACTTCTAAAGTTGAGCTCTTATTATAAACATAATAAGTGAAGAGTAACGATATCCTTGGCAAAAATATTAAATTTATTGAACTTGGATCACGCCCGTTCACGTTTTGAGCCCGCTCCCGTATAAGCGTGCCCATCAAAAGTAGGCATTTATTGGGTATATATTCTCTTGGTGTTTGCCCTCGCATTAAAAACTTTGTGGCTTCGAGCCGACCTAGTCATCGAATTAGTTTCGCACAACTTCAACTTTGCCGTACCCCTATTCCGCTTAATATGACTGCATCGATTTGGACCAATGATAATTAGAAAAAAACTCGTCCGGAGAGTGCGCCGCAATCGGAAGACGTTCCTCGCCTAAGTTAAAGATTAGTTTCTGGGCTACTTTTGCTTGAGACAGATGGACGTATACAAATTTTATCAATTTCAAGATGAAAATTTTTTGCACAAAATCTCGTAAATCACTTTTTACTTGTCCTCATACCTTAATGCATTTTCACTTCAAGAGAATTAAATCGTTTCCACGGCTTTAGCTGCTTCTTTTTCACAGTACTGTAAATGACATAAATATTCACTTCACACCTTTATATGTACTAAACGGCAGCTTGTAAACAATCAAAACTTATACCGTACAAGCCATCAATCAATATCTGAGCTACGTATGCCCAAAGTCTCAAACAAAAAGAAAAAAGACAAAAAAAAAAAAAAATTAACCCATCATGTGCGTTTTACGAAGAAGCAAGTAATACCAATTTACGGAACTTATTTGTACATCGAATACATGAGAGGAAAAATACATTGTTTTGCATTTTATGTTGGTAGGTAGGTAGGTAGGTACTTTGCATCACTAGCCACTACCAGATTAGCGAACAAGTAGCTTTTAGCCGATGTACAAAAGTAAATTTCATCCATATATTTATTACTCTCTTTGCGCAAGAAAATATGAACTGTGCACATTTTCTCTAAAATCAATTTTGAAAATCATCGGGGATTCGGCCTAAGAACGCCAGCCAGCATAGTATATCGGCAAGAAAAAAAATATAAAAAAACATGTTTCGATCTGTGATTAAAAATTAATCAATAACACTATTCCTGGACTAAAAGCCCGCATATATTATGTAATACTTAAGTCATGTATTAATTAGTATTTTGAATTCTCTTTACCTACCATGAACCCATGTATTATATGTTTCCCTGTTTCGATGCTTTACCCCAGCAGATAAAAGACATATTACACCTGTTTCCCTATCTATATATATTTACTTGGCCGGCATATGTTAGTGATATAATTCAGCTCTCAATCACTCTATCCGTCCGATTCGTTTTCATATATATAGAGAGAGTTGAAGCATTGCCTAACTATTCTTTTGGCTCATAGGCTTACAGGCTCACAAGCGGGATATTACTCTAAAAATGCCTATAGCCATTTAATATTATAGGGGAAATATGATCTTAATCGGGCAATTTGAATAAAAAATATTGACACGTCTTTTTTTATATGTTAATTTGAAAAGGGTGGGGGTTCATCCTAAGGTGATTAGATTATTATTTATTTTTTTATTTTTGCTTTGCATTTTCTTCTCCTATTAAATTGATTTATATTTAAATGCTGTTTCAGCTTACGTGTGCGCATTCAATTAATATACTTAGCAGATTTCTTCTTACCGGTGTTAGTAATGAATGTAATAATGCCGTAATAATAAACTGCGAAATATGTACTTAAATAGGTATATATATATTTATATATATATATTGTATGTATACGTCCGTCATCATTCATTATGATATGAATGTTCATTATATCTTCACTGTTTTTTTTTTGTTTCTTTTTTTTTTTTTTTTTCATATGCCATAAATTAAAAAGAGAATTTTGTTAAAACCATTAATACTACTACGACTACTACGACTACTACTACTACTACTACTATTACTACCGCCAGTATAACAACAACAACAACAATAATAATAACAATAACGGTCGGAGGTAGATAAATTAACATTTAGCCTTCTGGCATTAACAATAACAGCAATAACAACGACAGGAATAGCAGTAACAGCAGCAACGAAAAAGAAAAAAATTTTTTTTTTTAAACACGAAACAAGTTAATATTTAACATTAGCGGGCATAACCGCACTTTTGTCTTGATGGCAGCAATTAAACAGACAGGCATGTATGCAGGCAGGCAGGCAAGCAGGCAGGCAAGCAAGATTGTAAAGGGGTTTCCCCTTCAAGTCTCTTGTCTTATTTTTTTTTCCCTTGTTGTGTTTATTTTATTATTTATTTATTTTTGCTTTTTTTTTTTAAATTTTAATATTTTTTACAGAAATTTTTTGCCCTGCACTCTTCGTTGCTGCATACCTTGACTCTTGTTTTGTCACCTTTTTTTATATTATTCCTCTCTTTGTTGTCGTTGTTGATTTGCATTGAGAAATGTAAGTGCGAATGTGTGTATGCATGGATGTGTGTGTATATGTATGTGTGTGTGTGTGTAAGAGCAAGTATATGTATACGTTGAAATTCAATTTGAAGAGGGAAAAAAAGGTTAATTCGCGCGCATTAAGTGCAAATTAGTAAATTACACGTTCGCGTTGTCGTCGTTGCTGTTGTTGTTGATGATGTTGTTGTTAGTGTTGTCGTCGTTCACATGCAAATTAAACGATAAATTAGCAGACAAAAAGTGTAGAGTAAGCTTTACAGCTTTTCTATACATTATATATTATGTAAAAGTGTGCGTGTGTATCTTTTCTTTTTTTTTTTGGTCGTTTTTCTACACACTCGAGTTACCACTTGAAAAAGCAACACAACAAAATTAAAAAGTAAATTAATGTTTTTTTTTAAATGTTTGCTTAATATGTATACGCATAGATATATATATATAAGTGCGCGCGCGTGTATGTGTGTGTATGTGTACGTGTGTGCGTGTGTGTGTGTGTTTTTGTGATCTTTTGTGCTAATCCGTAAAACTTTGTATACATATCGTATATATGAGTAAAGTTTGTAATTGTGTTGAATGAATACTTTGCAAGTTAGCATCTATCCTGTACATATGCGTGCATATACATGTACCGGATTTGTTCGGTAAATCTCTGAGTACTAGATATTAGATAGAAAAGTTTATACCGAAACTTTTATGAGTGGTGATGATGGTGAATGCCACCACGAAATTCTCTGTATGTCGTGTGTCGCATATACCTACGTACTCACATATATCGTACATTATACTAAGAAATCCATTTGCCGTAAAACTCATAACGTCGATGACAACAACAATTATAAAAAAGAAAAAACTTATTTGGTTGTAAGCTCTTGTGCACAGTCAGTAATGTAAAAAAAAAAAAAAGAGTAAGACTTGTTCAAAAGAAAGACCCAAAAACGGCACTCTGAGATTTCTATATTTGTATATACATAATGCATACATAGTACATTCCGTCTGTCAGAGCTGTAACTCGGTTGAAGGAAAAGACAAAAAAGAAACATAATGTGTTTTAAGTTTCTAAAGTCAAACTTGACTTGTCATAGCCGTCATCATCATAGTCAAACACACAGTTACAACAGTCACCGTCATCACCATCTCATACCAATCATCATTATCGTCGTCCTCATCGGCATCGCCACCATCCACATCGTCATCATTATCATCATCATTATCATCATCTGCTGTTG
The DNA here is from genome assembly GCA_000688715.1 of Glossina pallidipes. Taxonomy (NCBI): domain Eukaryota; kingdom Metazoa; phylum Arthropoda; class Insecta; order Diptera; family Glossinidae; genus Glossina; species Glossina pallidipes. The sequence continues at coordinate 923,734 of KK499807.1, forward strand.
CTGGCTATATGGCTATATGGCTATATGGCTGGCTGGCTGGCTGGATGGATGGCTGGTTTGTTGGCTGGTTGCATTGCACAAAATTCAAACAGTGGTTTAGGTGTTGTGAAGGGAGTGGCGCCTCTTCATTTTACAGACAATTTGTTTGCTTGCCTGGCACTTTATACAACCAGAGTTGATTGTTTGTGTTTGTGAGTTTTTTTGCTTTTTTTTTTTTGTCTTTATTTTACTGCTGCTGTCATTGTTTTTGTTGCTCTTTTCTGTGTGTTTCAAACACATTCTTACCTACACATATATTCATGTCTTTTGTTTATTTTTTGCACGTTTTTATCTTTAGTTTTGTTTTTTGTTTTTTTTCTTTTCTTTTTTTGCTTTTTTGTCCTTTTTTCGCTATTTAAACGTTGCCATTGTGTGTTTATACACCAGGCGTTAAATAAAAGCCATACGTTACCGTATGTAGGATGCACAGGAAGAGGAAGTAATAAAGGAACTCGTTTAAAGTTAATCGCATTCCTTAAAGGAAGTTCCGTATAGAATGTTAGATTGCAATAAAAAAAAAAAAAAAAAACAAAAAAAAATGGGTTAATTCTTTTCTAAGGAACTAACGCATACCGAATAAGTTATGACAAACTTAAGATATCTGTGATATGGTGGTAGCACTAAGTTGCCATTGTAATTGTCTTGCTGATGCCTTTCTCTGTCCGTAATTGTGCTTTACATTTCATTTAAAGAAAAGTGCCGTTCATTTATAATTTTATATGAGTAATTAGCTTGCACAATAATAATATTGTTCAACGCTCCCCTATTGCTATCTAAAATCAATTTGGAAAAACCAGATATTTGTGTCGACATTTTCAAAACATATTTATGTACTCTTTCAAAGTATTTAGCTTTTTTTTGTTTCCAAAGAGTCAATAGCGTGTTGAAAATCTACAAAAAGTAATGTGTCGTACAAGGGAAGAGAGTACTTTAGGCAAAACTGTCGAAATTCATTGCGGAAATTTGAATCTCGAAATCCATATTTTCACTTAGATCGATTGGCTAACGCTGGTGGCGTTTAAATAGAGACATTAATCGATTGCGATTTGTAGTTGGGACGAGCACAGAAATCACAGACAACATCAATGTTCTTGTTTGGTATTTCGAGGTTGCTTCCGAATAGATATTCCATTTTCCTTACTGATATCTATCTATACCCAATGAAAAATTAATTGAAAATATTCTAGTCTAAGATATTTGCTGGATTTAATTCTTTAAAAATAAAATTAGTGTTATATATGAGTTAACCCCTTCGCGACGGCGCACCTGAATCAAACTTTGCCATCAATATCTGCTTGCAGTGATTGACGTACACAGATAGCGCGGGCCACTGTAAATTAATAAATGACTGCTGTATGTTGACGGCAGCAGCCGTTGTGCTGCTTCAATCGACTGCCCTACATACAGCGAAGTCTCTTTTTACACGGTAGATGCGTTCTTTAAAAATACGTGCAAAAAAAAAAAAAAATCAAGCGAAAAAATATATGTGCAACTTATTGTAATTTTCCGGATATGTTCCACAACCTTGAAAAATCGTGTAAGATGAAACAATTCCAAATATTTTCCCAGAAAACTGTGCGAAAAAAGTAGTAATGAAATCCATATTACATTTTATAAAACAAAAAAAAAAAAAAAGCAAATAAAAAATTCATATTTATTATAAAAATGAATTAAAATTAGTGTACAGTGAAAATTCAGTCCATAAGTACAACACGCAAATATTTAAATTGAAATAAGGAATAAAAGTCAATTTTCCAGCTCTAACAAACACTAGCGTCGTTAAAAGGTGTACGGGTATAAATCGAGTTGATTCATGCTGGAAGAAAAAATTCAAGTAAAAAAATATATTGCCGAACCGTGTTATTTCAAAATCGTGTTAAAAAAGCATTGTGTGTGAAGGAATTAAAGTGATTCCCGTTGTTTGTGTTAAATGTGATGAAATAAAGCTGGTAGCACTTAGTTGTGAGGCAACTAAAAAATATTGCAGTAGGTAGCAGTGAATGGTGTTATGTCTGTGATTGTTGTCGCGTTTGAAGCCAACTATTGTGCAATTCTGATAAGAAAGCTTTTCTTCAGGCAACAGTGCATTTTTTGACATTTATAACTTTTTTTATACGTTATAAATGAAAAGGTATACTATATTTTAGGACAGGCAAAACATGTAAATGTAAATGCAAATTTTCGGGCGGAAAGAATAGAATCAATTTACTTTGGAATTTTATTGTTTTTTTTTTTAGCAAGTGGTGTATATATCATATACCTTTGGGTTGGATGGGCTTCCTGATATACGTATAGAACACATTACATTTCTCTTTATTTTGTGCTCGCTTGCCAGTTTGTCAGGCCTTGCTGGTTGTCGCATGCCATGTTAAGTTGCTACTTACTTCCTTTTTGTGCCTTAACGTCTGCTGGTCAATGTTTTCTTTTTTTCGTTTTTTTTTTTTTACCATTCTTTGTAAATGGCATTAAATGTCTAAGGCAATGAAATCCAAGTGAGTTTTGCTGCTAACAAAACAAGAAGAAATAAAAAATAAAAAAACTTCTAGAGTCAACAGCTAGCTAGCTAACCAGTCAAGCATGCGGTTAGTCCTGTTAACGTGACATACTATTTGGTGCGGTGTTGGCCTTTTAACCAACACTGGCTGGTTTATCTATGCAAACATACACACCACGTAACCGTATTTCAGCTTTTAACTAAAGTAACGCTTATTCACTTTAGTTTTGTTATCGTATCTGTTGTAGTTGTTCTTGTCGTTGTTATTGTCTGCGCTTAGTAAACTCCCCGGTATATCGTAACATAACACATAGCACACAATACACATGTTATACATTGTAGTACTTCAACGTTATATGTTACTGTATGAACACATAATAACATCCACAATTACCCTTAGCACACAATGTATTCACGTATAAGTATGTGTATGAATGAATGTTTCGATGTATGTTGTTGGCAAGTTGTCAGAATGTAATAGAGCCACAGTTAGTTATATTACTGTTAAATGGCCCCAGTGTGGGGCCCTTTTTTATGAACTATACTTGTCTTGAATAGGCATCTACACATACAGTCAATGCAGTCAACCAGCCATTCAGTCAGTCAGTCAGGCAGCCAGGAGAACAGGCAGCCAGCTAACTATAACAGCCATAAACACACCGACACATTATACCTTATATATATATATATATATATATATGTGCATATATATATACATAAATCCACTATACAAAGAATTATTCATTCCCATAGAGAATTTGATATGAATGTGTGTACGTACATTCAGGCACACACTCCCAACATGTTTATAGATATTGCCAGTTTTAGACAATCAATTTGGTACAAGCTAATCAAATATTAATAAGCTTTTACTCGAAGTGTATATATTATATATGTTTGTAAATGATTGTGCCCGTATGCTTGTAAAATTGAACACATTTGAACATTTGTATGTGCATGGCTTAACCACCCGTGTTAAATAGAGTAATAGAAGCAGAAGAAAAATAAGAAGATGAGAAACAGAACTGAGCTGAACTGAATTAAACTGAACTGAACTGAACTGAACTGAACTGAAATGAAATGAAAGCCGTACACTTAGGGCAGAGAGCAATTGATATTCAATATTTGACAATTATGTTTGTTGTTAAAATAATAATAAAATTACCAAAATCCTCTTGAGAAATGTGAATATTGTTTGTTTCAATACCTTCAAAGACCCATTGTTCATGGTGTAATACAAAATTTATATATATATATATATATATATATATATATATATATATATATATATATATATATGTGTGTGCACATATATACATATGTACAAATATATACATGTACACAAATAAAGCATACTCATCACTATGCTTACACGTACGTACGTACGTACGTACTTGTTTACGGATAAAACATGTCTACGTACGTACGTACGTATCTACATATGCTTCACCATTTAATTGTATCCTGATTTTATATGTATGAATAAACTCTCAAACTGTTTGGGTAAATTTTGTTATGCTTTGTTGGTTTATCTCGTATGTGAATGTGCTCGTGCGTGTATATTTTGCTGTTGCTATTCCTGCTGTCGGTGTTGCCGTTGTTATGTGCGAAAATACCCAAGAGGAAATTTTTAAGTTTACCACAAGTGATACTAAATATAATACGTAGTCTAAACAATGTTCAAACTAATAAAAGACATGGATCGCATAACGTTAAACTTAAATGCCTGAAATCGAATGAAAATATGCCTTTCGATCTTCTAAAGGCTCAATATTTATTGTACATATTTTATATACACTTGTTTTGAGGTTACATTTGAAATAGCGTTCGTTTCCCAATGTGAGGTGTGAGTTAAAGAAATCTTTATTAACATGTTAATCGCCCTCCATATTGGAACGTTACGCAAATGGCTAACATGCAAAAATTCATTAAAAATCAATAATTATACTGACCATCGATCTGCAACAAAGAATTAAGTAAATTGTAATGTTATGAGCTTATTTTTGATTTTTGTTGCCGCCAAATACTAAATAATTTGACCAGAGGGTCGCGTTTAGGTCTCTAAAGACACACTATCAACACAGCAGTATTCCCCTCGTATACAACGCATATCGTTCGAATAAAAAGAATGAAGTGAATATTATCTTGATTTTGATAAAAAAAAAAAATTTTTTTAAAAATTGTAAGAAATATTTCAACTTTTACTTAAAGCACAGCGTTTCACATACGATCGTGGAGGAAAGTTACTACGAACTTGTATCAATAGCAATAGCAATAGGGAAAGAGAGGGCCATAAAGATACGCTATACTCTACAGCTTTTTCATGGATATATTAGAAATTTGCATAAAATCTTCTTAATAGATCTTCTAGGTTGCGGTATGGATTGTCCACGTAATTAATAATAATTCTTAAGAAGCACAATCCGGAGCATTGCCAGTTCACATAACATAAGAAGCATTTCAAAAACTTACGAATAGACTTCGGTCAATTGCAGTCGCCTTTGCGCGTAGATAATTCATGACAACAATATATATATATATATATGTAAAACTAAAGTATTCTATTCCTGTGTACTTTATATACATAACGTCACAAATTTAATCAATGCAGAGAGAGTGCAAAGATTGCAATCTAAAAGATTGCGGCAAATTATAAAGAGTTCTTGGCCTTAAACGCAACCTCCCCCTTCTCGTCGCCGTGGGCTAACTAGAATGAATTGTAGTTTTATGGGAAACTAATTAGTTAATCTGATGAGACAAGACGTCAGTCTTGAGCGTTCTATGCATAAAAGGGGGAGGGGGGCAAACCCGCAAAGAAAATATCACGCTTGCTTACCCTTCCAAACTACCGTTCCAAGTGTTCCGAATAAATAATCTTGAATGTTATGTGTGATCGCTCCGGCGTCAATAGGAACTTTAATTTGATCGATATTATCATTATAGTAATGACCGATTAAAGGGAGAAACATCTATGAAATTAAAATCGATTTCGTCATATTCCATCAATGAAAGGTTGAAGAATTTTTCCCTACACATAACGCATATGTTCACAATAATTGCGTCTAAATCCTATAAATTGATTGTTATCTCAAAGAGCTTACCTACATATTTAGGTTTAATACCTATGCTCATTGCATTAGCAATCGATAAAATAATTTTATAAAATTTTGCAAAGATTTCCTATAGGGAGGGTTTCCGTCGTTCGCATGATAGTGAATCAACTATGTAAACGAACTCAATTTGTGTTTTGTGTGTTCCATTACTGAATTCGTTTTTGTTGTTGGTGTTGTTGTTGTTGATTTTTCCTCTGGTAAATGTGATGCTGTTATTTGTATTCTTTAGAAAATTTTGGCCGGCTGCGGGAAAGAGAAGAAAAATGCATTGTCGACAAAACCAAAGGCAACTATGAGAATAATTCGTAACTAACAGCAACAATTTGTCATGCATTTCAATGGTTTGAAATACCATAAGCCAACGAGTCGGCCAGCCAGTCAGCCAGTCAGTCAGTCAGTCAGGCAGTTAGGCAGTCAGCCAATTGTTCAGTCAGTCAGCTATCCATATTCATGCACATTATAATAAATACACAAATGCATGCACATATAGAGAACGTATGCAGAGCTAATGCCTTATGCTCTCTTAACGTATTAAATACGACACACAACCCTCCTTATATTTCCCTTTCTGTAGTCGTTTTTGCTTTGTTCTTGTTCTTGCTGTTGCTGTTGCTTTATATTTGCGACCCTTTTTTAATGGTTTTGATTGTAGCTGATGTCGTTTTTGTTGTTGTTTTGTCTTGCTTTTCAAAGACCTATTGTCGACCCCACAGTGCTATTAAATTTCAATTTTGCACGGAGGCTGGAAATTGGTATGTTGTTGTATATAACTCTAGTTATTCGCACGGTTTTTCATAACGTGTGTAAAGAATATATTTATATATATATAGATATATATATGTATATGTATACATGGTTATGCCTTTGCTAAATATATATACACAAAAATATACTTACATATATAGAACGTTTATTTGTGTGTTTGGTTGGTGGTGCTGAGGTTTCGGTCGACAAAACGTAGAAAAGAAAACAAAAATTATTCGCTTCGTCGGTCTTGCAAATATTATTCGTTTTCGCACTTTTCTCACATCGTCATTGTTGACGTTGTCGGCATTCGCATTAACATCATTCTGTTCGTGAGCCAGAGAGTCAGTCGGTTGGTTGTTTGGTTAGTTGGTTGATATTATTATGACTGCCAGTGATGGCTGTGGCTGTGTCTGTGGTTCACTGTTCTTGCAGCTATTGTTGTTGTTGTTGTTATTGCGGCTGCTGTTGCTATTGCCGTTGAGTTATCGTAGTTGTCGGCAATTTTCGATACGGCGGCGTGCGCATATCATAAATAGTAATCATGTTTCATTCAAGTAGCTTTTACGATTTATTAAATTACGCGCATTATTACGATTACAACAGCAGTGGCGGTAACAGCGATTAGGCAGGCACTCAACTGCCTCCGCTACACTTAAGAAGGAATTAATAAATAAATAAATGAATAAATACGCATATATTTTATATAAGTGTATGTATATTCTATATATATATATATATATATATATATATATATATTTATATGTATATATAAATATATATATATTTATATATTTATTTGTATAGCCAACAAATAAGAACAACATTCTTTCAAGTGATATTGAAACCAATCCAATGCAACCAACCCACCAATCTTTGTTGTGTGTGATAACAACAACGATTATTTTACGCTAACTCGCACACATCACTCGTACAGACAACAGGGAAAAAAAGACTCGTGCAATCGAGCCAAACTATACATCCAGTCAAGAGAAGGCATATGCACATAATAGTTATAAATACTTATTAGGGGAAGGACAGACAGTTTTGCCCACAAATGTACGGTTGACTAAAGTGAAGACGAGCTGAGCTCTCTGACTTGCCAGGCCAATGTTTGCTTTTCATATGGTTGTGGAATAGACGTAAGAAGAGTGAGTTGTAATAACGTCACGACAACCCCAAATCTGTTTGATGTGAATAACTGAACAAAAACGAGGAAGAATAACAAAAAACCATAAAGAGGAAAGACATGAATATGTTCCTGCATACAAAAGTGACGTTTACACTATTGTACTGTTGGTTATGGTGGTTGTTGCTGTTGTTATAGTCCTTAACTTGGCTTTTCGTGTATAAATGCTTGTACAACTGAAGCTTCTACTGCTTGGCTGCTGTTGCCGCTGCTACTTTTTTAAAATTTTTTTTATTTTTATTTATTTTTTTTTTTATTCATATTCTTCTTTATTGCCCCTCGAGCATTCAAGTGACTACAACTTGAGAAGGGTACTTGTAGTTGAGTGTGTGGTTGATTCACTCATCGGTTAGATTCGCTGTACTCTGTACGTGGTACTCGGTGCTTTAACTCTTTGTACATCCATCTATCCATTCGTTCGTTCGTTGTTTCGTTCGTTTTTAGGTATGTCGTCTGTCTTTTTGTCTGTCTGCTTGCTGGTTTTACTCACTCGCTTGGCAAATGCTTGCCTGCCCCAGTCGGTTTAGCTGGCGTTTTCTGCTGTGTTGTGCTACTCGTATAAATGTGTGAATGTTTTTGTGTGATTGCCGCTAATTTAGATGCTTTAGCAGTGATTATATGGCATTTTTCGTATTTATTTATTGTGTTTGCCTTAATTCACCAGGTACTAAATAAGTAAGTGGTATTTTTCGTTCTTTTTTTTTTTTTTTTTAATTTTTTATTTCATGTGCTATTAAACTGCTGTGTAAGTCAGTAAGCAGTAGTCGGCACAGAAAAAAGATGCAGAAGTGTGGTATGCCGTGTGGTAATGTGTTGTAGTGTGAGATGATGTGATATGCTGGGTTGCGATGTTGTGGTATGATATGGTAGTCAGACGTTTAGGCATTCAGTCTGTCAGTCAGGCTGTCAGATCTCTGTCAGTTTTTCAAATCGCTGGTATGTGGTGGAATGGTTTGGTATGCCAGTGGTATGCAAGGTATAAGTAAATTATTTGTGAAGTGCATGAATACAGTGTGAGTATTGCATTGCAATTGGCAATATCATCGTTACATTGCATTGCGTGGCTGCCTTCATCATGTGTTGCGGCTGTTACTGAATATCAAATTATATGCGTTTCAATGTTATGTTAGGTTTATTTTTTTTTTTATTTATTTATTTATTTTATTTATTTATTTTTTTTTTTTGCTTCTTTTCTGATTACACTCGCTTTGCTTGCCTAGTGTATGCATCACACGTCTGAACTGTCCGTCCATTGCGACTTGTTTGTACGTTCGCAGAATACATTTCCATGGAATGTTATGCTGGTTTAGGGTATTGGTATTCCTTTACAATACACATAGATACTAACTGCATGCACACACGTTTATACATAGATGTGTGCATATATCTTTCAATTTCAATTCAATGCAATTCTATTTTAATAACTCTACACTAAACTGAACAACTCAACCAGTCAGCCTGCCAGCTAGCTAGCTAGCTAGCTATCCGGTCAATAAGAAAGTACGTGTGGTGTTGTTCTGTATGAATGTATGTAATACGTTTTTGTTTGTACATTTTCAGTCTGCTGCCAGAGATTTCAATTCTGTCTTTCCTTTTTTTCTTTGCTTTGTTTTACACTGTGTGTGATGGGATATTTTCTTCACTTTTTTTTCCTCTTTTTTTATTTTGTTTGTACATAAATAAGCACAAGCATATATACAGAGGAGTACATATAAGCTTCTGTAGCATAAGTCGAAATTTTTATACTACTGTTGCTCATTCAACATTAAAAAAGAACAGGAAAAAAAAAACAGGAAAAAACATGGCCAACAAATGAGAGTAAATTTACTTTGTTGAATAAAGAGAGCTTTTTTTTTTTGGTTTAGTTCTTAGGGTTACCAACAGATTTTTTTAATTCCAATAATTTCATGATAAACAAGTTAGAAGTTATATCCGATTTGGTGTGAGTCTTTCAATTCCGATTGTGAACTTGTACGCACGTATCAGAGGCGATTGGAAGAAGTAAAAGCCATATTCACATTTGGCTGATTGGAAACTCTGAAGGAACTCGTTAGCCAATGCCGATTTACAATACTTGATCTTGGAACTCAAGGCTAATTATAACAATCTAAAATTCATTTTGGAATAATTTGCACACAATTGAATAAATTTTGTTGGCTTTTGCTCTCAAGCTGACGTAAGTGAAAAAAGAATTTGAAAACCAAATTTGTTTTGAGCAAGACTTTGAAGTGGTTGAAGGTTACATGTATTTTGTGGGGTCGGCAATGAGTGTTTCCACGCGCAAAAGATGACATACCATATTCACCAAATCTAATAACACATCCTGTCGTATAACAAAGCAAATGAAAAATTGTCAATTTTAACGTTACCTTAAAATATCGCTACGTTCTAAAGCTTTCAAGGTGTACACAAAAATCTTTTTTGCCTTTACACGATTACCTAGAGATTCTTTTGTATAAATAAAAAAATTACATTCAACGCGCTCGAATCTTTTATATCCACCAGAATTATCTAAGAGAAAGTTAAAAAGGAAAAAATTAAACTTTTATGATCTATAAACTGTTTTATAAAATCGCGGCTTACTACTGTAGGGTCTCACTTATAAAATATACGTAGAAATTTTTAGCTTTTTATATCTTGCAGTTTCTCAATAGTGAGCCAAAATCCCCGAAAATATGTGTTTTCCTTAATGACGTGGTAACCGATTTGGCCGACTTTTAATACTAACTTGCGTGAAAGAATTTTTGCGTCCGCAGGAAGGTTTACGATGTAAATAACGAGCTGACATAGCCTACGTCAATACACAATTTGATATTAATCAAGAATATATGTACTTTTTAGTGCCACAGAAAGTTTCTCCCAATTGTTGCGAAAGTTTTAGCAAAATAAATGTACTGCCATCCTTCGACAATAGGTTCAAAAGCTACTTATCACTTTATGAGTGCGTAAGAAGTTTTGAAAGAAAAAGTTCCCTTAGGGTTTCTATGCCTAGAATAAAAAAGAATGGAAATACTGTATGATGCTCTAAGTGCATCTATAATAATCATAAGCCGCCCACTTGTATAAAGTGACTTTAAGTATGCACAAAGCGAATATAAGGGCTCCAGTTACTTCAATATTATGATCAAAAAAGTATAAAACAAAAGTTTTGTGTATTAATGCAATTAATTGGCTAATTAAAAAAAAAATTCAATTCAATTGTTGTATATATAGCCCCATGGGAGATTTCGTATATATATATATATATATATATATATATATATATATATATATATATATATATATATATACATTTTCAAGCAATGAAGTTTGTATAGAGTGGTAATTAAAAAGAAAAAGTAAAATTTCGTTGTTCCTTTCACTAGCAAATGAATCGATTAAATGAACGTGTCCGTAAAGAATCTACAAACTTCGTCACAAATATATCACACAAAAATGAGAAAGTAAGAGACAACCAACTTTTTGCAGCCATAATTCGTTCCGGAGTCATATTAGTCCGCTACTCCTTTCATTAAATAGCGAGCGCAAGCTAGAACGACGTTTAATTTTGGCATTATGAGTAGCTTATTGATGGACATGGCAACCCTTACTAGAGTAATGAAACAAATGCAGCCAAAGTCTCTCTTTAATAGCATGCAATAACAAAAAGAAAAACAAACATAATCCTCTTTTTTGCATACTCAATAGCAATGCCCGTCACGTCACCACCCCATCATCAAAAACGCTGTGGGATTTGTTGTGATTTTTGTTCTTGTTTTTATCAATCTTTACAATCAGTCTGCCATAGAAATTCTCTTGACGGTTGATTGTTGGAGAGCCAATTACTCTCTAGCCAGAATTTTATCTCTCAAATTGTGTGAGAGAAAATATATTTATGGTTTAGTTTGTTAGTTGAACGGCTGGTTGGTTGGTTGGTTAGTGAGCGGTTCAGCAAATCAACTCCATTCAGAGCATTTCGTGTCATTATACAAAGTGGAGTCTTATACGTTGTGCGCTAGTTAAACAACAAACGGACGACGGTCGTTCGTTCGGTTTTGTCTGTTGGTTAGTTGGTTTGTGTACGAATTGTTCGTTGTCGAAAAAAAAAAAAAAAAAAAAAATTGAATAAATAAATAAAAAAATAAAATATAATACAACCTAAACTTACATGTAGAGGAGTTTTGTTAGACATTACAGTGATAATCGATGTTGTTGTATGTATGTATGCAGTCGGCCGTCCGTCGTCATTGTCGATTTGCAAGTTCCGTGTGTGTGAAATTGTTTAGTTGTTAAGATTGAAACCATTAAACGCACGGACAGACTGGCAAGTAGACGGACATTGGGACAGACATAACTAAACGATTGTATAAACGGAAAAAACAAAAACACTAAACGGCTACAAGCCTTTAGTGGTCTCGTTCAGCGTGCATGAAATGAGAATCTGTGAATATGTGCATATAAGCGTGCGTGCCTTGTGTGTATAAATGTGTTTATGTCGCATTATGGTTGATTGCTTTAAAATTTTCGTTATATTCGGAATTTGTGTAAGCACTGTTGCAATCTCTGCGTGTGTGTGCGTATATGCCATTTTTCAATTGTTGGCTTTTTGCAAATTACCAGCACCACCAGAGCCAGTGCAAAAATGAATGCAAGAGAAGAATGTCCAAAACATACAGTAGAATTTTTGATATGAATAAGAGTGCCTACAGTAAAATTGTGTTATAGTTACCACTGCGTGAGGGCCTCCGACGCGTTAGTTTTATTATGCTCCAACCTTACGTTGATACGTGCGTACATATTCGTGTGTGTATGTAAAGTGTATTCTTGTTGTTTTTGTGGTTATATACAGTTTGTTGCCAGTGGATATATGCGGTATTGTGTGTGTGTGCCTGTATGGTTGATTGTGGTTGCATGTTGATTGCCTATCATCCTCGTCGTCGTCGTCGTCATCGTCATCATCATCATTATCATCATCATCCTCGTCATCATCATGATCATCATCAACTACAATAATAATAATACCAACAACAACAGCACCAGCAACTACATCGTAATCGTCAACAACAGAGTTGTACATACACTTTGCTAAATAACCATATCCAGAGGCCGTACCCCTGTGTTTTTTTTTATGAGTTTTGTCGAAATGTATGTACGTGGCAGACAGGCTGAACTTGTGCAACTGTAGAAGGCAGGCAGGTTTAACTGATTGCATCAAGTAGAGGAGCGCGCATACTATGCCGTTTAATACCTACCGGCCGAATAGTCATCGCCATCATCATCCATCCATCTATCCATCCATTCCATTCAACCGTACAACTAACATACATACATGCAAATATATTTACATATATGCATACACACATAATTTGGTTGGTTGGTTAGCTGGCTGGCATGTTTTGCTTGTGCTCAGTTGATCGGTCGGTTGGTCGCTTTTTTAAAGGCTGTCGTATGTGTATATCAGTATGTTTGTTTTTGTGTGTAAATTTGCATAAGTACGCGTTGCGCATAACAACGACGAAACAAGAGGAAAAAAAAAGAAGAAAACAACAACAATAACGAGAATAAAAGCAATAACTGAGAATTTGCACCGTACCCTCAAAGCATTTATTGTATGTTGTCGCTGTTGTATATTTAATCGCTTGCTAGTCATCTATACGGTGATGCCAGATGGCTATCATAGAGAAGTACATCAGAACGATATTAAAACACGTTTCCGTTGCTATTTGCCAAGATAAGATGTACTTAATGTAAATCCGAAATTGAATTCCAAAGTGTAGCCTTTTTCTGACGCATCTTGATCAAGCCCATTAGATTCATTTTATATACCCGAAGACACCTCCGCTTTTAACATACATTTCGAAATTAGCATCCGATCACATTTATTCCGGTCAAGAGTACTAGCACTAGTAACAGCGAGTTATTCAAAATAGTTCCGATCATCTTGCAAGCTGGCCCAACTACAAGACAAGTAAACCTTATGAAATTCCTAATAATTGTAAAAAGTAAATAAGTTAACCATACTCTATGCCGCCCCTATATTAATGTAAAATAATTAGTGCATTGCAATACTAAGAGAAACATCTGAAATAAATCATAACCGCAATCTTCTTAACATGTCCATCCCTGCCGTCAATTGCCGAAATTCTTACAATTACATATGGGAAGGGATTATAGGAAATTGAAATTATTCGACTTTAACTCAGTCCTCCTCCATATTTACTTACAAAAAAAAAAAAAAAGAAAAACAAAAGATACTGAAATAACCTGCAAGTAAAAAACGTAGATTCGCCCCTGGCCGAACTTTTTGTATCCACCAGAATTATATTAAAAGAGAATATGCTAATATTTATTGTTGCAGTTTATGCAGTTTGCATCCATTTCGTTGCTTTTGAAAATATAGGTGTTATTACTTTACGTTGTCCTGTGGGCTTGTGACTCTTGACCAATTTGGACCATTTTCAATGCTAGACTGCATGCAAGAACTTTTAATATTTCTACCAAATTGATTGGTTCAATTTTGCGACCATGGCCAGATAGACGGACAGACGGACATGCTCAAATCGAATGTGTCCACTTTATGGGATCTCCGAAGGGTGCTGTCAACGTTTATTCACATAATAAATATACCGCCATCCTTCGGTGATGGGCCTGAAAAGGATCACTTTTTTGTATTTACAAACAATTTACTAAGGTGCAGCGATGCAGGATATGAAAAATAGATTTGCTTCAAGATAAATGAAGTTTTTCTAACCTATATGCAATTCCTAATCGAAACTGTGCAAATTTACAGTTAGAGTCAAGGTCGCTAAACCTAAATATCTAGAAACTATGAATTGGTGAATAGTTTGGGTTAGGTTGGGTTAGCTCCGTCAAATTCCAAAGAAGGGCAAGTCATAGCTGGGCAGGGATTCTATACATTCTATTCACGAGCTGGGATACATGCGACAGCTGAGCATGGAAGTCTATACGTTCTGCCCACAAGCTTCTAATCTTTCACTTTCCGCAGATTTTCTATTACGGTACGTTTTCTTAGTGTCGATAGGTATTACCGATATGTAGTACCAGATATCTTGTATTGAAAAAAAATAAATCGAGTTTCTATAGTGTACCACAAACCTCTCGATTTAGTTTGCATTGGTAGTTGCTTACTAATCAACTAGGGGTTGAGTAGGAACCTGAAGTTTAAAATCTTCGCAAAGAGATCTTGCGCAGATCACTTTTGTTTTGGTATGTCGCCGCCGTTATTTTGCAATTAATCGTTCAGTATTAAGGTTATGTCCGATTTCTATAATAATGAATTTATAATTATGCCTGAAGGTATCGATAAAAGACTTGTTCCAAGCAACAAAGGTAATATCAGAATAGAGAATATCAGGGCGAGCTGCGTCTCGTAGGTGAAAATGTTCGTAATGAAATTTGGCACAACATGCATAACAAACGTTACCGCATTATGCTGCTCGTATTACATTTTTGAATGTAAGAAAACGAAATGAATCCGCAATACTCGATTTTTCTTTTCATCTTCAAATCATAAATATTTTCGTTTCATTTTCGAAGGGATATAAGCAAAAGCGCTTCGGATCCGTGTCGATAGAATTTCACAAATGTACGGATATTTACATTTTCAGTGGTTTTTCATTTCTTAATATGCGCCAATTGGAGGAAAGTTTGCTTGTTTCTTCCTGCTTAATAGTTCATGTCTTTAAACGGTCTAATTGAAAAATATTTTGATCAGAATATTAAAGGCGGCTACCTAACTTCTTGACAAATTCATTCATGCATCGATCTTTATGTTAATAATCGTAAGATATTAATGTCGAAATCTCTGATGCTAATGCCGCAAAAAAAATTTATGAAAAATTCAGAGAGGGAACAAAAAATAAATATCATATGGCAACACGGTTCATATCATGAACGCTTCTGTGCAGCCAGTTGCCATTGCTGACTTTTTGTTGTTGTTTTAGTTGTTTTTTCTGTTTCTGTTTTTGTTTTTTTTTTCTTTTTTCCTTCTTTTTTTATTGCTATTTTGTGTTGTTCATTCACCAAAAGTATCTGGGGGGTAAAATGTGTGCATATGTATGTGTGTAGGCATGCATATACGATTAACTGAGGTTTTATGTGTTTTTCGTTGTGCTTAATATTGTGCTGCTGCTGCTGCTGCTGCCTGTTGTGAATTTATTTGCAAACACTACTCGTTTATGTTGCTGCTGTTATTAGAGTACGTGTGTCTGTGCTGTGTTACTTGTGAGCATTCACCCTCTTCTGTGTAAACGTGCGAATGTTTGTTCGTAAGTTTGTTTTTTGCCTTTCAGTTTTATTTAATTTTTTTTCCGTACACTGGTCCGTCCGATAGTTGTTTTGTGTTGTGTGTGCGGCCTTCTCAACCATCATCCATCCATCCATATATTAAACATTTTTATGAGTGACTGACTGAATGTATTTAATGTGCGTGCGTGTGAGTATTCGTAAAAGCTTACGTGAATATTTTTGTATATATATGTACGAGTTTATGAGGCTGTTGTTGTTTTTTTTTTTTCATTTTTTTTTATTTTATTTTCATTATTGTATATTATGGACTGTTGCCAAACTTTAATGCCTTGCCGTCGACACACTCCATCAATTTGTCTTAATTTATAATCGGTGCGGATTACAGTGTTAATTACGTTGCAGTGCAATATTATGGGAAGCAAGCCGTCAAGGCGGTTTTCACTTTATATATGTATATATATATAATGGGAGATTTTTTTCTTTTTCATTTCTTACATTTCTTGGATGCGTATGGGTGTGTTGGTGTGCCTTGCAAAAAAAAAAAAAATTTTTTTTTTTTTGAAATACTTTGAGGCTTTACTTATTCATTAAGTATATATAATTTAAGTATTTGCCACCATAACAACTTGATTCGCTTGTAATACTTCATCGTACACTGAGATAGACGTATACATAGACAAAGTCACTGCCATTAAAGTGTATACTACCACCAACGTACACATCTTTAAACAAACACATTTTATTGGAATATTTGACGGCAGTAAAGAACGTTAGAGTGGGATAGGATGGGAGAGAGAGAGAGAAAGAGAGAGAAAGAGAGAGAGAGTGAGAGAGTGAGGTTGAGACATAGAGCGTTAGTAAGAGAGGGAAGGGAAATGGGTACACGCACACACATACGCAGGAAAGTACAGAAAAGCGCATATACACGCAAACACATACGCATACATATCCATACGCACACATGCATTGATATATAGTAGTACTACCTCTCAAAAGAACTGTTGTCGTCATCGGCTTAACTTGGCAGAAAGACAGCTTAGCAGCACACAAGTAGCAATGTAATCGCTTCTTTAATTAAGTGCTTTACTATGCGCGCCATAGTACTTAAGTACTTTACATACAAAATAAAATCACACACTGAAAGCCACAAGTACGTACATATAACACATTTCGCAACCAACAATCTTACACACAAAATGAACGTCGTCTACACGTTTGTTGTTCCTTCGTTAATGTGCATATATGAAGGCAGTTAGAGAAAAAAACTAACTATAGCTTTTTAGCATGAGTGTGCAAAAAACAGAAAAAGAGCAAAGCGTCAAGTACAAAATCGCTATGTAACTATATAAGGTTTAGTTGTATTATGCAAAAGTAATAAAGGCGGTCAAAGAGCATCGAAAGGAACCCAGTTGATTAACTAACAACTGTAACACGAAAGCTAACTAACTAACCAACTAAATAGAGACCAATCGGCTGTTTGTCCGTCTAATACTTTCATTTAATGTTTTTGTTTTTTCTTTTTTTTTTGTTTTGCGAATTTTACAAAATGCTGAAACACCATAACTAAGACCGCGCCCAGTTTGTAGTAGTCGTCTTTATCTCGGTGTCTTTTATTGTTGTTTTTTTTTTTTTTTTTTTTCTTATAATGTTGTTGCCGTATTCATGCGGAGTCAATGGAGAATTTTTTGGCTTTCATTTCGTACACTAATGTGTAAAACATTGTCGACACTTCAAGCAACCAACTTTTTTGTCGAGTGTATTAAATCGAAAAGCTTATAAAAAATCCTAGTCGATAACAATCGATTATTAATAATGGGTGATAAAAATACCCGCTTGGAAAATGAAGACAATAAAAGATACATTTTGCATACTGTTACCGAAAGTTGTGAATTTAATCAGTATGTTAATTGGGCTGAAAGAGTCGATATGGAAAAAAAATTTACGTAATATACATTGTGTATCCAAGCCCGTTATAGATCATGTCCTAGGGGCAATCCCTCAAAAAATTGCAGTTTTTTTATTCTTTTAGCACATGAATGAATGATTCTTTATTTCGAGATCACTTTGACTTTGAGCAAGTGATGTCTTCAGATTTGATCGAATATAACCTACGCCAAGTATTGGTTTTGTACTTGAATCGTTTTTCGATTTCTCAAATTTTGGAGACCGTAAAGACAAACAATTTTGTGAGTTGACAAATTCATAATTTCACGCTGATTGAAGGAAATGTTTTTCATTCGCTTTTGCTGAGCGCCGTATTAGAATAAGAGCACAAACTTAATATAATCTCGTGTTTCGATAAAAAAGCATATATCACCGAATACGAACCTGTTGGAAATCAATTATACTCTACATTTAAAAATCACTTTGACTTTCGTTAATTGCTTTAATTAACGAAAAAACATTTCCGTTTGAAAGAAAAAAACGTTCCTTTTTTGGTTTGCATACTTTTTTATACCCTACGCCGTATGTGGTATAGGGTATATTAAGCTTGTATGAAGAATGTATGGAACTTCCAAAAGAGCTTTAGATAGACTCACCTTTTAGTGTATTGACATAAGCACGTCTGTCCATATATTTTTGTGCTCAAGCTACAGACGGCAATTTTCGAGGTATTTTGGGGAAATTTGCTACGTATTGGCGTGGTTTGCACTAGAAGCGAAACTTATTTGAACGAATTATGTTTACCGATGCTCCCCAAATAATGTGTTTTCTTGAAAAGACACAAATCCAATTTCCAAAATTTCTCAACAGCAATTCCTGACTAATAACGTTTCGGCATACTAAATTGATTTGAAAAATTTGGGCCGGATGGGCCGATGTTTTGAATTTATTCTTACGTAATTGTTTCTACGAAAGCTAGGTCTCAGTAAGAATTGCTCTAAAACAAATATTAGATATAAAAACCAAATGCACTAAATGTGGATCATGTAGTTCTATTTTCTGTACCCCGCCCCGTGCAAAGCTTCTGGCGCAAAATAAATCTTTGTCGTGGCTAAAAGGTCCATAAAAGTTATTTGGCACAGAAATGAACTGTACGCTGTTTAGATTACGTAGGTCTATTCTTCAAACCGTCCTGTGTAAGGGTGATCACTAAATGTAAGGCTTTGTTTGACAACATAGTTTAATTTTTCGTACTTTGTAACGAGTTATATAAGGAGTGAGATTTTACTCAAGAAAATTAAATTTAAACCATGAGAATACATGTTTTCGGCCGCATTTTATACAACGACGATTCACGTGAAAAGATATGCTTTTAAATTGAAAGACGGTACAAGTAGTGACTTTTTTTGATCGCGAAATTAAATGAAGAATTTTACTATGAGAAATGATAAGGGGTATCTAAAGGTCGGTCTTATCCGGCCATAATGTTCTTGCTTGCTTACTGATATTTTCGTTGCCATTTTATTCCGCAAATGATAACCACAATCACAAGACAGGAAGAAGAAAATTTCGCGAAGCGATTTGATGATTGGCATATGTCGTCGGTCAAGTTTCATTGAACAAATTTGATGTTCCTCAGGCAAATGCAGGGGACAATGGCAATGTTTTTTAGATCGCATTCTATATAAAAAACACAATCAACTGTTCATTTAAACAACATTAAGCCTAATGTGATAAGGATAAGCGTTTAGTTAATTCCATATGTCGGCAAATACCGCCATAACTACAGTGATGACCTAATAAAAATTTAATGCTTTTAAAACGATCTAATATTTAAGATATTAGCAAATGCTTTTCATAAAGAAGAAAGTGAATATAAAAAGGAAAAAGGGGTTTAGAGAGAAAAACTTAATTGCTTCTTGCCGAAAGCAAAACAGTTATTTTCCAGGCTGTTGCTTTTTTAATACATAATTTCCTTTATTGAATAAAGGAGGTCATTACTTAAAGTGCAATCTAACAAATTTTGCCCTTTACTGTAAGCTATACAAACATTTAATACAGTATGTTTGCGCTGCGTCGTTGATTGTGTTGTTTGCCTCTTAGTCCATAGTATCGAAGCCATCGCTGTTGTTTTTGTTGCTGCTGAGTTTGTTATTATTATTGTTGTTGTTGTTGTTGATCTTGTTGTTGTTATTATTGTTGGTACTTGTTGTGTATGCTTCAGTAATATGTTCTCTTAGCACTCTGTTGCTACTGATACCAATCCAATTCACTGAAAGCATAGGATATGGCAATTTTTCGTTTTTAAATCTTTTTCTCTTTTTCATGTTATATCAAAAAAAAAAAAAAAAAAAGGGAAAAAAGACGAAGAAGTAGGAAGAAAAAAACAGAAAAACAATTATGTATGAAAAAAGGCACATACCGAAGAACATCAGACATACACTTGCATATACATTTATATTTATATATATATATATATATATATACATATATATAAACTGTAAATGACTCGTAGTGAAGTGAAGGAACAATATAAGCAATGTAAAGGGAAGTAAATATAAAAAAAGGAAAAAAAACTTTACGACTAAATAGAGGAAAAACTTCTGAACGTTCATAGTGATTTATGAATGTTAATTTCAAAAAAAGAATATAGAAAGCAGAGGAAGAGTTAAACATCAACAAGCAGCAGCAGAAGAAAAAAAGAAGAGAAGTAATTGCATATAAAAACAAACGACGACACAACAACAAAGTAACCTAAAATCTCTCTTTAATAGGAATGTAATGAAACATCAAACATTCATTCGTGCGTACATATATGCATGCATATACGTATATACGTAGTTACCGAAGCTTTCACTTTTTTGACTTGGAAAGAAAAGGATATTTTCTCTTACAATTGCAAATACACTGAACGCTGCTAACATGCATTACATTTATGCTCCCAAACGTCTACTTTTTTTTAAATCGTTATTTTATGTGTAAATATGTGAACCATAAATAAAGGAATAGAACCTTCGGGCTGCAAAAGGAAACATTATACAAGAAAAAAAAAAAAAAAAACGGGAAAAAATGCTGTTATGAATACAAGCAAGAAAGCATAGTGAACGCGTACGTACATGTCTACCAGAATGGGGCGAAAATATGGCAGGAGAAGCTATCAACCAAGCCGGCGATGAAAATTACATGAAGTCATCAACGTTTCAGACACTTCAGACTCTTCTAAAGTGTGCTTAAAAAATGACTGAGTGACACGCCACCTCATTTGAGATTTAATTATTTCGCGCTTTGATCATAAAAAAAATTGAATTAAAAATTAATTAAAACGTTTCATGTTTATTTAATACTTGCTCGATATGCATCTAATAGGCTTTAACGAAGTGGTGTGCATCTAATAAAAATTGAAAGAGAAAAAATTGAAAAAAAAAAAAATAAATAAATAAATAAATAAATAAATAAAAATAGTGCGATAATCTTACGATAATTTCACTAACGATAACAGGGGTCCAAATTCAGAAATTATATATCACTAAAACAATATTCGATCTGCAGACAAAAACGCTCGCTGTCCGAACAAGTTTCGTATGATCGTCGTTTGTAAATTTTCTGCAGATATTAATATTGAATTGTTGTTGTTGCTGTTGCTTTATTTAAGAGTGTTTTCCGTGTTTTTCGATATTGTATCGAAAACTCACGGGACAACATTTTAACGAGTCAACAAAATAGCGATTATTGTACGTGTCGAGTCTTCCAGTAGCAATGCACAACAGGACGATGCTTGTGCAGCTGCTGCTGCTGCTGCCGCGGAAACAGCCGTTGAAATTGCTAACTCAGCAGCGGTCGTTTCAAAAAATCCGGAGAAATCCACCCCTGCCGTCAATCGTAGCGCAACAAGCTCAAACATCAATAGTAACAATAGCAGCGGGGTCGTTATTACCTTACCGACTACATCGACGACGGCAACAACAACAGCAAAAAAGACCAATGCTCAGCCACAAAGTAGTACAATTACAACAGCTTCATCAATCAGTACTGCAACAGCAGCGGCTGTATTACGACCACCTACTGTTAATACGGGCCAAAGCACTTCACAAGCATCTACAAAGTCGTCGTTATTTATCACGACCACCACTACACGACCATCGTCACCATGCTTTACTATTACAATTGCTACCCCAGCAGCTGCAGCAACAACAACTACAACAGCAACAGCAGCAGCAACAACAACAGCAACGACAATACCAACAACTACGGTTAACACAACGACGAAATCAACAAATACATCAAATATACAAAAGGTGAGTTTACCGCAACGAACCAAACAAATGATGATAACCTTTGCTCCGTGCAAGTCTGGCTTTCTCATAATTGTCATCAATAATGGTTGCGCTCGTAGTAGTTGAAGTTGATCACCGTTAACACACTAATAAAACGAAATACAAACTTAAGATACACGCAAAAGATTTGAAGAGAAGATCTAATCAAAAAAAAAAAAAAATAATAATAATAATAATAATAATAATAATAATTTATGTAATAATTTTTTAAGCGTAAGATTTCTTAATGAAAAAATTATTGTTGCATAGACAAATAAATTGAATGTTGAGGAATATTTCTGATCATCATTGATTAAATTTAAAAAAAAAAAAACAAAAAGAAATACTGCTTGCTTCCATTTAAAGCCAGTTTGTATAGGGCCGACATCTGCGCGCCAATCAATTTCTTAACTTTTATAATAAATTTTATTATAAATGATATTGAAAGATATCAGACAGGCGTTTATTCTCAAAGAGGCCATGTTTTCCGCTTACACATTTTTCCAAAATTATAATTAACATTTTAGCATAAATTATTTGCAAAAGTGGGGTATGCAGCTTTGACATGAATCATTTGACATCTTAAAGATGTAAAATTTGCCAAAAACACATTCGAACAAACGAATGGTGATGAAGATAATTAGCGTTAGGGAACGATTTCGTTCATTCAGAAGTCTTTTGAAGCATAAGTGACCTTGAGTTAGGTTATATTCTGCTCTGAGATCCATTTAACAATTTGTTTTCAAACCCTGAAATAAATAGGGAAGAACTTCAACGATCACGGCAATATAAAAATGTATTGAAAAGATATTACTGGTTACTTAACTAATGAGCTCAAAAAAAAAACAAAGAACTATGTAATTTTTTTTAGTATTTACCTGAGATCGATGATATCCGAGATTGAAATTGTAGGCGATATGTCTTTGCCTTCATATTATGTGGCATTGCGGTACAATGGCCGTAAAGTTATTACAATTGTAAATTTTTGGTAAATAATTAATAATTATGTATGAAAACTCTTCCTCTTTGCGGCGTAGAGGAATATATTTTAGTTTTCTTGATCTCAACAATTGCAATTCGTTTTAAATGTCGTTTACAGGGTTCTGAAAAGTTAGGAGCCATAGTTTTTCCTTCAACGCCCACTCAACAAATTTCGAATGCCACACCAAGTCCTACTACTCCCCGGAAGTCTTCAGATTACCCACAGCAAGCAACCAGCACACCATCCACAACAACGAATACATCATCGAATTCAGGCTTAGTTGTTGGCCCAGTTTCTAATTCTCTACAGAAATCAAATAATGAACAATTACCAACATTTTCTGCCCCGTCTTCTGTTGGAAATAATAGCTTATCAGGAAGCAGTTCTCAAATTGGGGGGCCTATTGGAGGACCATTTCAAGACAGTGTACCACCTGCATCCGCGCCGAATAGCAGTGGAGGTACCAATATGGGGATAGTTACAGTAACACCGCCATCTCATCCCGCTTTTGTGTCGTCTTCGGTGTCGACCGTGCCATCGGTAACTGAAAAATCACCCCTAGGACCACCACACATGGCGCCTACATTTTCACCCGCTAATCAGGTAATGTAAAAAGAACATCATGTAGTAAAGCTGTTAGATAATTATAACGTCATTATTTTTATTACTGTAGCTTTCTAATGATCCGCGAAATGCTTTAACGTCACCGTCACCTTCGGGACCCTCAGCCATGCAGCATTCACATGGGGAGGGTCCTTTTGGTACCAAACATGTAACGAGTTCTCCATCTCCTGCGGCTGGTAATCATATGTCTCCCGCATCGAATGCATCGCCACTGCCTGGTATGCATCCAAAGTCAACTGGTTTGTTACCACCCGCCGGCACAAATTCACCAGCTACTGGAATGCAACTGCCACTTGGCACCCAAATGCCAGTTTCATCTTCTGCATCACCGCTCCATGCTCCCGCTGGTGGTTTTGGTTCGAGTGGTTCAATTAGCAGTAGGTTAGGTCCACCACATCAGCAGCACCCATTCGCGCCTTCGCCTCTCCATTCCAATGCCTCATCGCTAATGTTAAAGCCGAACGAAGTAGAAAGTCGAGAGAAAAATTCTATGCACAACGTTCCGCAGCCACCACCAATAATGAATGGCTACTTACCATCATTTGTATCAACAAGCGCACAAAGCACGTCAACTAGCGGTGCATCTAGGATCTCGCCACATCAAAATGTTGTAAATATACCAGCCACAACCCCAGGACCTGGCTTACCACCTCCTCCACCACATTTGTCTGCGGCTAATAATTCAAAGTCCTCATTAGCCGTGTCGACATGCGCTTCACTGCATTCGTTATCTGCCCCTCCCCCACCCACATCCACTACTATGGCATCAGCTAAAATAGCTCACAGTAATTCTGGTAATATACCTCTCATACAAAACTCTGCGGCGGGGTTTGTTCCAGGAGGCCTGCCACCAGGATTACCGCCTGGTGTCGCTCCGCCTCCAGGTATGTTAAGTGGAGCTTTGGGACCTAATGGCATTTCTCCTATGTTGTTGCATACATCACCATATCGCCCGCCATACTCAAACTATCCTCTCTATGCACCATACAGTAGTCTGCCACACAGTCCTTATTTGCCCCCTGCAGTTCCATCACCTAGTGCTTCTCCGCGAACTAGTCGGGAGTCTCCGATGATGACACAAATTGGAAAAACTTCCGGTATAAGACCTCCTACGCCGGTCAGCCAACCTTCAGTGTCAGTACCTTGTCAACTACCAGCTCCAGCAAATAATAACAATGGTGGCGTTAGTATTACAAGCAGTGCTGTTATAAGTTCTGTATCCACAGCGGCACCGGCACATACATCGCTAACAACCACAGGATCCTTAAGTAATCCTTTGCAAACGGGCTTACCGCCTACAAGTGTGGCTCCTCATTTGTTGCATCATCCTCACCTTCCATACCCCACATCTCTGCAGCTGACACAGCCGATACTTAGTGCTCCTCCCAATTTGCCGCCACCTTCGGTTGGCCATAGTCATACTATAGCCAATGTGACCACAACGACATCAGCGGTTACCCCTCTAAGTGCAAGTTTAAGTAGTGGCAATAGCATACCTTCGTCATCGCTCAACAGAGATGGTCCGCAATTATTACCTCCACCACCACCGCATTTGCTTACACACCCTCATCTTACTCAGCCGCACATACCGCCAATACCGTCGCATATGCTGCCACCGCACCCAGCACTGTTGCGTGGAGCGTCGCCTACTACGGTGAATAACGGCAATCATTCTACAACCATTGGTGGGGTGCACACCACTCTTAGTAACACGACAATGGCGTCGTCTTCGTCGTCGTCTTCATCTGTGATCCATAAAGTGATTTCGCCGAAAAGCGAAAGTCCAAGTAAAGAGCGCAACGATGTTAGCTACAGGTACCGTTCGTGAATATATTTATTAGGTGCTTGCTCGTAGATTTAACATATATTACCTTCTTTTACTTTAGCAATATACCTCGTTCTACAACGGTTAATGCACATCTGAGCGGTCCCATAAATCCGCAAATAGGGCCATACGTCAGCGTGCCTGGTTCATTGGTACAACATTCAGTTTCAATGGCTCCATCTAATGCTGCCTATAGTTCCACGGTTTCTTTGCCTAACACAAGTCATGCCACGGGCTTAGCTACAACTATTATGAGTTGTGGCCCACATCAAGCACCTAGTCTACCATATCCGCCAAAACCCACTTTATGGCCGACATCAAGGTTGCAACAAATGAAATATCTATTGTTGTTTCAGTATATTTCATAAAATCCAATCAACTTTTATTTTCATTAGCTCATCGGCTTCAATGCCCATACCGCCTCCTTCATCGATGATTACCACTCATGCTTCAAATATGGCAGCACGGCCAACACCTCCCCCTAGTGGTCCCGTACCGCCAACGTCAACAGCCGTAACACCTATTTCCGTATCACCGCATACTGCACCACTGCATTCCTCCAACGTTCCTGGTCCTGGACCAAGCACCTTCCAACCGCAATATTTTATTCCCCCTTTACCACCTGTTCCTGTAACAGTGGCTATATCTTCTATGAGCGTGGTTTCTGCAGTTAATTCTGCATCTATTTCCAATTCCTCAATGCAGCCACCAACAATTCTAACAACAATGGTGTCAAGTGCACCAGCAACATCAACAACGCAAAGTTCGGCTCCGCATCCTTTCTCAGCGGAGTCTCTTTTCCAGCCAAGTAAAAGTAAATATAAGCCAAAATAGTTATTTCGCAAGCTTTTGCATTCCTTTTTTTTCAGATGCACAAGCTGATCTGTTGCGTGAGTTAGATAGTCGGTTTTTGGAATGTAGTCGTAGTGGAATGTCGGTGCCACCGCCTTCAACACAACCAGGGCCTAGCGCTACTACACCGACGCCATCAGTACCACCAACTTCTGCAGCTCCAACCGTTGCGCCTGCGGCAGTGCCGGTGGCTCCTCCACAACAGCCTCCAACAGCTCCTCACTCTTCACCGGCTGGTCCATCCGCCTATTTAAGGCAAGAACTACATCATCATCAGCATCAGCATACACATTTGCATCAACATCAACAGCTTTTACCGACTGCCTTAACGGCTGCACCACCCACAGCTCCAGCTCCCATGTTCCCACCTCCTTTATTCAAAGACATTCCCAAGATTGCTGCGGTGGACTCGCCCTTTTATCGTACTGGTATTGGTCTTCCCGGCTATACTGGCTACAATCCTGCTGGTCTCCTGCATCCTGGTTTGGGAGGCCCTACACCATTCATGCCTCCCAGCCATTTGACTTCGTTTGCGCCAAAGGTAATTTTCTCGCTGTTGTTCTCTCTTCTTCTGTCTTTATACATGTTAAAGTAACTACAAACTGAAGAGCCCATTACAGTACATTTGTCCACACCTCTTAACGTCACTCAATCATTTCTTCTTTCCTTTTTCATGTTCAAAAATATTGCTCTCTTATATACATAATAACACACTTACACATATTAACCGAACAAATGAACGCTTATTAAAAAAATTTAAACCAATAATCATCCATCCCATCATTCAGACGATACAATCATCACCATCGCCTTCCACAAATCCACAAGCACCTCAACCGCCATTACCAACGAATATTGTTGATTCTTCCTCTAAATCTATTAAATTTACGGTATGTTTATAAATTTTTCATCAAACCAAGCCGATCGAACTTTTTCTATAATTTTTTACTTGTTATTGTTATTAAATGTTCATGGATTTTTTAAATCTTAATCATTATCATTGCAGAAAACCGGACGATGGAATGCTATGCATGTGCGTATAGCGTGGGAAATTTATTACCATCAAAATAGGCAAAATCCCGATAAATTAGCCACCGGTAGCAGTGGCAATAGTAATAGCGCATCTACATCTGTCGGTCCACAAGTTGGAAGTAGCGCTGGCAATGCTGGTAGTGGAAATGCAAATGTTACACCTAACAATAACGTAAGCGTTTCACAAAGTGGCGTAGTGACGTCTCTTTCCAATTTAGGCGCAGGGCCTTCGCCGTCAGTAAGCTCGTTAAACATGAAGGCATCTCCGGCTTTAACGTTAAGTGCGGCACCTTCACCTCATTTACTCCATAGACCAGGAGAATTGCCACCAGCTGCAGCTTACGCTGGAACTTTACCGGGTCGATCTCCATTTGAAACATCACCTCTTTCTGCCAGTTTTATAGGTGCCCCGCCCAGTCATATTGGTATGTCAGGAATATACTGTGAGGACAACAATAACTTTCAATACAATCACTTAAACATTTCGTAATTTTAGGTACCGCTGTTTCACCATTCGGTCGTTATGTCGGCCCGTTTGGTTTTGGTCTGCCACCGTTCGGTAGGGAAATACCGTTGGGTGGTACTTTACACGACCCCTGGAGAACGTGAGTTTTTTCGGTTTGATAACATTTATATATTAAAAAGGTATTATACATTTAGGGTGGCTTTGCCACGAACTGTGCCTTATCATACCGCCGCACCGGGGGCGCCGCCCGGTTGGCCAATGAAACCCGATACAACCGCTTTAGATAATGCTCGACGTGAGGCAGAGGAAAGGGAGCGTGAACGTGAACGCGAACAAAGAGACAGAGAACGTAGAGCGCGCGAGCGCGAACGCGAAGAGCGTGACCGTAAAGAAAAGGAAGAGAAACTTAAAAGAGAACAACAAGAACGGGAAAGAGAAAGAGAACGGGAGCGCGAACGTAAAGAAAAGGAACGAAGAGAGATAGAACGTCGTGAGCTTGAACGAGAACGTTTGATGCAACAGCAACGTATTAATGAGTCCAATAAGCTCTCGCAGGCAGCAGCTGCCGCAGCGGCAATGAATACAGCTCGAGAGCGTTCACCGCATCGTAGTGTCACCGATATGCAAGGAGGACAAGTAGTACAACAAGGACCAGAAATGCGTATCAAAGAAGAACACCCGCGTACAAAAGAAGAACAGGATGCAATGATGATGAGAGCATCTGCAGCGGCCGTTGCAGCAGACCCACGATATCATCAATCGTTGGCTGCTGCGCAAGCGAATGCGGCAGCAGCTGCTCATCATGCCACGTTTCTGGCAAGTCGTCATGGACCACATGGTCCACCTCCACCCCACATAACCAGAACTATGATGCCTCCCACTCTAGCTGCTCCGCCGTTAACACATTTCGGACCAGCAGCCCCGCCAGGGTGGGCGATGGATCCATACCGGGATCCATATATGGGATTACGTTATAATCCTTTAATGGAAGCTTTAAGGCATGAAGAAGCAATGAATCATAAAGCAGCAATGAGTATGTATGCGGTTCAGACAGCAGCACATTTACGTGGCAAAGAGCCTTCACCTATACCTCCGCCAAGTAGTGTGGGTGGACCATTGGGACCACACCATCGCTTACAGCCCGGTCAAATGATAGCACCGCCACAGGTACCTCCCGCTTCATTAGGGGGGAAACCTTCCAACTTAGGAGTTATGCCTCATCCCATGTCCATTGATCCAATGTTAGCGCCGAAAAAGGAAGAACCACCAAGCGGAGTAATGGGTATGGCATCAGCTTCTTCTTCGGCACCATCAGCAGCTACCCCAGGTCGATGATAAATCAATATGCTAGAGCTTTCGTAGTTATGACTATAAATCGTAATAGAGAGAATATTAGAAGAAAAGAGAAAATAAGAAAAAAGATATATTTATCAACATATATAGCAAGAGACCAATAATTCTGAAAGACGCCAAGCATTGTATTATGTATGGAAACATATATATATATGAAAACAAAT
>KK499807.1:964874-1015031 GCA_000688715.1 Glossina pallidipes
TACCTTGGAAATGAAATTCGTTTTTGAAACCTTTTTTTTTTTTTTTTTTTTTTTTTTTTTTTTTTTTTTTTATTAAAACATTTATTAATGAATTTTTATTTTTTTTTCTATTTACTTAATATTTACGAAAAAATAATTAACAATTATGAATTAAAGTTTACCATCAATTTTATTTTTAATTTTTATTGTATACATGGAAAATTTTTTTCTCGTTTTCTTTTTTGACCGCCCACATAATTGAGATAATTAATTTTCAATTTTACCGATTTTTATATAGTGTATAAACAAAAGAGAATGAAAAAAGAAAAAAAAATCCGCCTCGGGCGTGGCGAATATTTGCCACCCACCACCCTAACTTTAATTTTGATGATAAATTTGTAATTTGACAATTTTTGCATTGAATTTTCAAATATCTCCGATATATATTTAAGATTAATAAAATGTAAGGTATACGAGTTGTATTTCTTGTAGGTTGTTGTAGGTTGTCATGCGAGTGCTTTTAAGGGCGGACTGCGATTACGTTTTAAACTTGCTTGGGGCAATCAACGTTCAAGCGGTAGATAGATGGCTCGATAGACGGATAGATATGGACTCGGAGTGTTAAGCTAATCAACATTTTATATATTTTAGGGGGTCTGTGATATGCATTATCGGAAGTTAGTCTCGTAAGTACAAGTCCAGTGTACCCTCATTCCTCGGTGGCGGGTATAAAAAAATTGATTTTTCAGTTTTTTTTTTGTTTTGTTTTTTTTTCTTTAAATGATCACAAATGTTGAGTTTTTTTTTGGTTTCTCTTTTTTTTTTTTCAAACAAATAGTTCGTTGAAATTATGTTTTGTATTTTAGAATTTTGAGCTAAATTTCTTTTATAAATAGTTAATAGTTTTTTTTATAAAATTTTACTGAGTTGCACAAACGTTTGCTTGTAAGTATATTCATTATTAAAATAGTGTTTGTTTTTTCATTGTGTTCTAACTAGAGTTTAAAAAAAAAATTGTTTTGAGAGTTTTCTACGTGTACAGAATTCACATACAAATCTTGAAAAAAGGCTTCATTTTGATATTCAAAAAAGTTTTACTATTTTTTTTTTTTGTTGATGCTATTTTTTTTTTTTATAACTCCATCGAAATATGAATAGTAAATAACAAATATTCTTTAGCATATCCTTGCATGTTTTTTTTTTGTTTTTTGGCATTAGATGTTACGTACCAGGGTTCGATTAATTGCGAAACACAACATTATATGCTATGTTTGCATTAATGAGAAAAATTTTTCATTTCCTTTTTTACCACAGGTTTACCATTATTGCAGAGACTCGAGATGAGAAGATGCAGCTATTGTTGTTTTTTAGTTGTGTGACCTGTGCTGCTATCAGTTTTACATTTCTAAAGATCATGAACGATAAAAGATTTATTGATCAGACGGTCAAAAGTACACATTTCAAGTTACTAGTAAAATCTGGAGTAAATCTTAATTGCAATATGATGGAAGTAAAAAGAGCATGCAAGCACGTTTACATCGACATTTTATAACTATTCATTCGCTTTAATAATTATTATTCGCCACTTAATGATTTTATTTTTAGTATTTGGGTAAAATCTCCTTTTGAAGTGATTGAAAACTACGGATTATATAGCCCATACATGACAAAGCGCTTTTGAGATTATTAGCTATTTCAATATCGGCGATTAGAGAAAATTTGTTGGTTTTTTTTCCTCTCCTTTCCTTTCTCCTCTCGTTTGAAATTTCAATTTTGCTATGTCGAAGAATAGAAATAACTATGAAATATTTTGATACTTTGAAAATCACTTACTTTTATCCTTCCTTTATTACTTCCTTCTTAAGCTTACGTTTATGCTTTTTCCCCTATCATATGCCTATAAACGGGAACAGTACATTCAGGCGCGATTGAAAAATGTACAAAATGGAAAAAAAACTCTTCAATTATTTTAACGCCTTTTGTTAGCGCACAATTAATTACATTGTTCAAATGAGAATGAATAGTTATAAGTATAGTTTATGCGATTTTTTGAATATAGAACGTTTTAAGTTAACTGCTTGCTTCTCCTCTTTATCAATATCCGGAAAGGACAAGTCTGCAGCTTCAAAAGATCCCATCTAGTAATTCTCTTACGTTATTTAAAGAGAGTTACATAGTTACTATATGGGATTGACTATCTTCTAATAGAAATATATAAGTTGTAAAAGTTTCTCTTGAGGTTTTTGTGTTTCTTCCTTTCGCTTTATTTGCTTTTTTTTGCTTTTTTTTTTTGTTTTTAATAAAATTATTTTGGTTTTTTCCATTTCAATTTTCATTGATTTATTTCATTAAATTTATATATAAATTAAATCTATACAATGTGATAACAAAGAGTAAAATACAAATTAATGGTAACAAAACTTATTAAATTCTAAAGTACAAAAAAAAAAAAAAGAAGAAAATTCCAAACATTTTTCACCAACAATTCGGGAGCAATTGAATCGCGAATGCCAACAGTCGAAGTATTTTGAAAAACAACTTCGAATGGCTAATAAATTTATATTCAACGAACACATACCTGCATTATAAATGTTTTCACTGTTCGACCATTTTCGAGGAAAGATTTCAAGTGACTGGACGAAACGCATAAGAAAAACTACTTTTTTTAATTTGAATTTTTTCTTTTTTAAAGAGAGCTACAGCAGAGTAGTTTGCATTTCTTTTATGCAATTTCTGTATTAGAAAGTTCATAAATTAAAAAAAAAACAGAAATAGAATACAAAAGTTTTTTTCTCGCTTTTTTTTATCTTTTCCTAATTACAAAAAAAAAAAAAAAAAAAAAAAAAAATTGATGTCATGAAAGTAAGAGTAAAATAGACAAAACTCTTAGAAATTAGTGTAATTAGAAATTAATTTCATTTACGGTAAATTGTAAATGAAATTCATTGTTCAGAAATTTGAAGACGAAACATATACAATATTTTACTTTTAGTTAATGTAAATAAAGTGTAATGATTTTGCTTAACAAAATCTTAACTTCAGCAATAAAACAATTAACATTAAATTAAAAATATAATTACAACGACAAAGGGTAGCAGCAAAAGTACTTGAGAAAAAGATTCATTTTTGAATTTAAAGCAAATCAATATGAGAAAAAGGAGCTCTTATCTTATATTTGTGATATATTTTATTCTTTTAATTTCTCTAAGTTTTGCTTTTTCCTCTTTTTTCTTTTGTTATTAAATAAATATCTCCTTCAATTTGTGTTAAAACTTCTTCTTCTCTTTTGTGTGTAGTTTATTTATTTATTTATTTTTTCTTTTTTTTTTTCTTTTATCTCTCATATCTTAAGTTAAATTTTTCCTTGTTTGCTGTTTCTTATTTTCACTGATTTTTATATTTATTTATTTTTTTTCTTTTTCAATTTCTATACAAAAAATATATGTCATACGCAAGTATTTAGAAAAAACTCATCTAATCAGGTTCACAATTGTTGTGGTTGTTGTTGTTGTTGTTGTTGTGGCGTTCGTTAGACTTTGCTATAATCCGTATACAAGATATGCTAGAATTGCTGCTGGGCGCTCCTGTATTAGACTCCTTTGCTAAAGCCTGACGTAACAGCAAGTATTGTTTATCATCTAAAATTCGAGCATCATTGTTATCATTATTATTATTATTACTATTATTATTATTATTATTATTATTATTATTATTATTATTATTCTTATTATGGGTAATAATGACAGCCGTTGTCGAGCAGGAGGGTATAGTGTTAATTTCATCTTTTAACACTGCTTTTTTGTCTTCTTGTTCATTTGCTAACAAATCAATGTCTTGCTGGCGCTGTTCATTCACTGATTCTTCTTGTTCACTTGCCGGTATAAAATCTTCTAGCGTATGGGGTTTATCTCAATCGTTTTTGGTTTGACAATAAAGTTCTTTAAGAGACTTCAATTCTTCAATAAGAGCTTTATTTTGGTTTTCCAGCACCGCCACACGATTCTCTAGGCACTTGATATATTCTTTCTTTTTCCGACGACATTCGCGAGCCGCTTCTCGATTCTTTTGCAAACGTATTTCGCGTTTGCGGGACTGATCTTCAGCTATGACATTATTATCTAAAACCGTAGGGAAAAGGAGAAGATTATTTTTATATATTTTTTCTTTCAATTCAAGACGATTTCAAAAAGAGTTATTAAAAAGAAAGAAAAGAAAGAAAAAAAAAAAAAAAAAGAACAAAATAACAAGAACAAAAAGAATTGAGATAATTACTAGAATTATATGACATCCTATTGGGTATATAAAATGGCGGTGTATTCTCGGGCGGTAAATGTATTAGGGTAGCAGTTGCGGGGCCTGTTGCACCAGTTGCCAAGGCGGGTAAACCAACATTTTCTGACATTTGCAAATTTGTGCCACCTTTAGGTTTTTTTTTTTGGTTTATTTATTTATTTTTATTTTTTGTTGTTGTTGTTGTTTTTTTTTTTTTTTTTAGTTTTAATGTTTTCCGATATTTACCAAATGTAAGAGTGAAGTGTTTTTGGAGTTTTTCAAATAATTTTTGTTGAAAAATTATTTTGAAATTCATAAAACCAACCAAAATGTTCCATAATTATTCCCGAACAAAAGATATATATAAGAAAAGGAAAAAGGATAAAAAAAAAAACAGAAGAAAAAGAAAAATCTATTAATTTAAAAAGAAGTTTGTTTTGTTTAAAAAAAAGTTATTGTTTGTTAAGATTATGTTAGGAAATTTATGACCAACTTTTTTTTTTTTTTAATTGATGCTGTATGTAGGAATGAATGAAAAATTATGAAAGCTTTTCGTTAATTTTAGCGAAATTTCTTTAATTTTATATGGCGACTAAAGCATTGGTGTTATACTAAGTTACTTGGCTTCGTTTGTGAAATTCCGACATAAGAAACATGGTTTTCTTGATTATCTCAAAGTCCCGATCTGCCTAATCATGGTCGTTCGTAAGTTTAATGCCCTATCTAAATTTATATCTAAAGAAGCAATTATTAAATATATTAAATATTTTCATCGACCATACAGATACCAACTTGAAATTTGCCAAAAATAATTCCCTAGCCTATCTAAAACCTAAGTATGCGAGCAGTGGGTGGGGGCTTTGGTTATTTGCATCTTTTATGCATATATTGCCTAAGGATTCGCTCTAAAAGGAATTTAGTTTTTTAATAGTTTCTCGTAACAAATGTGAGTGTGAAGTGTTTATAAGGACTTTTTTTAGGAACGCTCCTTTGTCTTTGTTATGTTATATTGTATTGTAGTGTTGTAGTTTCTTTTGCTGTTTTTATCATTTACCAAGTCACGGATCAGGGCACACTACTACTAGCATATATGTTGATATTCGTGTTCTCAACACAATCAATGTCTTATGTCCGTTAACGGTGTTAACTGTTACAAGGTATTACAATCCTTATAATCTTCGCGACAACCTAACAATATCTAATGAGAAAATATAGATCGGCCGAATAGTTACTCAATTAAGCACGCCAAGAGCCTTATTGAAGGAAATTATGGTTTTCTTCCTAACAAATAATTTAGTTATTGAAGACCAAATTGATGCATGAACTCTTTACATGTATATGCTTGAGTTTATGATTATTAGATATAGGACGATATAATTTTCTAAATTTATTATAAAATATTCAATAATTCAAACTTTATCGAAATAATCGAATAGCGAATATTTTGTACCTGATCTACGCGGGATTTTGGTTACCGAGTTAGTCATTTTCGTTTGTAAGCCGTTTCATCCGGTTATCAATTACTGATATTCTTAAAAGTTGAAAATAGACGAAGGAGTTGGAAAACACTAATTTTTGCCTTATAAGTAGTCAGTTGATTTCGGTTACCGTTACGGTACATACGTACATAATTAAGAAAAACAAATCAAAATTTCAGTTTAATTTGTAACGTGTAAGAGATATCAGTTAAAAATCCGTTACGAATATGCACTAAAGCAGTAAAGCAATAGAGATCAATGAAAAACTGTAAACTGTTTGTGTAACTGCCAGATATTTAAGATTCGCATCAAAGCAAATTTAGCTTATTGTTTTTTTTTTGCATGAAATAGGTATCGTATCGCAAGACAAATACGGTTTTCTTACTCTCTTTTTCTATTTTTTTTTTTTTTTTTTTGACGTGTAAATGCACATTGTGACTATGTGAATGATCGATTCGTTTAAAATGGACAAAATTGGTTAGTTGGGCAAAGATAGTTTTTTGTTTCTTTATACGAGAGTGCTTTGTGAATTAAAAAAAAAAAAAGAAAAAAAGTTTTCTTATAAAAATGTTTATTTATTTAGGCATATACGTACGTATGTAATTGGTATTATAACGTGTTTTAATGAAACGTAATACATATACAAATACAGTTACTTTTACATTTCATCACATATGATTCGTTAATTTTTTTTAATGATTTTATGTATTATTTTGCAAAATTTCAGAAAATGTTGTTTAATGGAAATAACTTTATTAAGTGGAAGGAGGGAGCCGAAGTTAAAAACAAAAAAAAAAAAACTCTCTCTCATATCATATCTTTTTAAATATAATTTATAATTAATAACAAGTATAGGAAAGTTTTTGAATATGAGGAGTTTTATTATGTTCGACATGTTCGAAATGGAAAACCATCTATATGTGATAGGTTTAAAATTCTATCTGCGGTGATTTGGTAATGATATTAAGTTCCAACTGCGGATTTATAAATGGCAAAGAGAGAGAGAGAGAGAGAGAGAGAGAGAGAGAGAGAAACGCTTCGAAACAGGTATAGGTGTCTAAATGTCAGAATGAGGAGCGTTTTTCACGACAGCAATTGCATTTCTTGCGCACAGTTGCGCCCTTTCACAGCCCCGGTTAAATATCGTCAAATAGTACCAGTATCAGTACCAGGGCTAATGCAATGAGCATTGAATAACAAAATTGAAATTTCCAATCTATATATATATGTATATATATGTATATATACATGTATATATATTCTTGCTTAAAATGGTTCCGGTTTTTTCTTCTTTGATTCGTAAATGCAACTTTTTCATTTATTTTCTCTTTGAAAACACTTAAGGGTCTTGATTAAAAAGTTCATATTTACAAGTATTTTGCTGCCGAGTCATTGCACTGAATTCGAATTTTCGAATTGCTCGACATTTGTTTTTTTTTTATTTAAGGGCCTGGCGTTTATCGTTATGGTCCTTTTCATAAGACGTCTCATTTTGTTTACTTCATTATGCTTTTCATCAGTTAATCATGGAATACGATAGTTTTTAAATAGCTTTTTTTTATTAAACTTTGCATACGCGACGTTATAAACGCTAGTTTCATAAGAGAAGGTCTTATGAAATATTTTGAACTGGTTTTCACACTTTGTAATATTTCATGCCAGTAGAAGAACGCATCATTGTTACTAAGGGCAGCAATTTATGAGTTGATCACGATTCTCACAAATTCGATTTCTCTACGACTGGTTTTTGAAGTATTGCTTGCAACTTTTTTTTAAATTCGAGCAACCACCAGACACAATATAAAGTCTATGTGTACGAAAGCTAGTCGATATGCACTCACTTTGAGTCCGAATTACTCCAAAATTGCACCAACTTGGCAATTCAAATTTTTACATAAAATGGAAGCGTGACCCTTAAGAAATGGGGTGGTGCTAAAGGCGGGCTTTGGTTGAACTTTTTTTTTTCAGGCAACGACTATTAGTAAGATAAACCATAAATGCTAAATGCTTCCAATGTGTGGCTTACCACCACGTAGAAAGGAAGTATGGGACGCGTTGGATGGAAAACTCTATGGAAGTTTTTTCTTCTTTTTTTAATTTGAAATAGTCACTTATATCATGGCAAACATAATGCTTAAAAAATGAGACAACTGGTGCTTAATTAATCACATATGTACATATGAACGAATGAAATGATTTTAAGAATGTTTTAATGCATTTGTCGAAATTAATCTACAAATAGTTAATAAAACGAAAACATGATCTTTACCAGTAAACGATAAACGGCCATTTAATGTAAAATGCTTATGAGCGAGACGGAAAGAGAGAAAGAGAAGGAGAGAAAGTGAAAGAGAGACAGAGAGAGAGAGAGAGAGAGAGAGAGAGAGAGGAAGAAAGAAAGAAAGAAAGAAAGAAAGAGAAAGAGAGAATAGCGCGGGCGAATGAACTTAATGTAGAGAATAATCTCATAAAATTAATTAATTTTTACCTGTTATGTCGGGTCCACTAATTTCTGAATAGATTTTATTATATGAAGGTCGTCGGGTAAGTTCTCTTCGGCCGCGCGGTGAATCCTCATCCGTGAAGCTATCTTCACTATTTGTATCGAGGTGTTGCGTATTCGGTTCTGGCTTAATCTTGCAGGGAAAATGTGGAGGAAGCTTCATTTTAGTAAGTTTTGATCATTGGTTTACATCATTTGAACAAATCAAAACAAATTAAACAAATTATGATGGAAGGCGAGTTTGCAAGCATAACCGTACCGATACATTGTTTTTATGTTATATGAAATTTAAAAGATATTCAAAATTAAAAACAAAAAAAATTCAAATAAATCATCAAAACAATTGAGTTAGTTAGCATTTAGTCTTACTTGGACAGCATTGCCTGGTGTTGTGTGTATAACTGTATTTGGTTTATTAACAAAGAGTACACCTTTGGGTATAGCAACAGGTCCTTGTGTATTTGTACCGGCGGCTGTTTGTATGACAGATGATTGATTGGCTGCCTGTATAACTGACTGAACCTAAACGATTAATAAAACAATAAAAATAAAATCAATTATTAAATATCTAGATGAATCTTGGATACCCACCACCTTAAGCAACTTGTTCTTTTCTTTCTTTTTATTTTTTATTTATGTGACTCGATTTTCTTAACGGAACATCAGGAAGTTTTCCGATAAAAGGTTTGCTAATTTTCATCATACGAACCGCCATATATTATTAGCACAGTTAGATGATCTTGTAGAAACAAAAGTTGTATTAAATCAATTTTGAATCAATGCAAATCTGAATCTTTGAAAAAAAAGTTCTCTTTCGTTCAAGTTTTTAAGACGAGTAGCTTTACTACTTTTTTTTGTTGTTGTTTTGTTTAGAGGACTCAAGTGTTAATTAATTGTTCAGTACGTGGTGGTCAAGTCTCAACCCACTCATACTATAAAGTGTCTCCCTTCAAACTCCTTTACTTAACATTAACAATAGGCTCTGACATTATCTTATTTCCGCGCAAGAATTTGGTTTTTAGTTTATAACTAATCTTAATAGAACCTTTTTAATATTAAAACATGTTCTTAAAGTATTTTTCCGCAGCGAATTTGTCACTTTCCTATATACTTCCAAATGTGAGCCAATAAAATTGATGTTTATTTTAAATGCGGTTAAATAAACTAAAAAAAGCCTCCCCCGGCTAACGATTTTTTCTTTTTTATTAGTATCGTTGGGTGGTGGATATAATGAAAGTAAATAAAAGAGATAGCATACCGGCAGACCGTGGGGATGAGATGATAAATATTGTACCACATTTGTTGTGGTGGTAAGAACAGTACCGGTTGCAGCGGCAGCTGCTACAGCTGCTGAAACTGATGCCGATAATTGGGAGGAGGGTGGTGGCGGATGCGCCACATTTTGGCTATTATTTATATTATTTTGTGTCGTAGGTGCTGAAGATGCTGCTGTGAGTTGAGGTTGTTGTTGTGACGTCATATTTAAATTATGACCAGCAGCAGCAACATTTACTGCTGTCACTGCCGCTTCATCCACATTATTCATGTTGGAGTTACCGCCGCCGTTCTCCTCCACGATGCTGTCCATTTTTTTAATTTTCAACAGCACCGTCACGTCTTCCGACAATTGCTTCAGCTTGAATAGTTTTTGTTCTTTCACTTTGCAACAACCGAAAGACAATTAACCGTGTGGTAAATT
The DNA here is from genome assembly GCA_000688715.1 of Glossina pallidipes. Lineage (NCBI taxonomy): Eukaryota > Metazoa > Arthropoda > Insecta > Diptera > Glossinidae > Glossina > Glossina pallidipes. The sequence continues at coordinate 974,806 of KK499807.1, forward strand.
CGTTTTATGAAACTCACTCTAGTTTTTGTTGCTCGCGCTGTTGATTATTTCATCTGGCACGCGTGCGTGCTAATCGTGTGTATTAACTATTTATCCCACCGTCACCGTAAATGATTTTTCTTCAAGCATTTGTAATATAATAAAAATTTGGCTTCTACTGCCTTATCCAGATTAAAACTTTTAAATTATCCAGTTCGAGGGTTTTTTAACTAAAAAGCAAAAAAAAAGAAATTAAATGAAATATATATACAAATGAAATTAAATGAAATATATATATATATATAAATAAAAATAATTTAATAACTTTAGATAACGAAATGTAAACATTTGTTCAACTCAGTTCTTAACGTATGTGTGTACGCGTACAGCTACGATCTCTTTGTGTTCGTAATTAAAAAATTCTTAACATCTCTCGATTAATCGTCATAGCGACGTATTATCTGTTTTATATGAGTCACACTTATCACATATTGACAACAATCAACTAACTAACACAATAACTGAAAACGACTTCATCATCAATATATGCTAACCGCACAAATACCGAACGCGAAATGTGCTAACGCCTCTTGGCCTCTTTGTTTTTGGCAAACAATCAGTCAGCTCAGTCAGCCCATCTACTCATAAATCGTCATGAACGCATAGACAGAAAAAACTTGCTTATCTGTGTAATGTTAACAATGGCAATAATCCAAGTGGTTACACACTCTTATAAAATATTTGTTTGTTAGTAGATTAAAATTATGATCATTTTTTTTTTTTTTTTTTATTAAATTATGGATAAAATTACCACAAAGAAAAATCCATTTTCATTTCGTTGAAGCCTATATAACTCGCAATGATTTACAGATTTTGCTCTTGTTTGCATTTTAATAAAGTTACGATTCCAATACATACAAATTTTCAAGTTAGGAAAGTTTTTATCAAATGGTGTAACGACTCGTTAAAATTAACTTTCCTTTATAACCTTGAATTTGGAAAGAATTTATAAATGAGGTCAGGCGAAATTTTTGATATAAAAAGAGCTTGCATGGGAAATCAATCGCGTACCTTTTATTCCCACTTATTTGAGTCTTGCATGGCGGGGCTTCATTTATATCGTGCTTTACTTTGCTTTCTTTCATTGCCTGTACGTTTCTCATTGTTGCTCTTACTTGCACGAGCAAAAAGTAGTACACCAAATACAGAAGAAGAGCACAGGCGATGAAACACAAGTACAATAGATTCAAAAGGAGTTTGTTTAATCATATTATTTATATGAAGCAAAATTTATTTTTGTCACGTTTGGACAAATAGTGGAAAGCAAACAATAATTCTCGTTTTGCGAATTCCAAAGTTGTTCAGATAAAAATTGATCGCAGTACCCATCCACTGTAAACAAGCTCAAGTACCCAGTGCCCATTTACTGTAAACAAATTATTCTATTACTGAGAAAAACTATTTAACTTGTTACATCACAATTAAAAAAAAAAAAAAAAAAAAAAAAAAAAAAAAAAAAAAAAAAAATTAATAAATAAAATCAGATGCTACGGAGATAGCTTTATATACTTCATAGGAGCTACAACACTGGCGGCTGTCTCGCTTATCTGTACTAAAATGATTTAATAAATCTTAATCAATTTTAAAATTATTTAATAAAATATCTGTAACGCTTAGCTTTCTAAATGCAAACGAGTAAGAGATTGATTAACACAGCCGCATTCTGACATTGTAACCGGTCACTAGTCAAAAGAGAAAACAATCCGCATAAGCAGCCGAGTAGGCAAGACTCGCAACCACAAGGTCAATAGTCGCGGGCTCAAATCTCAAAGTACGGTAGAGTTTACTTTGGCTGTAGCTATGGCGAGTGCGAGTGCTTCAGTCGATAAAGGCATAACATTCATCGATTGGGCTCACTTCCACTACGCTGCTACCACTATCCTATATATTGCAGGAGCATGGCGCATCTTCTAATTTTGTAACAAAAAAAAATTTCGTTATTATAGTTTTTTGTGATTTTGTATCAAATTTGGTATTTCAGAGCAGTAGCAAGTTAGGTTATTATGGCACGAAAACGACAGAAAATAGAGAAATCGCTGTGATGCTGCCCAGAGTATGGTTGTATATCGAATCTTTGAATACGTTTTGCGTGGACATAAGCTTTATATTGCATAACTGTAACATAACAGATGTACCAAGCCAATGTCTCGCGTCGCTATGCCGCCTTCAATAAATTTTGTTACGATTATATAATAAAAAATAGTATTAGAGTGATAATGCTCGATGAGTAAAATACTTGAAACTTAATACTCGAAGAGCATACGTAATAGTAGTGAGTGTAGTTATAGAGTTTTCAATGGTTTTCACTCCTTATGATCGAGTTTAAGGCGAGATTTATCGGATTTATAAATTGTTTGTCTTTATTTGTTGTAAGTAGTAAAACCGCACAATTTAATATGATATTCATACTTTTTTCTTTTTTCTGCCTTGTAAGTGTCTGAGAGATCTGATAAAGCAACATCGGTGCGGCGGGCGCAATTAATGACATTCACTTTCATTGAGGGCCACATTCTCTCGGCAATGAAGACTTTTATTGCATTCAAAAAATGTACCCCAATTCTTTTTTCCCCGTTGGTAGATGCGTTCCTTAGAAATCCGTGCAAAAAAAAAAAAATTACGCAAAAAAATATAGTAAATTTGGGAATGTGTTCCGCAACTTAAAAAAATCGTTTAAGATGAAAAAACCCACAAATTAAAAAAAATCGTTTAAGATGAAAAAACCCCCAATAATTTTGCCAGAGAACCGTGCAAAAAAAGTAATAATGAAATTCATATTACATTTTATAAAATAAAAAAAAAAAAATTAATTTTTATTGAAATTAAGAATAAAAATCAATTTCCCAACTCTACAAACACTACACACACAAACGCATGCGTGGGCATAAACCGACTGACTTCTGATCACTGTATTCCGCCAGTTGTATTTTGCTGCTGTACACGTAAGTTTCTGTGGCACACCGTCAAAATTAGATTTAAAATTTTTTTCTTTTTTTTAGATTTGGAATGTATTTGCTCTCAGTGGCGAACCGTGTTATTTCAGAATCATGTAAAAACAGAGTTGGGTGTATTTACATTATTAATTTCAGAAGGCGAAAACTACAAAATAAAAGTTTCTACTTCGATTTGAAAAAATTTTTAAATGTTTAATTTTTTTACACGATAGGTCAGATTTTCTGCTGCATTGAATTATTCATCTTATAAAAGCTGACTAATATTGCATTCTATTTTTTGCGAACTGCGAAGTTGCGAAATGAGATTCTTAGAGGATTGAATTTTCTTTTTAACTGTATATGAGTTCGAAATATTTTTTTTAAATTTTTTTGTTGGATTTGTTTACCTTTCTATAGGATACTGCAAGCTCTTTTGAAGCTAACTACCTAAAAATAGGAATCCTTTTACTTTGGTAAATAAATCAAGTTTCTTTATAATGGAAAAGGTGAGTTTGCTTTGTCTGTCATTTTGTTTGTGATTGAAATGATATGCAATTTGGGTTCAATCTATATCTTTTGAAGTTATATAGTCTTTCTTGCACATTTCAACAGCCCATCTGGCGTCTGCTGTAATTAAGTTTAGAAAACTGCACTTTTAAATTAGTGAAATTTGTTATCGAATTTCACATTGTGTAGCGGCAACCTTACGTGCGCTGCTTCGCCAATTTACGCTTATTTCAATCAGTTTGATAAGCGAACAACTGAATAAATTGTCTTGTCAAAGACTCGAGCGCGATCTCCTCAATCAGATCAGACACTTTAGCCTGAGGAGTAGAAAGGTAATACCGACAACGACCTGAATTTATCGATTAGATATATTTAGGAAGTGGGGGCACATTTTTTACATGAGATTACAACAAAACGTAAAATCATAGAAATCATACGAACTTTAAAGATCATAGAAACTCTTGATTACTGTTATGATTTTAATTCTATATCATCCGTCCGACTACCGATCTACAGGCTAACGATAGAAAAAATTTGAAATACATTTCTAGTTCGTTCCCACATATCAAGTTTGAATGCAGCGGGAGTAAATATACAAATCAAGCAACTTTAAAAAGTTCAAGATATCAGGGCATTGTCCTCAATAGGACATTGCGGTTTTTATTCTTTCTTGCTCTTAAAGTGACTAATAATCGGCTCGTGAAAAGGGAATAATTGAAGATATTAGTACGATGCTATTGAAAATGAAAACTAATAAGCGAATTACTAGATATTCTTTTCATATTCTTACGAGTTACAATTAACAAATAAATAGATTTTCTAGTCTCTACATACATTTGGTAACACACAGAATATTGAGCTTAAAAGTAGAGTTAGTTGTTGATTGTAATCGGTGATCTATATATTTATGCAGAACATTTTTAACCAATAAGCAAAAGGCTAGATTTTCTCTCTGAGGATTTCAAAAGAATTGCTTGATATATTAATTGATTTAATTCCAGCCAAATATTTTTTACAACATATTTACATATGGGAGAGTATTACGTATTTTAAAGATAAGAATATGTTATCGTAGAGTTGCCCCGAGTTTATTTAGATTCTAAAACTAAGCCGTTGTTTTATTTGCTTGTTTGTTGCGCTGCATTGGTGTTATTTTTATGAAATGACGTCATGACATTGTCGACCGACTATGATGGTTGGCATGGATGATGATGTAGCATTCTTTCTTTAAATATATGTACACGTATTGCCTTCGTATGCGTGCGTGCCGTTGTAGATGTTTTGCTCATTTATTTTTGGTTACGTAGCATACATACACAGTTGTATATGCGTATAAGCACATAAGAGAAATACTGAAGCATTCTTAAGCAGCGATGATAAGTATGGTTGTTGTTTTGCTCTTTAACGATCTAAAAGTGTACTTAAACGAACGTGGAATATGGCTTTTTTTTTTGTTTATCATCTGACAGAAACATACTTTTTTATATTCGTTATCGGGGGATCCGCCTGAGTGGCCGAGTAGGCAAGAGTCTCCAGTGGCAAGTCAATGGTCGTGGGTTCAAAACTCAAGTGCGATAGAATTTTTAATAAAAGCCGAAAGCCTTAGATGCTAGTGTTTTAAGACTTTAGTCCTTAGAATTTATTCTTTGGCTAAATTTATAATAATAATTATAATAATATATTCGTTATCGCTAGTAATGCGGATTGGATTAAAAATACTCTAATTTGTTTGGATTATTTAATAGGGTTTTAAATCTATTCGCCGAATAAGAGAGGGCTGGAACACCTAACCTTAACATAGCAGCTCGTGGAATGCTATGCTTAGTTCAAGCCTGAATAATATTTTCGACGATCACGCAATAAAAGGAACGAGATTAGCTCTTACATCGGTATCTAAACACTTGATACTTATCAGGATATCGAATGTATTCCATGATTATATAAAAACAATCCAAACTAATTTATTATGTACATAAATATGGTTACTTAGGTTGGACGACATCACTTATCGTGACCATCTATCCACGAACGAATCAAGCCATACAATATAATATACGAGGGCAAATAGATCTCTTGAAGGAAATTTTCAATGCAGTATATAAAAAAGAAGAAGAAGAAGATGTAACGACTTTCTGTGGAATGAAGCTTCCAGTTTATGAAGCGTCGAGAGAATGAGTGTATCCCGCAACTCGCAGAAGAAATATGCAATTTAGGCTTCTGGTTGACGCAGTATTTGTCTCTTTGTCAAACATACTTGGGTCCCAACGGTCTACTTATAAATATATTTCATATAATCACATTTTCTCATCATTTCTTAGATTTTTATTTTATGCGCAAAAACGTTGTAGAAAAGAATTTGTCTTGAGATTTCATTTTGTGCCTCCAACGTGACGGACATGAAGTTCGAGCATGGAATTAATATACAGCAAAAGTAATCAAACAGTTATTTGCAATAAAAAATTGAATTAAAAAGATGATATGAAACTATGTCGAAGGGCCAATGCGACGATAAATTTCTATTTGATTTATCTGAAGCTCACTCGTATGATAGAAGATATTTTTATCGTTACTTAGGTGGATGCTAGTCTTCGAATCGGTTCTAGTTAGCAAATCATGTAATTACCTTCACAAGTACTTTTCTTATTACAAATACGTTAACGTATATTTTTCGCGTAATAAAAAAATTGTATGAAACATATGAGAAAAGTATTATTGTACGAAAATTATCAGCTCTGCTTCTAATGTTGCAATGTTGTTACACTTCTCACCGAAGCCGTGAAAATATGATTAAAGAAAAAGCTTTGAATTGTTAAAATTTTGGAGAGAAGAGAATTAAGACTACCCATAACGCTCCACAGCACACACGCAAGGGGTGCAAGGGGTCATTGTATATCTGAGGAAATACGTATTCGCTTATACACACGTATATTAATAGATATACATATGTATATACGTTCATAATGCTATCTTTATGATGTTGTAGTTTTTGTTATTCATTTCTTATATTTCTTGGCTTCATTAAGTTTTTGTAAATATTGCCTCGTATAGTGACGTAATTTAATAACTATTTCCATTATAAATTTGGCTAAGTTCAAAATCAATATGTAATAGAATAGAAATTGCATTTTGAAATAAACGAACGAACTAAGATTGACGATAATTTGTTGCAAGCAAAAAATAATGTTTTTCTTTACTAAACGCAGTAAACTGTTGCCAATAGAATTAAGTATAACAATTTACATTTATGAGGATATAAAAAAAAGTCCCGAACACACACAGCTGAGCTGAGAGAGGCACAAACGATATCGTATGGCAAAAAAATTCTTTTCCTTACGTTTTCATACACATATTAACTTATTTTATAATTTTTTCAAACTTTATTTTCATTCTTATTTATTTATTTTAGAATTTTCACTATTCGCATTTTTTCTCTGAAATATTTTCAATGAATTTCGAGAATGGAGGAATCAGCAAAAAAAAAAAAAAAAAGAAAGAAAGACTGACTTGTATACTAATAAATTTGCTTTGCAAAATTACACAAAATACCGTTATGTCTTAGTTTTCTTTTTAAACACAGAGCTCCATTTCTTTCGCAATACACACCATTCGCTTAAATTAAATTTTCTTTTAATTTCATTCAGAAATTAATTTCAAGAAATTTTTTCTTAGTAAATATTTTTAGTTTTTAATTCAAAGCACACACAGCACGAATGAAAAATAACACACGAAGCAACGGAGAAAAAATAAAGTAAAACTAAATAATTTCTGATGACATCACTACGTCATTTGTTGGTGCGAAACGATAAAAGCGAACACAAGAAAGAGCGTAGAGGTAGAAGAAGCAACTAAAGAGATTGTAATTAAGAAACAAATGAGAGAGGGGCAAAGAGAGAGCAAGAGTGGAAGAGAGAGAGAAAGAGTGAGAGAGAGAGAGGGAGAAAGAATACACGATTGCAATGTCTTGACTTGCCAATGTGTAAAAAAATCGTATAACTGGTTAGACTATGCGAATTTTATATATAGTATATGTGAGTAGATTTCAATTTTTTTCAAAAATGAATTTAAAAACTTTACTTTTAAAATCGCAAGCCTTCTTGCACTTAAAATAGTGGTTTATTATATAGTAAAAGACAAAATGGAATTTTGTTCTTCTCACAAGAAATCTTCGAACTGGACCTTTTTCGGCATTAAATTTCAGTCCATCTCCCGTACACGTAATGTCATTAACTTTCAAGTGATTTGTTAAGTCTTCAAACCTTAGGCAAATATGTAATGCAATTTTTGAATTTATTAACTATATATAAGCTTTGGGAAATGCTTAAGCCTTCAAAGCCATTTACTATTTGTAGCTTGATCGAGATATTTGGCTAAATTTTACTAATCGTATCTGTATTTACTCAAAACATTTGACGGATGCAACTTCGCGACACCTTCAGGTTATTTAGCAATTTGATGGATGCTTTTAATTAAGTCTTTGAGTCCATTCGAAACATATTTTACTTATGTCTTTACATGTCTATGAAATATGTTGAATAATACGAGATGTGTTCGTTTATTTATTCGTCAAAATTTTGGAAATTTTTAAAAATTTGCACCATTTTTCTGGCATACACTCGTTTTCTTGCAGGCACTTAATTTGTTCTCATAATTCTCATATAGTTTTTGGACTTCTTTATCGTGGATTATTTATACGCCCCTTACAGGGTCTTGAAAGATATTAAGTTTGTGTGGATGTAAAATGAACTTGAGTTAGAATCATATTTTATTATATCGATCGATTTCAAACCATTTTCCGAACCGGTGTAAGCTTGTCTCTATGTCTGTTTGTCTGTCCATATATGCTTAACATACAAATCCCAAATTTTTACTTATTTCTACGAAATTCTGTACACTGGCGTGTTTTTGTTCTAGACTGAATCCCATTTAATATGACTTTAGTCGGATCAGTTTTACGATGACTCTATATATCATAAAATGTTTTATTTTGAAAAAATCGCGATATAACGTTTAGTAAGTCCTACAGGAGTAGCAAAGCCGCGGACTATTGACAAAGGGCCGCGAAAGTTTCTTGTAATGTGATTTTTACAATTTTTTGAAGATTAGAAGACATACAGCAAACCTAGGGCTGCACTATAGCAAAATCCATCGTACAAGCTTCGTACGATAACTTTTCAAAAAGGTTGTGCTACTGTTATGCAAACATGTTAATTGCGTAAATTAGAAGAGGAGCACTCTGCATATTATAAAAAATTTTAAACTTTCATTTCGGCCATTAAACTGTTTTACTTACATCGACGCCTCATTAAAATTACTGATCGCTAATCTGCTTAATAAAAGAGTTGTAACGATTCGTTTTTCGATCGATGCTTTCAAGTGCTGCTGTAAGGAATAGCATATGTAAAGAAAATATACTTGGTTTGTGGGTTTTTTCCCCACGCTAAGAAACGTCTTCAGAAACTCTGCTAGCGAATGTAAAATTATAAGTTAGTTTAATTCGGGGCGCTGAGGCTTTCATTAATTTAATATCTTTTGCTCTTAAGTCTGTCAGTTTATTTACATTACTTACAACTTAATTCTTTACAACGAGCGATTAGAAATATAAGATTGGAAAGATAAATTGAGATTATAATTATTGTACCTTACACTACTTGTGGTACAGGGTGTATTAAAGTAGTGCGGACGTATGTAACACCCAGAAGGGCTTAAGATAGACCCACCTTTTATTATGCTGATCGATTTCGAGTATTTTCGGAATCAATCTAAGCCTGTCTGATGTCTGTTCACGTATATATGTGTTCAATACACAGGTCGCAATTTTTGAGACATTTTGCTGAAATTTGGTTCGCAGACGTACTTTTACTCCTAGTGCGAACACTATTCAGAATGGTTCGGATCAGTCTACTTTTTCGACCATATCGGTTTATTTCTTGGGTCCCACTCCATGTAAGATTTCTCATAAATAGTAAGATCTTCAGGAAAGGTTTAGTTTTTCACAATTTATGATGAAAATTGATCCATAGTAGCAAAATAATCAAAAAAATGAATAGTAGGGAATTTGGACCACATAGGTCTATTTGTTAGACTCCAACTTATATAAGGGTTATGATGAAAAGCAAGCCCCTATATAAAGAGAAACTATGATTTCTAGTTTTCTATCACGGAAACTGGAAAACAATAAAATTTTTGGAAAGCAAATGAACTTTGGCAAATTTGGATCACGTGGTATGATGTTTTGCGCGAAGTGCAAGCTGCAATGAAAAATATATCACGAAAACGAGGTATTACGCAAAGTAGTATAGGGTGTCTAATGTTATACTATAATGTTGTTGCTTTCTTTTTCTTTTTGTGCAGTTAAAGAAACAAAATACCATTTAGTTAAGTTCTGGAGAGTCTTCTGGAATATATCAGTAACTGTGAAGGTGCTAAAGAATTAATATTTTATGCAAATTTGTTTAACGAAATGGATTTTTGTGACTTCTTAGATAAACTCGTGGCCATTTATGGTGACCCTTTATCTCTTATACAGAATCCTTCAAGCATGCCAACGAATGGATCACACGATTTAAATTGTATTTCAGAGGGAAACGCGCTTGGGTTGAGCTAGTAGTTGTTGACTATTCAAAATTAAACGTCAATTGGGAATTTTACTGTTTAGACATTTATATATAGCTATGTCAGCTATATATACATAATATTTTAATAAAATGTGTACTTTTCGTCGAAACTACGGTGGATTAACGCAATCACTCAATCGTACAATCACTAGAAAATCCCTTAAAATAATACACACTCTCAGTATATACAATGTCTTAGCTTGTGCAGGTAAACCATAGAATATTTTTAGCCAATTTTCAACCTTAATGCGTTCATTTCATATAACAGTTAAAATGCGATGTTCCGACTACTCTTATAATATATGTATAATCAGATTTTGGATATTACAACTAGTTTCAAAAATAATTGCCTGTCTATTTTTGCAGCTCCCGGAAATTTTTAATGTCCGCGAACGTGTTAATGTGAAAATAATAATCTTAATATCAATAGTAACCGGCATGTGTTCAATTGGATTCCATTCAATGCATGCATTTATGCCTTAAAAACCTTTTTCCAAATATTTTTGCCACGTAGTCGGAGTAAAAAGATCAGAAGAGCATTTATAATCCCGCTGGAACAAATATTTTTAAATTCAATAATAACTTCATTAAAATGAGAAATTTTCGATAAATTATAATCTGCATTAATATCTTTGTACCTGTGTGCATATACACATGTATGTTGTATAAGTTTATTAAATTTGGTTGCAAGATGCACTAAAGTTTGTATATTCTTAAGATAAGTAGCAAACATTGCTAACAGGTATGAGCTGCCAAATTATGCAACACATCTGAGCCGAATGTAATTTAACAGAAAACACAGATAACATGAATGATACATTCTTTTAGAAGCAAGATTTCTCTCTGGATGAAAAGTGAGTAACATTTCCGAACATAAAAATTCAAATATCGAATCCAAAAAGAAAATATGTTTGAGAGCGGCATGCGACGACATACTTGCCAACGTCCATTATAAAAGCATGCAGTTACGTAACTAGTCTCTCGATGGATATTTACCAAGCCGAATACAAATGCTCACTTACTTATCATATTATGTGTGAATTTCAGCAACGAGTTAACTGATCTCTGAACTTAATGTAATGTAATGTAGGTAAGGAACAAGTCTTGGCCGGATTTGTTCTTCTAGACACCTATACTCATAGACTCCTAATGCAAATTTAATTACAGAGAATGGCATGAGGAATATTTAAGTAGCGGTGGTTCACGTCCCTTTGATTCACCTCAGTTATCATCTTTTTTTGTTTTTTTTAACATGACATATATCCAACGCCTTTCAACAATTTTGGCAACGTGTATATAATACGGTGATATTTGCACATTTTTGAGTCATATCAGAAGGACTAGGTGTGTATGTGATACGTATTTTTGACTTGACGACGCATCACGCCACCCAAATGTCGAAAACTTCATGTCACTGAAAACAAAGTTCGCGCGGAATCACACTCTAAATTCATCCCGATACCTTTGTGGGTAAATCTTGTAAATGCCTTGGGTGAGGTGACGATATTAGTGTCAGGCAAAGTCGACATTTAATTACCTAATACAATTCTGTCTTTATTCTCGTGATAAGATGTTCAATATTACATCTAGTTTCCATATAGAGACATACTTTCCCTGAAAGCTCTTATAAGGTATGCGGTTCATCAAAACTGAAGAATTGAAAAATTTTTATCATAAAACATAAAAAATTAGATATTTTTGCTATGGTATATGGCAAAAGCGTATAAGCATTATTTTTTGTTTGAACGATAAATCTTAAGTTACCATAGGGCCGGCCGATTCAAAATTATGCTGCGTTTATTTCCAAACTTCGATTTTGGTTATGTATATGCATTCAGATTTTAGATCGTAGAGAGGCGTAGACAGACAGAGCAGACAGAGCACGCAATTTCGTGGTTGCTGGAAGTACATTACGCGAGCCTCTAAAAGATATACGGTCTAATGACCTAAACAAATATTTCATTAGCATGAACAATTCATGGAATTTGAACCCGCCATTGCATTCATAAGGTAGGATATACGCACCGACTCGTGAAGATAATAGAATTGAACCTCTACATAGTACTTCGACAAAAGATTTCAAATGGAAAAGCTTTCCAGAATATACTGATTACAATCAACAATATAATTAAATCAAGAATTCGACGACGATGTAACTTTGCTTAAGGAAAACGATGGCCGTTTGTATAGCTTCCTACTCCGTCCTGCAAACCAAAACGGTTCGAAAGAACTAAATTACTAGCTCTAGAGGACTTCGTTTTTATCCTTGACTCTGCCAACCCAAGGAAAGTGGCGCCAATGGGCAAAATAATGGAAAAAGAATTGTCTTTTGTTTTGATTAGTTCTTCTCTTATATCAAAATGAACGACATTGCCATTAACAATGATTTTGCCTATGGAATAAAATTGCGATGCAATTGTGAAACGTATAATGCATGCGATAATTGAAAAGTACCTGCAAACGTTTCACTGAAATATTTTCTCCTCTAGCTGGTGTTTTTTAATTTATCAATTGGGGAGCAAGTTGCTGCTCATACGGCAAAAAACACCACCGACTAAAATCTGCTCATTTTTGCTAAAATATATGTTTTGCATGTCAGTTACTATCACAATGCTATGAGTAATGTTCCAAGCATACTGCGAACTCACTTTGTCACTTTGTTTTTTTGTGAACACAATTATAGCATGCAATATTTCTATTACACAGAAATGACGACTTTTGTTGAAAATTTTTACTCTTGTTTTACACCAATTTTGGCACCATTTGCGCTATGTTTTTTCTCATTTTGCGGTCTCTCCTCTTTTAAATTTCCCACTTTGAACCTTTCAAGTCTAAACGACAATCGAGACATCTCACAACTATAATAAAGATTTTTCTTGCATCCCGCAAGCAAAGGTAGGTGCATAGTATTGGATTTGGTAATTTATTGTTTTTAAATCGTTTAAAATTTCACAAAATTTCTTTATTTATATTACTTTTATATCAGAGAGCGTTTTTAGTTTTTATTCTAACCCTTGGGTATTAAGAGGTTAACCTTACGATTTGTCTAATACAAGTCCCAGTCCCTTTTACAGAAGTACAGTATTTGACGTAAATTAATTCTGCCGCTTTTATACTTAGAGTCATAATATTCGCCCAATGCTATGTTTTTACTCTCTTGGAAACATTTTCTTTACATTCATCTACGATATGATAACTCTAACGATTAAGGATTATTAACAGACTCTCCATCCGTATGTGTTATATCGAGAAATTTTCGCTATTCAAAAGTTTTCTATTTGCTCGATGTGACTTCATATTTGGATATCAAATCTTTCGCCGGGTTTTACGTGCAATTTTTAACAACAGTTTTCAGACCAACGGAATCAAATCCAATCTAAATCAACTTATTTTAAAGCTACATACATCGCTGTGCCGCTAACCAACCAACGTTAGCAGAGCAAAATCGACTCACGTTAACCCTTTGGCGTTCCAATCGAAAGTGCATATTTTATAAAAAACAATAAGATATACACACGCACATAACATACAATTCACATAGTTGCATATAAATGTATGTATAGTTCAATATTCGTAATTGGGTTGCAAATTTTAGTACTTAAGAGATAGTGTAAATGTTAGCAATACATCGTAGACGGATAATATTGTGGCAAGTCAAGGTTAAAGCAATGTTTATAGACTTTGCACTAACGTATATGTGATCCTGGCCGTCCGTAGAGTTTTTCTATCCTTGAATAGGTCCCGTTATCGGTTAGAAATGTTATCTTTCCATCCATCAGGAACACCTGGATGATGGATGAAAACAAACTAGGTTTCAATATCTATCACCAAACTGAAAATTTAAGGCTTTATATTTAGAGCTTGACGGGACAAGTATGCCGTAGAATATTATAGGTTTTTCAAATGCCACGAAACTTTTATTGCAGAACTTTGCCCGACAACGAATGAAGTAAAGTCATGCGAACATTAAAAAAAAAAAAAAGCCTCAAAAGAGATTTTGTGATGTGACAACATATAAGAAAATGCGTGAAGGAAATAATAAAAGAGCACCCACTTAAGATCTGAATATCACTTGATGTGATAATTGTGATGAATTATGGTCTGAGCAGCGTTTTTAGTTTTGTGACGAAAAATGGCCACAAGGCAAAGCCAAGTTGGCCTTGTTGTTATCGATTTGGAATTTTTATGATGCCAGAAAGACAGGAGGAGCTAATGGAAAAGGAATATTTGTAACTATTTTTTCATAATAATATTTTTACACAAAAAAAAAAAAAAATAAACCTCCCTCGGAAATAATACACTTTTCCAATAAATCAGTCGGGAGCACATCTATATATGGTTTTAAGTTTAAAGTTTAAGTATATGCAATGGGTGTTGAATCATGGACTGTATCGGTTAAGAGTGGGTGTATGGCGCTCTGTGCATTTTGCATTTGGATATCGCTCTGTGTACACATGTTCTTACTTATACCTTAAGATGCCTGTATTACTGCAAGCCTTTTTCTTATAAAGCTGTACTTTTTTGCGCTTTCATAACTTAGCCGAAAATTCTGCTCACATCTGATATTTACTTAAACTATTAAAAGGATAAATAAATAAATTTTGACTTCGGATGAATATTAATTTCTGTTTTTTTCTTGCATTAATTAATCATTGAAACTTAACTCAAATGTGAATGCATAATTTTTCGAGACGTTTCTTGCAGGAACGCTTCTCACATTTTTCATCCGCGAGTAGCTATGCTCTTTGAAACAACTTTTTATAGAAATCAACAAAAGGACTTCAAAGTAAGAAGTCTTATGTTAATTTCAAAAATTATATATCTTCTTAATAATAAGGTTGTGTGTGTGCGTGCGTGTGTGGATATCCACGTAAGTCTAGGAAGTGCTCAAATAAAATGTAATCAATTCTGCACCGTTACACTTAAGCGCAAATAATTTAACAATACAGAGGCACTGTGGCAAACACAACTGAAAGAAAAGAACGAACCACAACGCGGTATACAGATGTTCTGGCTGACGTTGTTAAAGTAAATAATAGAATCACTTGTAGAAGACATACATAGGCGCTCGTATTCGTATTCGTAAATAATCATAAAATATTGACCTTGTCAAACCGTTAGTCAACGTTTTGTAAGTATGTCGTCAGTGAAAATACATAACCTTCCAGAATGGTGAAGTTCAAGGCTATCGTAAACTCGCTACACAAACACATATACACGCGCACACACAAAACCATGACACGAATCATCATCGCAATAAAATTAGTGTCCCAAGCAATGGGAAAAGCAAAAAAAAAAAACAGCAACATTTAGCAAGACAGCTAAGCTTTTTTCCGTTTTCGGTTGTGTCATTAAAAACTTTCAAAGTTCAGGTGCTTCTCTCAAGGATTTAGTCTATGTGTTTTCTACCTCCCTTCAGAGAGTATGTTATTACTGCATTAATATCTTATGTCGTATGCATGCGTAAAACTATATACAAAACTTTGTTGCGTGCATATAAAACGGATTAAATAACCGAAAAAATATTCACCCGAATGATAGGAGGTAAATGGAATGCGATCTTTTGAAGCTCTTTTTTATGATTTTTTATTAAACATCAATTACATTCAATTCTGTTCGATCTTGTAAGTGACTAACTGTCATATATATCGGCCCCCTTCAGACCATTTAACTTGTACTTTGTTACGCTCTTTTTGAGAAAAGCTACAATGTCGTGTGTGTTGCAAATAACATCATAAAAATTGTCGACACAATTACGGATCAGGATTCGTGAGCCTAAAAATTAATGAGACGGCAATAAGTCCAATAAAAGGACGATGTTAGTGTTTCCGAAGGGAAGTAAACTTATTTACACCCCAGTATAGTTCGGTAACGAAAATTATAAATAAATTTATATGAAATGATTTAAATTTTGACAGACGTTCAAGGGCAAAACGAAGAGGGTTTCATTGCTGTGAGATCTTGCTAGAAAAATATTGATTTGTTCACAAATCTATTCAACAGACAACGAAATTATATTCGGCTGTGGTCGCATCTATTTGTTTTGTTATTATATTTGTTTGAAAAAAAGGAAAAAAAAGAAATTTTATTACTCTACAACATTGGGTGCGCGTAGGTCATCATCCATAGAATATATGGGAAAGTTTTTATCGCTTTGGATGTCTTAGGTATGTAACAATGAATTAAATAAAATAAACAAAATTTTTTTGCTCTTAAAAATATAGATGGTCTAAGGTTGTGTCTGTCAGGTTATGTCAACAGGCGAATCCTTTAAAACACTTGACCGATTATCAAGAAAGAGTTGCGCGCAAAAGCTTTCAATAAGCGAAGAATCTTTACTACGGCTGGACAGACGGGCAGACGGACAGATAGGTAGGCGTTTAATACAAAGGTGTCCGAAGCTTCCCTTTGGATGTCGCAATTGTTTCGATAAAGTGACGGTAACGCATGTAAAAATACCTTAGATCCCTAAATCTCACAGGCATAGGCTCTTTACTTGAACTTTTTTGCTTTTAATGCGTGCCATGTGTTATATAAGAAGCTCCAAAATTACCAAAAAGTAAGTTTATTATTATTGTTAGAACAGGAAAAAAAAGTATTAAGCAAAAAGTGTTATAAAATAAGCTAAAAAAGTCATAAATTTTCTTATTCGGATGCTTTTTTACTGCACTTCTCAGGATTTTTCGTGTGCTAAAATGATCCTTTTTATGGTTGAAACTATTGCGAGCTATGTCTACAAGTTCGGATAATTATTATTATTTTTATTTTTATTATTATTATTATTATTATTATATTTATAATTATTATTAATCTAATTAACCTATACCTGAGTATGCTTCTGTTGTGTGGTCTCCTTCATATAGGTGCTATGTAGACTCAATTGAATCTATTCAAAAGCAATTCCTATTGTTTGGTCTTAGGAATTTGGGTTGGGATTCGTCTGCTTCTCTTCCCCCCTATTAAAATAGGTTGCTCCTTTTGTCCTTACCGTCTCTTGAAAAACGTAAATTTGTTCTTGGCGTTTGCTTCGCAATCAAATTTATAAACGGCGCTATTGACTCACCGTCATTACTTGGACAAATAAGTTTTAATGTTCCTAACCGCTTCTCTAGGCACTTTACCTTGGTTAAGGTTAGTCATTGTAAATATAATTATGAGCTGTTTAACCCGCTCAGAGTTGTTTGCAAGAACCTAAATAACGTCTATCAACTTTTTTCATTATCGGACACTTTAAAGTCCATTAAAGCAACATTGCTTAATACACGAGATTTGCCAATGTCGTACTTAAACTAGCTCTTAATCCTAAGAAGTCACTATGATTCGAAAATTAATTGTTGTTAACTATTATCGGTTGCCAAGCTTATGCATGTTTGCGATGGCTTAGAGGTTCATTTGCAACTAGGTTCTGTACCGGTTGTGGGTGTGGCTCTGTGCTAATTGTGTACATGCTTTTTTTCTTTTTTTCCTTTTATTTGTTTTATTGTACTTATACTAAGTTTTTTTAATAATAATTAATTTAAGATTTACTTTAAGAGTCGTTTGAACTCGACTGTTGTTTGTTTTAGTTGAGTTTCTGTATAAGTGGAATAAATAAATAAATAAATAAATAAATAAATAAATAAATAAATAAATAAATAATCAGGGATATAAATTTCAAGACTAAAGTCTTAAAGGATTAGCATCTAAGGCTATCGGTTTTATTGAAAACTATACCGCACTTGAGTTTTAAACTCATAACCATTGCGTTGTTACTCGATATCCTTTGCTTGCAGATTAAACAGTATCTTGTATAATAAATGATTTATGTAAAAATCTCAGTCTCTCCGCGAGATAGTTCTGCTTAACTTGTTCGAATAACTTTCCGATGATCTTTCTTCATTAGCTGTAAAATGTTGCAAGAAAATTACGTACATATGTACATTTTACACCCAATGTCGATGAACGGAATCAAGTTAATAGTAATCCAAGTCCAAGGTCAAGTTTGAAAAGGTACATGCTTTGCTTATATTGAGCAAAGATTTTAATGAAAAATTCTTAAAAAATATTTTTTTTTTTAAGATTTGCTTTAAAGTGAACACAGCTCTATTCTCATTTTGTGGTTGTAGCAAATGTGGCTTGTTTGTCGGCCGCGTCTACTTTCAAACTTTATAAAAACTTTGAATGTCATGTGATCGTGATTTTAAGAGTCGTGTCTAGTTCGATTTCATCTTTTCATTCTTTTCGAATAAAATATGTAGGAATTGTGACAGCATTCCCTATATATGCACGCTTAGTATAATGCATCTAATAGGTAATACGTACAAGTCTATATAGTAAGCCTACAAATATGAGGGAGAAAAAATCATTAACCATTTCATCCATTAAGAGCGCCAATGTATGCGAATTCATTTAACTCATTGCAGTAAATTTGAAAAATTTTCAGAATGCATTTAACGCTTCAGACCCGTCTTTAAACTCGCTATGAAGTCTTTATGGTCGCTCTTATTGTCTTATAAACAATATTTAACAAAGTGAAATGTATCGCTTGCGCTGAGCGCACATTAATGTGAATTGTTTAACGTATGATAATTGCGTTAATTCAGCCACGTAGAAGAGTGCATTAACTCGCAGGCCTGAATACAATAATACACGTATATGTATATATACATTTGTAGGTAGTAAATATTTTTCTTGATATGACAATATAGTAAATTGTTGCTATTATGGTTGTTGCTGTTGCAATAGCATTCACGCATTTACTAGCTCGTTTAAAAGGTAATTGATATCGTAACAGCACAAGAAGCTGTATTTACAACATATGTATGTGTATGTATGTGCGCTGCACTTGCCTAAATGATGGCATATGCAGATGAATGTGTAAGCGTGTGCTTGTCTGATGTAAAATGAAAAGAAAAACTACATAACAAAACTTAGTTAACGAAAGCTTTACATATGCATAAGTATGCCCATGCATGTATAATCAAATACGTGATGGTTCAACAACTAACGTCATTGCCATAAATGTTTACATTTTGGTTAGAAAAAATGACTTTTTTTTTTGTTTCTCTTGTAAGGAAAATAAGTTTGCAGACTTTCGGTCCGGTACGGTCCGGCATGATCCGGTTCATTCATTCATATGCTTGCGGCAATGCTAGCCCGCTGGTATTTGCTTTTTTCTTGTTTTGTTTATTGCTAGTTTTTGTTATGCTAAAATGAAAAGCAAACAAACCGAAGAGTTTTACGAGTAATAAAAAATGACGTGGAATCTTTCTTTCACTTATATACGTAGTCGTCATTGTGCTTTTATCTTCCTTAAGCAGTTAACTGCGTTGGACATGTACCAATTCTCTCTCTATTCAAATTCTATTCGAGTGTGTTTGAATCGTAGATACGTCGGGAGAAATAAATAACAAAGCACTTAGTTAGCCTACATAGTAGTATGGATTGAATAATTTTTGCACCTTACAAGCCTGTATTGGAGCGGGACACCCCTCTATATGTATCTACATGGGATAAGGACACACAAGCGTGTATATATATATATATAATGTTTATATATATATAATATATTTATATATACATATATAGACTTATATCTTCGATAATAAAGTCATTGAGATCTTGTGGAGCATTGGAGCAAATCAATGGTTTAACATAATTCCAAAGAAAAAATAACTCCAATGGAGTTATGTCGCATAGCTTTTGTGGCATTTTTGGCAATTCTCCCAATAAATTGATTTTGTCACGTAATATAATATAAGGCACTTTTACATTTTGTTGTGGCCAGATATCGTCCATCATCTAATCGAAGTCATCTAATTTTTGACGCAAAAGATCGGTTACCATCTTTCTCCAGCTTTCGCCAGCTAACCATCAGTTTGTAATTGTGTGGCTCATCCATCCACTGACTGAACCTTTAGTTCATATTATTTTGTCTATCTCCTGTATATACGTATACGTATACGTATACGTATAAAAAATGTACGTGTATATATATGTGTGCGTGTAACAACATTTCAAACACCGTATTATATGTTATATAACATAATAGGTTTAATGGTTAGTAAGTTCAAGCGAAAATATCTTTGATCATCTGTTAAAAATTCAAGTCAAAAATCTATAGTTATTAGGTTATGGACTGACTACACGATGCATGAATATGTTATGTAGATAAATGCTTGACAAATTTAGTAGACCCGCTGCGTGAGCTAACATGAGTTTAATAAATCCAAAGCTTCTTTATTAAACGTTACGTAATTTGGCCCGAAGGAAACATTTTCGCTTTGTAATTTTAAAATGGTGGCCGAAACTATGCAAATCTCCGGACATATGAAACTCCAAAAGGCAAGATTGACTTTGGGTGCGTGAGTAATAGTAAGAGATCACCTAAAACAGGAAAGATTTGGCATTTGGGTCTAAGATGAAAAGCTGAAAAGATGTGGTTGTCCAAAGAGATCAAGTTGGCAAAAGGAAAAATTGCTTCCAGTAGGTATGATGCACCTTCCATTGGCTCTCTTGCCTGGCCTTTCGGGGAGTATCGTGGTGGTGGGTGTACTTGTCCCGATGTTTTGTGAGGACGAGGTAAACAATGGGGTGTTAGATAGGTCTCGAGCCGACTCATACGCACTCTTTCTTCTTCTGGCACTACAGAGGTAATGGAGTTGCTTCAATGGGGACTGTCTTACTACTTGGGGGGGACTTTGGTTATCGTAATTGTTGCAAAAGGTGAAGCTCGTAATAACTAAGGTAGATGATCGAAGTTTACGTGATAATCGTAGATTAACCTTGCCTAGGAATGTGATCACCCTACAACCACGCTCGCAACAGGTTAGGCGCTGTAAGTTTATAACTTTAATTTTTGCCGAGAGCATTCAACCTGTGTACCCAGACGTCGACAATTAAAATATGATGCAACTGTTACCCATAGGTATGTAAGAATACAGTGTGAAAAAGGCTCGACCGATCAAACGTTTGTCTCCAATTAATAAAAAGTTTTAATTTTATACAAATTTATATTTATTTTAAGTAGTTAGTGTGAAAAATTCATCACAAGATGAACACGCCTATCTTACTTGTTGCTTAAGGAGGGCGTGTTAAGACTATGTCAGGTGAAGTTTTGTCCCTCGATCTAAAAACATTCAACAAGTTTCAACGCCAGATAAAAACACTGATGCGACCAGAGTCGTGGCAACAGCCCTCGCTGATCGTGAACACGTGTACACTTCATAAACCCTTTAATGTCTACTTTCTGAAGTATCAATGAAAATAATAATATAAATAAGAAGGTCTCCATCATTTTGTGATGCTCTGACAAACTGAGAAGAGGATAAGAAAACGTTTGTTTTCTTTTTCTTCGTTTTCTTCAGCTTCTCTGGTTTTTCTTTTCTTTCACATACCCGAACTTCATTTGCTAGCTTTAATAATACACTTTTTGTTTTTCACTTTTTGTAAGTAAAGTCCTCGCACTTAACGGGTTAAAATTATTTCATTCAAATTTGACAAGTTATTGTTGTAGCTATTATTGTTGCTGATGTCGATGTTTAACAAGTGAATTCACAAATTTTTACGTATGTATTTATATTAACATAAAGATACGTTCACGTACTCACTCGTTTAGAGGCTCTCTCGCCAAACAAATGTGATTACGTAGTCAATGCATTCCGATATTATGGTCCGTATGTACGTCTTCTTAGACTTTAAAGTGCTTTCGTATATGTACGCGTATTGTATGAGCTCTGATATTTGTTACAAATTGCATATGTATACACACACACATATATAAATGCACGTGAATGTAAAAATTTGTTTTTGCGACAACACAACAACTCATATAAATTGCGTCTCGTTAAGGTCGTTTGCATATTTTGCAACTTTTCTCCTTTTTTTTTTGTGTTTTGTGTTTTCATAGGTAAACTTACACATAAATGCATCTGTACTAACAGATGATATATATATATATATATATATATATGTTGACGTATGCGTACATTTGTATATCTATTCAAACATTGACCGATCATTACGTATTTTTCTTTATCTCCTTTTCTTTACAAATGCATTACGAATCCAAACGTCATCCAAACATCTTTGATCAGATAAATTGACATTCAATTAAAAACTTCTTCGCTGTTTATTGTTTCGAAGACACTATCGTTATCATTACTTTGCAATATTCTTCTATTCAATATAAATAATAGAAAGGAACGAAAGAAAAGCAATTTTTTCTTCTTTCCTTTTCTTTTTAAATAATTTAGATTGATTTCTATTTAAAGTTTTGTGCATTGTGTTATTATGCATTTTATCAAGCAACGCGATCTTTGCTTCAAGTAATTCCTCTGGGTTTGCAAAACATTCCAGCCAGACTTTTAGAACGACATTATATATCGATTGTAATAAGTATATTTAAATATTTGTAATGTGTGTAGAAATGCGAAATGCAAGAAACCTATTGACTATGTATTGCGAATGTACCTGTTGTTTTTATCGCAATACTTTTGAGATTTTTAGGCTCCACGTATTGGGAATATTTTTTCGAGTGTACGCTGTAACAGTAAAATTACATCGTGAAAAATTTCGCGCGATACACATGCCGGTTAGTGAAAGTCTCACAACGTTGCCCCTCGCGAGTCGTCTTAAGGAGCTTAAACTTGTCTCCACTTTATTGGCGATCGCAATGATATGATGAAGCAAAGCTTAAAGGTGTGGTTGTATCACTAGCAAACTCCCATCTCGTTTATGTTCTGATAAGTTAGGATTACCGCCTGAAACAATTAAGGTTTTTTAGGTAAGGCCGCTGACCTATCTCTGTATTTGTACTCCGTTGTAGAACCTCGTACTACCGGAGATAGTGAATATGCGAAAGACGTGAACTGCGTGACTGAAGGGCAGACAAAAAAAAAACATAAAATAGGTCAGTCTCTGAAGAAAAGATTCAAATTTCCATACCTGGTCCATTTCGGCGAAATAGAAAGCTAAACAAGCTTTCAAGTCACAAAGAAAAAGACAACGAACAACGTTTTTAACAATTTCATGTTAATGTTTCAAATTAGGATTTGGAGATGTTTTCCAAAAATTAGTAGACGTTGACGAATAACACGAGTAGACTTGAAGGGGGTGTGGGAAATTGAGTATTATCTCTTAAAAAGCATTACACAGAGGGATTCGTCATAATGGCGCTATACTTTTTTGGTTTGGTTTTCCTTAAATCTATATCCTAATGTGTCGTCTTATTTGCGTTAAAGTGAAGGCAAGGAAAAATTCTAGTTAACGATACAGGAGGCTCAAATATCCCTTTACATCCGTCAATTGTGGAAAAGGCTCTTTTCCCTATCTATTTCAAAGGAAAGTGCTGCTGTATCAACGCGAAAGCCGAAGTTCCAAGGCATCATTTTTTGGAACTGGCCAAGTGTATGTATGAATTATGAACTGTTTCAGGGAACTTTGCTTGTACTAACTTACGCAATTGAATCGCTTGCCAATGGAAAAGCGGGCCAAATATGCGAGAAAACATTATATTATCAGCTGACATATAACATGACGTTACACTAGATATCTCGCTTCCTCCTTTATATTGACAACCCATCAATTGTTTCCTCCCTTTCCACGTATTTCAATCAAGGAAGCATTGCCTATCACAGTGTTTCGATGCTTATTGCCTCTTCTTAATGCGCGGGTATGGAAAGTGTAAGGAGAATAAATAAAGTGGGATTTCAGGATTGGTTTGTAAAGTTGATTTGCGGTGACTTTGACCTATAAAACGCCATCTGACGCCAGCTCCGCTCAATCATTGTCAAATCAGGATCTTGATCGAATTCGATCAATATTTGCGACGAATACGAAGGTCAGACATAATCTGATTGTTGACCAATCGACAGTTTGAAGACATCTGAAGACGAATTTTTGCTACAAGCACACGAGTAAACTCAATAAATGAAATGAATTATTATCGCATCAGCGACAATAGGATGAACATATGTGTCATCGAAGAGAAGGAATTCTGTACTCTAATAATCGTTCGCGCTAGCGATTGCTTAGTTGTTGCGAGAGGAGTCACGAATGTCTCGCCTTTCAAATTTACGCAGAATAAGTTTTTATTCATTTTTTTTTTTTTAATCTGAGAATTTGTTTACGTTTATGATCATCATATCGGAGGCACTGTCATAGCAATATCTTTTTCTTTTGTATTTGTTATAAATTTTCTTGAATGACTAAACCTTTTTGCTTATAATTATACCAGTGGTATATAAGAAAACACATAAGTTAGTGTAATAATTGCTCCCTGCTTTGGTTGTAGTCATTAATTTGACACACACACACATATATTTTTACCTGTCGTCTATTTGTGTATAATTTGATCGTAAGCATGCAGCTTTTTAAAGAATAACTTTTAAATGACGTGTCTCTTAATTGCATATAAATGTTATTATATGTCCCGTAGCATTTGAGTATGTATATAAAGTAGGTGTGGTTATACACGTCTTTATGGCCAATAATGACTTTTTAACGTGAGCTGTTATTGTTTTTCTTTGTTAATAATTTATTTCTATACAATCGTCACCATAGCAAAATTATTTTGTAGCGTTAACTTTGGAAAGGAATGACATTAACCCCCTCGTATAGATGTGTATGTTTATGGAAGTTTTGCTTGCTCAGCATTGACTCAACTGTCCTGGTTAATCTGGTTTACATTCCAATATCTCTCTTGTTTCTCTGTTTTTATCTCACTCTCTCTCTCTCTCTCTCTCTCTCTCTCTCTCCGTCTCTCAATGGGTTTATATGACGAGTGATTTCACCTTCAAATGAGGAGTGATGCATGCGTAAAAACGATTATTAGCTGTTGTTAGTACTCGGAAGATGACATCGCTTTCACGCAAGATACGAAAGTACATTTCTTTATTTTCGGAAACCAAGATGTATCGGCATTTTGTACGTCCGTCTACAAAACTAAACACTCTGATTCGAGAATTTCCCCCCTCCGTTCATGTGCTTGGAATTCGGCCGAGCGTTTCCTGAATTTTCTATAATATATTCATAGTAACTTGTACTTGGTACAGAAGGACTAATTTCGAATTGACGTAATAGTCGCGGGGAAAAGAATGTTGGGAAAGTGTT
Organism: Glossina pallidipes; assembly: GCA_000688715.1. NCBI lineage: Eukaryota > Metazoa > Arthropoda > Insecta > Diptera > Glossinidae > Glossina > Glossina pallidipes. The sequence goes on from KK499807.1 coordinate 999,986, forward strand.
TAAGTTTTACGCTTCACAATGTTTCTATGCAAAGTACGGTAGCGAAAATAACTAGGGATTACTGCGGTTTTAAAAGAGAGCAATAGTGACAACCAATATTCGTCGATTACGTAGCATTTTCGCAATCTGTTAGCGTATAAAAACGCACTCATTTACACATTGAAATCGAACGATTATCATTCGCGACGTAACGTCGATGCATAAACTTTAAAGCATATCGAAATCGATTTTCATCGCAAAATCATTCTGAATTGTTACGCCTATCTGTGACGCAGAAACTATACTGTTAATAAGCAAAACGATCTCACTTGGTCAAGTCAGCAATTCGGAGTTAGACAAGAAATTGATTCTTTGAAGCATAGCCCGTGCTGAGAAAAAATATCTTTAAAGTTAAGCGTATGCGCTGAAAATGCTTAGATCACATAAGAGGCGCTAATATCTCTCACCAAGAAGTAAGACAACCTTTATCACTCAACTTTACTAGAGGCTTGCCAAAGCATGATTGCGGATGTAGATCCAAGTTGCTCAAGGTTAGGCCTATCTAACACCTCGACGCTCTCAAGACCGAGGGATTGAAGAGAAAGGACATTTGGAATCTTACAGTATTTTTGTATATGCCTTAGGGAGTGTCTTAGCAGTGAAACTTTCATACATTTGAGATCAGAAATCTTTGCTGTTTTTCCTCGTCGATTTTCAATATCCATGGAGGTATGTCGAAGCAGTCGATAGCCGTACTCTCGGCTCAGCAACTATTCGTTGCGACCATAACAATCTAATTCTACTAATCTCCTCCATGCTCACATGGATCTCCGTAATAGTGCGACTATCGTAGGAAAAGAAGAAATTTCTTGCGTCACATCTTTTGAGATCCCGTCGCCGGGTAAGCCCTTACTGAACACCTGATTCGATCATAATTTCTCTTCCGTTTTTAACAAATTGAAAGTCTCCGAAATCGAGGCATGGCAAATAATCGGTGAAAGTGAATGAAAGAGAGAGAAAGCGAAATTAAGTGAAAGTGAATAAGGAGCACTTGTCATGAAAGATTTATATGATAACAAGGATGTGCTTAACCCACAGTGGAAGAATAGGTTTTTTGGTGGAAGACGTGAACTGGCTGCAGTATTTATTAATAAATTTACAATTGTCGAAGTAGATACACGTCCGCACGATCAAAAAAGGAACTTTTTAATTGCAATCGAAACTTGTTCGATTTTCTTGTCTTACTTTCCGCTTTCCTTTTCCATCTTCAATTGCTTTTTTTTCCCTTTTTTTTGCGTTTTTATTTTCTCCTTCTTTTTTTATTTCCTATAATCCTATCAACAAAAAGGAAGCAAACAAATTGAAAAATCTTTACTATAATTTTTATTTTTTTTTTGTTAGTTGAACTTGTTGGACACTACTTACTACTTTGAGTGCTGAGTGGATCCAATCTCGTATTAGGCTTCAACTTTTTATGAAATCAAAGCGATGTTGTCAGTCGATTTTTTAATACCTTACAGCAAGGACGAGAACCTGTCTGCGACAAGAGCTTGTCTTTTTCCAGACTTTTGCATTACACTTTAAATATGTTCGTGGTATTCGATGCGATGTGGTTTTTGTGCTGGCAAGAAAATGTTTTCACTATTGAAACACATCCTGTCTTGAATTATTTCTGTGTAAAGAGAGATTTCACGAAAGCCAAACAGATACGCATTTCGTTGCATACATCAAAATGTTGCAAGTAACCGAATGGATTGAATAGATGTTTTATTCTTGCTCTAACAGTGGGCATAATAATAATAACGTCTTCCCATGCCTCGTTCAACTTTGTATTTAAGAAAAAAAAAAAAAAAAAAAAAAAAAAAAAAAAAAAAATATATATATATGCCCTAAGGTTATTTGTTTGTTTACAATTTGTTNAAAAAAAAAAAAAAAAAAAAAAAAAAAAAAAAAAAAAAAAAAAAGTTTATTTGCCCTAAGGTTATTTGTTTGTTTACAATTTGTTGTTGTTTTTCTTTTGTAAAAAAATGCAAATGTGGCGAAAAATGTTAAAATTACTTAAAAGACAGCAACAACCACTGCAAAATAAAACCGAGCCAACAATTGCAAAAGAAACCTATAAAAAATTTATGATAATTTTTATTTTATATTATTATTATACCCATTGTCGAAAGTTAAAGGCATACTAGACTTATTTCCCCGTTTGTAACACAAACCAATCTGTGCTACAGTCTTGTAATTCTTTCGTCTTTTTCGTCATTTATTAGAAACCAACAATTTACTCTGAATCGAGAATGGGATGCCAAGTTTGAAAATAGTCCGCAATGACAACGAATTATAGATAACACCTTGTGATAACACTTTGCTAGGGCTAATACTAATGCTAAAATGGGTGTGATGCATACGCAAACATGCATAAGTCACAAGTAACGGTAGATGGAGGAAGTGTAACTTGTAAGATAACGAAATGAAACATTTGTCAGAGCTATTCCTGGTCAGAGTAGTCGAAAATTCAGTGGAAAGATGGACCATCGACGCGCCTGCCTACGAAATACTTTATAAATATAACATATTGAGATGTGTTAAGGCGGTAGTTATTAAGGCGAACATAACTTTCATTGGTGAATGGTAGTTTTTCTTGCTTCATTTTTCTGCTATGGTTCATTGTGAGCGTGTGCAAAGGTTTATATGAATGTATATATATATATATATATATATATATATATGTACGTATATATTTTATTATTTATTTGAAGATTGAAATAATGCATACGAGAAATCTATCTGAATATTTATTTATACGTATTTATATATACATACATATGTATATGTACAAAATATAGATAAGAAAGCTAAACTGATCGCCCAATGCTTGCAGTCATTATCACCTAAAAATTCGCAACGTATTTATGTGATGATGATGATGATGATGATGACGATGATGATAATTGTTGATGAGGTTTTGCAAAGCGAATTTGTATAATTATTTATACACAACAATACTAATAACAGACATTGTTGTTGTTATTTGGTAAGTATGCGTGAGGTTGTTGTTACGGTATTTCGTTGGTTGATTTCTTATCTGTTTGTTGCGTTTTGACGACGTCGTTAAAATGACTAAAAAAAACAAATATATATATGTATATATATATATATATATATGTATATATATATATATATATATATGTATATATATATGTATGGAAGAATGAATTTAATAAAAAAATATAGAATGGTGATTACGTCAAGATTAATATTTGATTACTGGTAATGGTGGATGAACGAGTTAAGGGTAACGTTGTTGACGTTCCTTTCAAGCAATCAGGGACATATAGTAAAGTAGAAATGGGTAGCGAATGAAAGAGAAAGAAAAAAAAAAACGCGCGTTTGTGGAGCAAATACATTTAAGAATACGCTTTTCATAGTTATTGTTGTTGTTATTGCATACAAATTTTTGTTTTATTTCATTTTATTAATACGGTCGGTATTAATTTCTTAAACTCTTTTAAGTAAATATTTGGCGCGATTGCTTTAGCACTTACACACATATGTACTCTTGTGACGGAGAGCATTTTTATTCTATACATGTATATATACATACATATATATATACATATATACATATATATATATAAATATATATATATATACATATATGTATTTATATATATATATTACATATATTTGTGTTTGTTTATAGTTTATGTTAAGTTGATGAAAATATATTTTTATTTAATTATTTGAATATACATAGCATTTGATCTTATTTTTTCGTTTTAAATTCAGTTTAATGTGCAAAGCGCTTTCGTTACTCACGGCGACTACTTTACGTAGCAGACTAAACTTTGTTGATGATGACAACACAGCAAAGAGGAAAATAAAAAAAAAAAATAAAAAAGAAAAAGAAACACAATGAAATGAAAAACGGGCCACTATTAGCTGTGTATTGGTGAGTGAGCAACAGTTCGCTTTTTGCAAACGCTATGTTGTATAAATTCATTTTATAGAGTATTAAATGTATATGTACAGATGATTGTTATAGCGCAACCATATAAACGCATATATATATATATATATATATATATGCGAAGCTATTGTAAGAGATTACGATGAAAATGTATACGACGACAATAAGAACAACAACAATAATCACAACTACAACGACGCAAACGAACGACGGGCCACGATGATATAGCGATGACTACAACGGCTACGAATCGAGCAATAGCAACAATAACAACCGTATAAAAATGTATAATATTTACAATACATTGTAAACACACACACACACACTCACACAAATAAACGAACACTCTGTCATTAGAATTGTTTGAATACATTACGTCGTTGAATACGTTTCGAACGTTTCAATAGTTAGTCGTATATGTCATTTATTTATATGTGCGGTATTTTAAACATTTATACGTATCTTCTTTTTCGCTCCTTCCCTTTTTCTTTCTTTGGTATGTGCGTTTGGTTATTTGTTTGAGAAACTTTTCAAATAAATAAATAAATGTAGAGAGAGAGAGAGAGAGAAAGAGATATTACTCTTTTGACAATAAATACCTTAGAATTTTTAATCACTATCCGCCTACACACATAAATATTGCTAAAGTGTCGTTAATGTTATACAAAAAAAAAAAAAAAAAACTTTTTTAAAATCAAAGTTTTTCACTTTGTTTTTATTTGCCGTTCGTGTAGTACTTGCTAAAGGAAAATGAAAGTTCTCCTCTCCAATGCAACAAAACTGTGCGAAAGTATTTAATGGAAAGCTTGCTCAAGCTATCAATAACAAGTATTTCGTTTTCGTTTTCGTTTGTTTATCTATTCCTTTCTCTCATTTTATTTCGATTTTCTTTCGTTCTTTACTTTCGCCGAAGACCGTATGAGTTACATTCGTTGAATATTATTAGTACTCATACGACCTCTTCTACACTGTGGCCAATTTTATAGAAAATTACATTAAAAGTTGTTTTTTTTGTAAATTTCTTTTTACAACAATTTACATCAACATCACTATTAAACTTTAAAACTTTTCCAACAAAATTTCGATGGAAATATGAAAAAACTCTACACGTTACAATTACAATAACATTTCCAATTTTCACAGTGGCAAGCAAAAATGCTAATATGTTGGCTTGAAGGTAGTCAGTCATTTATTTTTTTTGTGTTAGATAATGATACATATTTAGTATAGTGTTTATGTGCACTGGCCTTCTAGTATTCCATTATCTTGGCAACGCTATAATTTCATTGCTAGAAAACTTGTTGGGATCCATCTTGAACGTTCTCTGTACGTTCTCTGTACAAAATAGTATTACGAAAATCTACAGGGATTATAGCAGACGACTTTGACGGATTCGCACTACAATTTTTAAGTACATTTGTTCAATATTCCGCAGATCGCTATCGATGTATCCGATCCGGCGTTACTGATCTGGTGTACGATACATTTTCTTTTTCCGAGAAGCGTCAATCGTTTCTTTTGAACAAACAATCGTCATACTGACGATGCCATATTATGCTTCTCAAGAAACTTGCTCCAATTGCTGATTGATCGTTAACTGTGTCCGTCTTCTATATGTACGAGTAATTTCGGTTTCTTTCCAATTCTTAGACAGAATAATTCTAATTACGGAAAATGCAAGCCCGAGATCTTCATGTTGTGGTTTTAATGCCGCAAAATTCAAATTTTGTATCTTAGTGATACCTTTTCTACAGTCTGTTTGCATTATTGATATTATTGTCTTTGGTTATCTTTCACTTCTTATATCTAAGTCTTTCAGACACTATTTGAATTTGTAATGCTTTAGTGCAGACTCGCAGACGAGTGGTATTCAAGCGTAAATCGCCTTGTGGTACAAGTATATGTTAAGTTTGTGCGAATGTGTGCAAAATCTAGAAAGACTTGAGTTAAATCTAAATGGTTCTAAGCTTGTTTGTGCGTCTCTCCACCTATCCATCTATCCAGCTGTCCATCTATCCATCTATCCATCTATCCAGCTGTCCATCCGTCTGTCCATCTTGTTTTCGTGTGTTTAACGTACAAGTCGCAGTATTTAAAATATTTTGGTGAAGTTCGGTACAACGACATGTTTTGACGCAAGAGCATTCGCAAATGAAAATATTTCGGATCGTATCACTTTTCCGACCACTCTCCGCACAACAATTTATTTTGAAAAGCCTTTTTATTTATTTATTAAATATCATTAGCTTACCTACACAGCCGATACACATAAATGAAAATATGATTCAATGAATGCAAATTCAAAGATAAAGCAGAAAAAGTTAAGAAAAACAAAGATGCGGTAAACTAATACACAATTAAACTGACAAACAATGTGTCAAAGTGCAGATGCTTTCCCAACCTTGATCCTATCGTTAATACATACAATTAGCCATATAACTATGCACAAGTACATCTATAACCCAGTTCATGTTTAGAAATTTTCTTTTACAGAAGGTTACCGTACATGAAATAAATATTGGTTTTTCATGCCTGCGCTGTTATTATAAGAATGTCAGCACGTTAGAATACGGACATATGAATGCAAGTTAGGGGATAAGAGGATAGTGTATTTGGGTATATGTGTTCTGAGATCAGGAAAAATGGGGTAAAAAAAACATGTTTATTAGGTACTTGCATGTATTTTGATAATTTTTCACTTGAAATCGGCATTTATTGAGAAAAATTGCTACAAATATATGTGAATTAAAATATTTTCCATCATTTTCTATAACTTTTTCACATTTCAAAACCGTGTGGCAGTTAAGGTATGCTGCATCGATTTGCATATGCGGTAATCAGAAGGAGCTGGCAAGTATGCTGGGTTGCTGGGTAGAACTCCCCGTTCGAGCTGCAACGGTGTATCCTTGACAACTGTCGCAACGTGTATCCGAACGTTATTACGCAAGAGCATTCCTTTGCGTCCGTTATTGCTGGTCTTTTTTACAAACAATATATCGTTCAATTCGTTCAATTGACATCGGTAGATATCTGCACCGACAGACTCATTCGCTTTTAGCAGCTCGTATTGCATTAGATCTTGCTGATGCCATCATAAGCATAGCAAAAGTTTGCGGCCATGAATATTCCGCTTCGGTGTCGATGTGGACGGCTCACCTGACGCCCCATGAACCTCTTCGTTCTTTGTCTGGCAAGCAATAAAACCGCGATGATGAAATGATTCGTTGATGTGGTAGCTATGTTCCCTTCCAACGCACGTAAACGTCTAGAAACAGTTCAATTTATCAACTACTAAGTTGGTCGAAAGTTCCTTGAGAGTGTGAGTTGGGTGTTCGTCCAATAAGTCTTGCACTTCATGATCTTCGAACTGTTTTGGTCCTCTTTGTCACCGTTGCAACCAAAACTAACAATTGGGATACGATGGAGAAGCGTGAGCATGAGGTTCAAAAAGTGTTTATTGGGCTCCGGCAGCCGTAATCTTCAACTTAAACAGCAAATGCAATTTAGGGCGTTCCATCCTTAGCGTCTGCATGCACTGCACAGATCAGTAATACTAAATGGGAAGTTCTGTTTTTACGCAGAGGAAGATCAACATCATTCAAGTTCAACCGTTACGTACATTGATATTTCGGACTACTTTCTCATTTTGACCAAAAGATGTCACTGATCAAAATACATGAAATCATCTGTTATTTTAAGTATAACGGCTTTTTCAGTCACTACCATTCGATCATCATAATGTCCCCATCAAATAAGACAAACATATATTGCTAACGTACGACGTTGGTATATATAATGCAATAAATATAAAGTAATATTTTTCTTTGTTCGAAATAACTTTTTTTCATACAATTTCTTGCGTATTTGTTTGTTCTTCATACATGTGTTACGTATGTTTAACACTTGTTACGTATTTGCTGTCGTAACGATGCCCTAAATAAAATGTTTCTGTTTCTGTCATTCAATCCTTTCTCTTTTATTGAAGCCTTACATATGTGCACAAATTATATTCGTACGAATTTTACAATTTTTTTCGAAGTTTTACGTAATAAAATTTTCCCCAAAGGTTGACCGAAACTCTCGTATTGCTGATAAACATGGAATCCACGTACGACGGTAGCATGTACAACTCCACGCAAACGTTGATTTGTATATGGTGTCGACTGAAAAAGACAACAAAATGGTTTGAAAATCAATTATATACACTCTTGTCTTTACATTCTTACTTTATTGGAAGACTGTAAAATATCGGGTGATACCTGAAATTCTTCATCCGGATTCCATATACAAAAATCCGCATCATAGCCTTCAGCTATTTTGCCTTTAAATCTCTCTAAACCACAAAGTAAAGCAGGATTTTCACACATCGATTTGTAAATATGCTGCATGCCTAAGCCATATCTCTGGCAATGAGTCCAAATTATTGAGAGACCTGAACAACTTTTTATATTTTAAAAGAAAAGAGCACAAGAAAAAAACCACCGCCATGCTTACTCACCTAGTTGCAGTGAAGAAATGCCTGGCCAAGCATTTAAAAAGTTTCCTCTAGTACGTCCGTATGTCAAGCACTTAGGGCCCGCTGTAGCTGGTGAATGATCGGACGCTATTACATCTAAGCAACCAGTTCTTATTGCCTCCCATAAAGCCGGTTGATTCGTCTTTGATCTAATCGGCGGTTGAGTTTTAAATTCCGTACGGCAGTCCTCTATATCTTCGGCCGCTAAACTTAAATAGTGTGGACAAGTTTCGGCGGTTAGCTGAGCTCCTTTATCCTTACAGTCTTTGATAAGGGATAAGACCTCATTGGAACTCAAATTTAATAAATGAAAATGTTTTCTAGAGATACAGAAGAAACACAATAGAAATAATATTAAAGCTGATTTAATTCCATTTTCTATAATCATCAAGCTCATGATTTTAATTTGTGCATTAAAGAGAAAATATATGGACCTAAGCCACTTTTAAAGTAAACGAGTCGTGTATTGAAACAAACTTTTTATGCTTCAAAGCTAGTTCAGTTATTGCTTGTACGGCATTTATTTCCATTTGAGACGGTCTTGTTCGCAAAAATGACTCATAGCACTTCGGTTCGTTTTCGTTGGCCGCTATAGGTTGTTGTAGAGCACTTTCAGCATGCACTGCTATGAGAATGTCATCGTCTAATTTGCAAAGGATATCATGAAGTTGCTGAGTCGTAATGGCGGGAAATTCCTTATTAACTGGCTCGGCGGTATGTGCTAAAGAGCACTGCAGGCCCATGACACCAGCGCTTAACAGAGATGATAACTCTTGTGAGTTATCCGGTATTAGACCACCCCAGAAGCCTACATCTACAAAAATTTTTCCACGAGCAGTAGAAGTTTTAGCCTTGAGTCCGGCCATAGTAGTTGTAGGTGGTACAGCATTACTAAAATCATAAATAACTTATCCGATCAAATTTGTTTTACGATTTAAACGAGCTTACGTAGGTCGATCGATAATAGTGGTAAAACCACCTGCTGCCGCCGCTTTTGTAGCATTTGAAAAACCCTCCCAATCTTTCCGACCCGGCTCGTTAATATGCACATTGACATCAATGAGGCCTGGCATTAACACCATATTTTCAAAATCAAAAACCTAAGAGTACATTCTTTTAAGTTTCCATTTAGTTGCTCTCTCTCTCTCTTAATTGCTTGCACCTACCGCTTGCGATTCTGTGTTGTACAGATAACTGTTAACCTCTTGCGGTGTACGCATTACTTTCCTTATGATACCATCTTCGCTCACTATAATACCACCATTTATGAAATTCTCTTCAGTACCCAAGTAGATGCGTTTGCTTAGATATAATAAATCCATTTTACTTTTATAAATTTTTATATTTATCTGCGCACATAACTCTTCCGAATTTTTTACTAATGTGTTACCAAAGACCTCGTTCGGCTAACAACTAAATACTTATTTCGCTTAAAAGCTTTCTCGATCGGTGAGCGAATAAAGCTTTTCAATAAATGCGCTAAACTACATAAACAAAAGCTCCTTGGGTACTATGGGTTGATTTCAAGAGTGAAAATAAATTATTTCATTAAAAAAGTGCCGACATCTCAAAATTTTACATTAGTTATCCGACGCCATCACATACATAACTCAATAAGCTCACCAAGCTAACACCTATATGGAAACACTGGATGTCTGGATCATATAAACCATCGAACGGTACGTGTCAAAGTTTGATGACATTTCATGACTATTACTGCACCAATTGCAGTTGTTATAGTGACGTCATTTATTTCATTTTCAAACCAATTGAAAAATCGAAATTTTCTTATGCTGATATGCTTTGCATCTTAATTGGTCACACCGTTCACATCGGCTACGAGACTGAATCGCTTTGCCAGGTGGCACCAGAAGAGTGTTAAAGTCCGACGAAACAAATTGTCCGACAGATGGGAAAAATGTATATCTAACGGTGGCCAACGCTTTGAATAAAAAATTTTTTTTTTGTTTTTCATATATTAGGTCGTATAAAAAGTCTTCGAAGTTTTTTCCACGGGATGACGTTAATGCCTATATATCGGGCAACATTCACCTGATTGTCTTAAACGAACATGTGCTTAAAAGGAGACATTTTAGGCTACATTAGGCTACGTGAAGACGAGAAGCTTCAAAAAGTATTATTATTATTATTATAAATTTAGTCAGAGAATAAATTCTAAGACTAAAGTCTTAAAGCACTAGCAAAAGTAAAAAGTTATATTGATTTGAAAATGGGTCAAATATCTGAAGAAATTCTCTATGTGATGTTTTTTTACATTGCATTAAAAAAGCAAAAAACATGCCGAAAAATTTGTAAAGTATACGGTGAGAATGCTGCGAGTGAATATCGATGTCAAAGGTTCACCTCGCTCTGGTCGAAAAAGTCCAGAAAAAATTTTGCAACTGGTGGAGCAAGACCGGCACGTAAGCTATCAGAAATAGGGGAGGCACTAAACGTCTCAACCACATGACAGTTTGTGATCATTTGAAAAGAGCGGGAAAAACCGCAAAGACCTTCTTATTGGACTCATTAATAAACGTGTATTTTGTGCACAAAAATTCTGGCTTCATACATGCATGCGTGGTACAAGAGATGATTTGATTGGTTCGTGCTGAAATGTACAAAATAATATCCTGATCATTCTGATCCTGACATCAAGAATAGTTATGCCGTTGCTCATACTAAAATAGACGAACTCATATTTGTTGAAAGACTATATGTTCGACAAGCTACGCATATGCATTGAATTTTGTACATAACTAGCCAGCACCGTCCAGTATTTGCATCGTTAATCGATTGCTAATAGGTAAGTACGTGGAACACGATATACAATGCAATCAAAATATTGTGCTTTTATGCAATTTGGCAGCATCTCACAGCACATTGTACAAATATAATTTAAAAACAACTTAAAACGTTACGGTCGAGCAAGATCGATGGCTGACTATTTATCCTACTGGATTGGATTGGACTATGAATAGGCGACAAGAAAAAACAGCCAGGTAATCGGATTAAAAAAAATTACTTGAGTGAAATCTGGGATAAGCCTTATAAACAGAGAAGTCGCTTAAAGCAAAAGAAGATTTCATCTTGACTTGTGCAGCATGAAATCGCTGAAATGTCTGTCAGCCGAATAGAGTGAAGGGTTGTGAAAGCCTAAAACTCTTAATTGGTTCAATGATTTGCTGATGATCATTAAGCTCAGTCAATTAACATTATTATGTAAGGTATTTTATATGCAAGACTTGGAAAGTGTTTTATCAGCGTCATTGGCTAGGAATACTCGAAGAATACCATGCCATGCAATTTGAAATGTGGAAAGTAATGAAATAGTGCCGTGCAAACTCTCTTTGTCGATAGTTCTTCTAAAATTCCAGTTGTTAGGAAAACGCACAAATCGACAAAGGGCTTATCTTGCATTAATATTAAATATATATGTGCGCACATATGCTATATGAAATAAAGATAAATGATTTGTTCACAAAAACCTTTTTTTCCCTATCAAATATATCTTTGTATCTGCATAGGGCCACAGAGAGATTTGTTCACTGAATTTTACTTAAGTATCCGATGGAATATAAAGAGTGAACATCTTTAATATAAATTAAAGTAAGCGCTCGCACGAAAACCAATTTCGTTTGTAAAGTAATCTTGGGATTTTTCGCATCTTTATGCACACACACATATGCATCCAATATGTACGTTTAAAAACTCTTGAAGTGTATATCCCTCTGCTTTGCAAACATTCGATAAAAGGTGACGTCACATCAAGAAACCTTTACTTTTACCTTCAATTTTGGCCATACAAGTATTAAGAATGAAAGAGCAAACAGTCGAATGGCTGTCAACGCAACAGCGCTGCTTGTATTACGTTGGCGGAGAGACTCAAAAGACCGCAAGCAGAAAATTCTTTTCTATTTTTCAATTTTCGTGAGCACGCCAGCTATACTACTGCTTTCTGGCAGTCCTGTACACTCCCCTGATTGCACCATACATGACGCGTGGGCGCGTTCATATTTATTAGCTTTTATAGTTTGGATTATTGTTGTTCATCTATTTGTCGTTGGGGACAGTTCATCTCTTTGTCGCCATGACAGAAGCGCGCAAATATATATGATTTTAAACAATTGGGTGGAAGGTAAAGATAGCACTTCTTGCTTGGAGCAGCAACAGTATTAATCGATACGACTTACTATGAGTAATGCTACCTGCTAGAAATGCGGGTTCAATAATGAAGATGTAGAGATTTTGAATTTTAGACAGTGTAAAGCGCTTTTGAACGAATCCATCCATATTTTATGATTTCGGCTTTAGTTTTTGCGTTTGGGCCATGGATTTTTGAGTGCATTTTTGAATTTAAAACGTATACCTGAGCCTGGATCTAGTCAGTGGAGTGACGTCACTGGAGGTTATGGGGTGAACTTCGTGGGGCCTTTCGAATTCCAACCACAAGCTTTTCTTTTTTTCTGATGCGATTTCGTTTGCACATCTTGTGCTACATTGTTTTGGATCCTCAGATTCTTTATGAAGAGTCAATTGGCGCCTAAGGAGTGGCGGGGACTACATGAGTGGCGTTTCCCTAAACGGAAGAGATGGGTTCATGAGTATAACATAGCCTTGTTCCACTTACTGTACCGTAATGTGCAGATTTGTTATCGTATTGCGCAAGTCGTATAGGATCTAATTACTTTAACTCAGAGGTTTTTTCTTTTCTTTCTGACACTACGGGTGCCGGGACACTCGAAACAAATTTCTGACTCGGCGTTGCGGAATTTCACGGGAAAAGCGTTTGCTCGTTATTGAGTTGCTTTACAATCGGGTATTTCACGCGTATCAAGATATAGGTTTTAGATGAGCCTTCCTCTCGCCAGAGAAAAGAACACACTTAGCGAATGTGTTTTTTCATCTGTCACGCGAAGCAAAATCATTCTCGAGGCGACGAATGATGTTTTTCCACTCACGGTAGAAGTCCTAAAATTTCCACAAATTTAACGGACGTCGATTTTAAGAATAAGTAACTGATTTTGGAACTTTGGACGTTCCTCTAAGGGTGTGGTTGAATGCTTAAATCGTTGCTGAACATTCAAAATGAGATTTTATTCTTTCATAGAGAGCTTGATGCCGTCGCACCCGCTCAGTTGTACGTTCTTCCGGTAGAAGACTAGAAACTTTTTCCATAGCAAATGGTAATCGATAAATACTTGCGTCATTATATGCGGGGCTCTTGCCTAAGGCAATTACAGGTGACCCTTGTCGACTTTAAATGCTGCTTCAATAGAAGTTTTCTTTCTAGACTGTATTTTTCGAAACTTACGGTTTCTATTTCATTGACTTGTACTTTCTCCCGCATTCTCATCCTTATTGAGGTCTTGTTATTGTCCATTTTTATTTTATGAATCGATCTACACAGCCTTTCAAATTTACGTTCATGCATGAGTAAGAAATGAATGAATAAATGTTGTTTATTATCTTTTACGTGTTCATCGATTGAACTACACCTGGAAAATAAACGTAGTTTTCCATTGTGTAAAAGTTTTATTCATACATTGTTTTTTTTTTAATTAAAGAAAAGAAATTTACCAGGCAACGATATACGAACAATTTCAAGTGATTTGTTGAATCAATAAATGCCATAAGTAAATTGAGAAATTTCAAGCGATTCTTCTTTTCCTGTTGTTCATGCGAAACGCCTAACGCACATTTTCTGTATTTTTTTCATTGTATATAAGAATTTTTTCTGTGCTGAAATGTTTGCAGAGAATTATGGCTCAAGAACAACAAATTAGAAAAGGAAATACTATTGTAAATACTTATGGAAGGTATTAATGGTCGGCATTCCTTACAATCTTAATTTTGTTCTCATCCCTTTCGATTGATCATATACTTCTAGAGTTAACAATTTGACTAATCACGAACGCTTCAGAGTTAGTTTTTGTACCGATTTGGATAAATCGGTGCTGGTGAATAATTTTGAAAAACGCGGCTGGTCACAGGTGGGTTCCGATGATGATTGGAATTTTTATTGGGCCTGTGTGCAATCGTGTCGCGGTATATTCAGCGTCGACAGCGGTTACCGCATGAATGATAATCAAATGATTAATCACTTTCCAAATCATTATGAATTGTCGCGTAAAGATTTGTTAGTGAAGAATATTAAGCGTTATCGGAAAGATCTAGAGCGTGATGGTAACGGCTTGGCTGAGAAGGCTGAGTCAAATTGGTCCAACAGTGCTAGTACGCGTTATTTGCATTTGGATTTTGTGCCAATAACATTCGTTTTACCAGCTGGTGAGTCCGTCTAAACAAATGACATCATTTTAAGACTGAGTGCAAATATTTCAGATTACAATATGTTCGTGGAGGAGTATCGTAAAAATCCTCAAAGCACCTGGATTATGAAGCCGTGCGGTAAGTCACAGGGCGCCGGCATTTTCCTCATTAACAAATTATCGAAATTGAAACGGTGGTCACGTGAGGCCAAGAATGCCTTTCATCCACAAATTGCTAAAGAGAGTTACGTCATTTCACGCTATATAGACAATCCTTTGCTAATCGGTGGAAAAAAATTTGATTTACGGTTATAT
>KK499807.1:1021185-1038994 GCA_000688715.1 Glossina pallidipes
CAGACTGAATACAATTCTTTGCATGGTGGCAAGTGGTCGGTGCAAAATTTGGCTCTCTATTTAGAAGGCACACATGGCAAAGAGGTCACCGATCGTTTATTCGGCTCGATATCTTGGCTGATAGTGCACTCATTGAAAGCTGTAGCCCCTGTTATGGCTAACGATAGGCATTGTTTCGAATGTTACGGCTATGATATCATTATTGATAATAATTTGAAACCCTGGCTGGTCGAAGTGAATGCGTCTCCTTCGCTTACCTCCACCACAGTAACTGATCGCATTTTAAAATATAAGTTAATCGATAATATATTATCTGTAGTCTTGCCACCCGACGGGGTGCCGGAGTAAGTTTCCTTTTCATCACCAAGAGAAGAAGCCCTTATCTTAATTGGAATTTCTTTGCACTCTATCTAGTGTCCGTTGGAATAAAATACCAAGTCAAGATGCTTTGGGTAATTTTGAGTTACTATTGGATGAGGAAATAGCTGCCCAAGAAGAGAACCAGCATGCGAGTCATATCAGAATTTGCAAATCTTTAGCTAATAGATGGAAGTAACAAACAAATTTCGTTACACATGTGAATTATGTTTCTATTTGATAATCGCCTATGTTTTATATAAAAATGTCCATCCTTACTAACTGTTTACGGAAAATTTTTAAGTAATATAAACGATATAATAAAAAATAGTAAATTAAAATGTAATCTATATTTAGTGTATTATTAAATCATAATGAACAGTTTTTATTTATATTGTATAAAAACAAAGTTTTGTCTTTGAATCGTTAGATAGCTATATGCCAAAAATCGTTTGCCATTGTGGCAGAAAAAAACTGTTATTGAATAATTGTTTTTTTTTTTTAATTCATAATAAAAATTAAACGATAAAAAACATTAAGATGAATTTTCTGTTATTCTAGTTATTGGTTTAATGCATTTTTATTTGAAAATGACTTCATTTTAATAACTGAGCGCTGGACTTTTGTAAAAACCATTTTATAGATACTTTTCCACAAAGAACTACTCCGATGTCACCGATAACAGGAGCAATCTTGGAAAATCAAATCATTGAGAATTTGTGGCTTATTGGAGCAAGTCAAAGCCATAGTAAAAAGTTCTGTAGTATTATATCGCATGATCCTTGTGACGAGTTCACAAAAACACTTTTGAAGGTTACGCGATCATTGAACGTTTCTCCCAATACACTAATTGTGTCGTGAAGTATATGCAAGCAAGTGAAAGCATTTTTTTCAAGTCACAGATCGTCCAAGCCTACTACTACTACTACTTCGTGCCACAAAGAATCAATCAATAATCGTGTTTCTGTAGTGTTCTGCATTGCAGATAACTGCAATGGCAACGCAGCCAATGGCAATGGCAGCCGACAAACCACATCCAAAATTTAATTTTGTACATGTAT
The DNA here is from genome assembly GCA_000688715.1 of Glossina pallidipes. Taxonomy (NCBI): domain Eukaryota; kingdom Metazoa; phylum Arthropoda; class Insecta; order Diptera; family Glossinidae; genus Glossina; species Glossina pallidipes. Next base: position 1,022,604 of record KK499807.1, read on the forward strand.
CAGTCCTTTAGACACGTCAGATGAGTTTTTTTTACACCGAACTATCGGGGCAATAATCCTTATTTACGAAGTCACTTAGCTTAATCTGAACTTTTCGTAATAAGTTTTAACAATTTCTGTATGCAGTACAACTATGCGCGATAATGGCAAATAATGGCAAAGTCCGAACAATATACTGAAAAGAATTATGGCCCAAATCTCAATCAGAAGTCTATTTTTATTTACGTGACATGATGATATAAATGATATAATATTATGAAAAGAAGCATCAAAGTAAATATATTTTCTGAAAATTATTTCTGAATTTAGAATCGTTCTAAGAGCTTGAAAAGATATTCGTAGATATGTATAAAAAAGGGGGAGAAAGATCGGGGTAGAGATTACCGCTTTTCATTATTCAAGCTATTTAAGCATAATCGCAACTTATATGTATATAGTTCTACGCCTAATAAGTATTAAAAGAAATTATGTCTTTTCGGTCAATAAATTGAAAAATAAAAACTTGTTTTCGTGATGGTTAAGATTATAAAAACCTCTTTTATTTTGTGAAACATATATCATTCAACGCTTAAGTAAACTTTTCGAAGCTTAGAAGTTTTCCTTACAGGCCACGCTTTGAATTTTCTTCTTCTTATGGCATCAATTGTTTTAAAGGTACACCTTCTCGTATACTAAATAATAGTTAACGTCATCCGAAACATGTTCGGCGGATATAGTCGTAACTCTCGGCTCTCGGAATTAATTAAACACTTGGTCTGATGCATGATCAAAGTACCATGTCCAAGGCATCGACGCTTGTCTGTCCGTTTTCGGATAAAATTATCTAATGGACGGCAAAATACTTTATATAAGCTCGGGTTTTCAATTAAACACAATTGTAATAATGCTTTTAACGAGTTTGTCCGTAAGATTCCATTAGAATCGAGTTTTTTTAACACAAAATCTTTTACGCCATGATAAATATAAAAACCACTTGTACCATAAATAAATTACAATAAATTTTCAAGATTTATTGTTGCAATACAAATATAAATGTCATTCAATATAATTTCGTTTGGTGCTACTTTTGCTTTTACAAAATATAAGATGATTGATGAAAAAAAAAAGAAGAAAATAATAATAATAATTATAATAATATATAAGAACTTAAATGTTATTACATAATTACTACTATTTAAGCAGTCTAGTTATACGGAAATGCTAATGAATAAAATTTTTGTTTTATTATTTTATAAAGACAAAAAAGAAAGTATATATATATATATGTTAAAAAAAAAAAAGAATCAAGTAAAAAGAAAAAAAATTTAGTTATATACAATTCAGTTAGTAATGTTAAATGTGAAAATTTTCAAGTAAATATTGCTTTACGTACATAATTTTTATAAATATTTTTACAAATTTTACTTAAAAACAAAAAGATTGCAATACATTGAATATATTTTGAAATATTATACGAGAAGTACGTACGTAGAAATTGAAAAGTCTTTTTCTATAATTTTTTCCAATTTTGGGAGCTAAACTTATGTTGAATTCATCGTAGCTTGAAACCCAAAACAAGCGGCATTAGGACAATTTAGTTCTCGTCATACGGAGTACAAACTCTTTTGCGTTTTCCGCGAAAAAAATTAATTTCAAGAGAACTTATCTACTTTTCATGCTTTTAAGCAACGGTATAAATATGTTTAGGCGTCCGCGCCTTATGATATCTTATCATGAAATTTTTTAAGTGAAAACAATTACAAAACTTCCTTCCGTCTTATAAGCAAATATTTGAGAATGACCTTTGCATTATCTGATCTGACAATGTAATATCAGCTGGTCAAGTTTTTGCGGTTTGTAGGTCTTGCAGGTGCGGCCCTTTTTGAATATGTCAGTCAAATTTCTGTTATAGGGACTAAATTTACGACATTTACAAAAATGCTTAAAACAAGGAAAAATTATTCGCAATTCATCTGAGCTCGTTTTGATTTATGTTTCGTTAAATTGATTTTATATCTTTCTTAAAAAAATTTTCATTTTCAATCCCTTCAACTGTTTTGTGGTTAATTATTTCCTTAATAAGCAACTAAGTTATAGGCTCACTAAAAAATTCAATGTGCAGCTTCAGCAAACATTCTAGCGGTGACCTTCGTAAACATTCAAGCTACGCGAAGGTACAGTCATAATCAATTTTCACACTACGGTTTCAATTGTAACGATCCAAGTAAACCAATTAATGGTTCGAGTAAAAATTTGAAGCTAAACTTCGGGACGCGACATCATGCAAGTCGGGAATTTTTGAAAAAATTATTTTATATGATATATGGGAAATCCAAGATCAAATTTAAACATAATCTTTGAGCGATCTTATTCAAATTAACTCCGATTTTTGCATATATCAAATATGCATTTGTAAATAATTTATAGACTGTGCAATGTCGTCGCGTGTGGCCTTATACACAGAAGGGTAAACGTTGGTACGTTTCTACGCTTCTCGGGCGGATATGATAAGTCAGTAAAAAAAAAATTTCACGAAATATTTTCATCATATATATTGATAATTGATATAATCACATATATCAAATATAGAAAAGGGGAGAAAGAGAGGGAAATTTCTTTCTTTCCAACTTAATAGTTGATTAATTATACGCATAGGTATTATGTAATGTATATTAGCGTTAACTTAAGATAGCGTTTCGTATTTTTGGAATGCAGCAGTGCTTTCTTATGCTTATGGTTATTGTTGTTTTAATATATATCGGTTTACAAAGATTATATAGGTTTTTTTATATATTCAAAAGGTTAGAAAATAATGTTGGATATAAGAAAATCACAGTTTTAATTTTTAATGTTTATTATCCTGTTAGAGAAGAAATAGAACTTTACTCAATTAAATATTTGGTAAATTTATAAAAGAATATCTTCATTTTAAATACGTGTATAATCATCAAATGTCTTTAATAATCAATCAAGTATAATTTTAAAGAACTACAAAAAAAAAAAAAATTATTAACTATAATATATTCGTTAAAGTGCATTTAGAAAAATATGTAAACAAATTTTTTGAAAACTTAATTTTTTTTTTAAGCATATATTATAAATATTATGCAAATATTGCAAGTTTCATTCATTATTATTATTATTTTTTCTTAAACATTTTAATTATCATAATAATCATATTTACAATAATTACTGATGATGTAAGTACATCTAACGCTTAGTTTCTTTGGAAATTTTTCGAAAAAGAAATTTTTTAAAAAAATTTGCAAAATTTGAAATTAAAAAAAAAAGAAATATATATATATATAATAATAAGGAAATCTAAAGAGAAATAATTAACCATCTTAAACATTAGCATTCGGTGGCAAAACAGAAAATCTCCACAATGTCCTCCTCCTCGTCTTCATCCTCCTCTTTCACGAAATCGTTAACGTTCATCTGCTCAAATTTAATGTTATCCTCTCGGTTAACGCTAAGGCTAGTGTTTTTTAGAAAAACGCCTCCGCCTTTAAAACGGCGAAGAACGTTTGCCTATAGTCACACTTTTGAAGCTGTATGTTGTGGACCAGCTACCGAATTATTATTATACTGCAATTGGGTTTGTTTTTGCACTGTTTGATAGGTAGGCTGGCCGTTAGTCACCTTATTGCTTTTATTATTATTATTATTATTAGTATTATTATTACTGTTATTATGATTATTATTACTGTTATTATTATTATTATTATTGCTATTATTATTAATATTGTTACTGTTATTGTTAACGTTATCGTTACCGGTATGATTACTGCTATTGCTTTTAATTATGGGCGCACCCAATGTAACATGTGTAACAAATGGACCCCGACTGCGTGCGCTGCTATTTATGGTGGCCGGAGAAAATCCATTCATTGTAGCTGCCTTCCAATGGGCTTGGACTGCAGGCTGCTGTTTGCTGGATGACTGTTGCCTAACTGCATTGTTATTATTACCGTTACTGTTTGAATTAACAGTAATGCCATTATTATGCTTAATACTGCCCGTTCGCTGTTGAAAATTGCCGCCGATATGCAAATTATGTTGTATTGTCTCGTAATCATAAAAAGCGCTATTTGATCTTGAACTTGTATTGTTTTTGGTGTTACTGTTGTGATTATTGTTTTGATAATGATGTTGTTGATGTAAATTGATATCCTGCGAGCGTGCACTACGTTGTGAGTGATAATGCTGATGACGGCGACTGTGAATTTCACGGTACATTAGCATCAACATCAGCAAGATCAACATCGGGTAGGAGTTCATGAAAGTGGAAAAAAAATATAAGAAAAATTTGTTAAATATTTCAACAGATTATATGAAGTATATAAAGCTAGAAATTTTTCAGTCAGCGGCGGTGAAGGACAGTTAAGCAAGATTACTTATTATAATAAAGCTTATTATGAAACTAAAAATTCGCAAAATGATTTACAATTTTTTTGAAAAAGAAATTATTTTGATAATGAATTTAATAACACAAGAAAATCTACTCTTAAATTTTAATAGAAACTGAAATTGAGTTAGGGATAAAATACGAAATTATTTCTTTAGGTAATGAGTAGAGGTTTTACGTCGAGAATGCCAATTGTTAATTTGTTGTTTTTGAGTTTAGGCCGCGACACTTGCCGTACAGTCGTTTCATGTTTATAAAGAGGCTTATAGTACGCTTTTAATAGCGTTTGAAGATTATGCAAATTCTTATTAAAGATTAAAATAATAACGGTAAAGGCAACTTCATGCGTATTATGTGTATGTTATGGGCGCGTCAATCGCTTCAATCAAGGTACAGATCAACATTTTGCAAAAAAACTTTGTACATTTCATTATGTACCCTTTACAGAACGACACAAGGGTGCAAGGATTAGCGAGAAAAGGAAAAAAACGTACAATACAATTAACTATAAGTAAGATTTTATCGCTTACGCAGGAATTTGGGCAACTTGAGGAATATCTTAGACAATCACTTAGTGTGCATATAAAATTCCTTCGTCTCAAGAATTAAAAGCAAAACGTTATTAAGCGTGGTTTAAATTTCGTATATTATTCTTCAGCCATGTCGAGAAAATTGATCGTCCTCATTGTCCAATCAATAATAAGGATGCCTCTGCCTTTGCCTCCAAAGTTTTACTCTTCGCATTCACTTGACCGCAATCCCAAATTTTGCAGGCAATCCAATTGTAACCACAAGAGTTGTGACTGTTGTTGCGCGATTCATAGCAGAGGCGTTAATACGCCATTTATTATCATTTTTCCGTTGGTTAAGGGCCTGTCAGCTAATGGCGATTTCGAACGAGTCACGTTGGTCGGCTTCTTCGAAGGCAAGTTACACGAATTTTTTGTCTCTAATATAAGATTTAAGCAGGAAAGCGTCGTAAATGGAAAAATTATTGAAAACGAAACACGATGTGGTAGATCTTTACTCAAAAACGATATAGTATTCATTTTATATGAGTTTGTAATAAGTTAATGATGATTTATTATTAGTTCAAGGCGAAGGATTGAGCGCTGTCGTATATGTTAATATGGAAAGCTCTTTAGAAATTTCTCTAAAGTCTATTCCCTATAAAACCCCATCTTCAGTAAATTTTTTTTTTTTTTTTTTTTATAAGCATTAACTAGGGAAGATTATAGAGCAAGATCCGCTTAAGTATTTCATAGACTACTTTTAACTATTTCACATTGGAAATCTGAAACTAAGTATACTTTAAGCAATAGGCATTACAATAATTGAAAAAAGCAAATAAATTTACTAATGCAACCAAACGATTTACAAATTTGTTTTAATTTAATATAAAGCAAAGCAATTAAAAATATAGGTTTACTCAAGTTAACAAGATATGTAGTGATTTTTAAAGTTACCTTTCAGTTTCGACTTTTTGACGTTGCCTGAGCACCTGTTGTCGCATACTTTCTAATGTTGATTCCGACAAAACTTCAGTCTGTGAAGTCTTATCATCGTTACTATGGATAGATTTAGAAATGTCGATGTTTGTTTGTTTGTTTGTTTGTTTTTTTTTGTTTTTCAAAAATTTCGAATTTTTAGTTTTAGAATTGAATGAATAAGCATAGAGAAGGATAAAAAAAAAAGAAGAAGAATAACAGGAACTGCTGCGTTAATTGATTTTTTAAAGAAAGGTTTAAGATAGAGAAATATGTTTAAAAGGGGGGGGTTAAAACACGAAAGACGAGTCAAATGCGGTTGTGCGAGTGCATTGATTGCAATGACGTTGTTGGTTTATCAATGACGATGGTTTACCACAGGTTTGCGGCTCTATATATTATGGGATTATTTTGTGTTAAATATGAAATAAATGCACGCTCACCTAATTTGTTGTTGATGATGATTGTGTAGTTCTTCATAATTGGAATAATGTTGATAGCGATGATTAAATAAATCATTTTGATGTATACCACCTGCACTGGCGGGATTATGATCATTAAGATTAATTGATCCGCCAGGGCCACTGTGATTTGCTGGTGGTAAAGGAGGAGGCGGCTGATAGGCGGGAGGAGGTAATTTAGCATTACGTTCCATAGCAGCTAACGCAGCGGCAGGTATTTGATTATTGGCAGGTATTCGTTCATTGTATGCGTTATTTGTGGGCGGCGGCGGAAGATGATTATAATGGTGGAGCTGGTGTTGTTGATTATTCTCCAAGGGCGCTACACCATCTTTGCGATTTTTGCCAAAACGGAACATAGAGCCGATGCCACGTAAAATGCCTGGCTTTTTTGAACGTGTCTTACTTTTTCCGTCATTTAATGAACTTTGAAAGGGACCATTGCGTTGTGAAAAACCACCTTCATTGGGATCACCGTCTTCTAAGAGCCAATGCTTGCGAGCTTCTAAGAAAGTGGAAATGGGCGTATAATTAATTAATAAATATTAATTAATGGCAGAAAATAATTTATTAATCAACTTACTATTTACGTCATGATCACTGGATACGGCAGCTCTTAAACTTTCCTCCCTTCCTCTGCCGCGCGGAGCCCTGAGTGTTGTCGGTCCACCGCGGGGCTCCTCCGACATTTGTATTTCTTGAACCATTGTTTGTAACGATTCCAATGAAGAGGATTTTTTTAAGCCCAAAGACGGTCCCAAGTCGCCTACCTGATCCTGCGCCTCAGCTTGTAGCAACTGTTGTTGCTCAATGCCGGAAGCAGTTTTGCTATGTTTATAGCCTGGGATTTGAGCATTTGCCTGTGCTATACGGGCTGTAAGTGATTCCATTGAACCACTAAATACTGCTGATTTAGTTAACTGTAAACGTCTCTCACGTTCACGTTCTTCTCGCAACCTTTTATTGCGTTGATAAGTGCCTGTCTCACGCGCATCTAAAGCCGCATGATGCTTTTCGGATATTGAACGTCGTCCTAAAGCGTCACGACTAAAGTGCTCTACGCCAGAATTATTGGTTTCCAGGCTAAGCTGAGAAGAATAAGTAGCATCAAAATTGTGACTCGAATTACCAGCGGGGCCACTAGAGACAGAATTATTTATTGTAGAGCTATTTGTAAGGCTGGAATCATTGGGAAGATGGGGTAGAGTTCTGTAAACGCCGAATTAGCAAAAAAAATTCTAAAATCTCTGATTCGTATATTAAACATTAAACTCACGGGGACGTGGGTTCAGGATCGTCTTCAATTAATACTGAATTGTTGACATGACCGTTATGGTGAGTGCCACTACCATGAAGCAAGGCTGGTGACCACGTATCGTTTGTGGCCATATAATAACTTTCATTACGCAGAGTATGCGGACCTGCACTGAAAACTGCATTTATATTGGCACGATGTTTTTGCGATGAATTGCCGGAGCAAACGCCTCCTGTTAGACGATCTAATACGGGGTTACTCCATCTTCAAATTTCGTTAAAAAAGAAGAAAATATTGCTTCTTGATTAATAAACTTTGAGGTTAGAAACGTTTACTTACCGATTCATTTCATTTGTAGCGCTGTGGCTATTGCCTTTTGCTTCTGTGCGTTTTTCGGGGCTTAGATAGATGACAGTTGCTCCGCTATTTTCGCTAGTATTTGAACTTTCATTGCTTTGATCTAGAATATCTCCCGAACTAGCTGAACGTGCAATTTTACGTGCAACTTGCAGTGTTATCATTCCAGGATGTTTGCCTGGATTATTAACAATGGCACGTTTTAAAGTATCCATAGCTTCGGCATTACTTTGACCCAGCAATGACACGCCGTTAACGCTAATCAATTGGTCATTCATACGTAAGCGACCATCACGTGAAGCAGCGCCACCATGTATGACATTCTTTACAAATATACCTAAGTCACCGTCATGTTTCATTGCACTAGCAGTGTTAGAGGAGCCATTGTTCGTGGAGGTGGTTTTACCTTTCACGCTCACACCGAGACCTGCCTTTTCAGTGTCATGGACCGGAATATGAAGAGTCAGCATTTCACGGGAACGCCAAGCTATGCCGGCTTGGAGGCTATCCTAATAAAATCAGTGATATATTTTAATTTTTGATCATTTTGATTATGAACCTGTTTAACTTACACTTGAAGCTGCCGATTCACTGCCCGCATCGATGAAATGTTGAGATTCGTTGAGTTGATTTTGTTGTTGCTGCTGATGTTGTTCAAATAAAGATCGAGCACTGTTTGATTTTTTAATTTCATGTGGTGAGAGTTGCTGCTTTTGGCGCTGTTGTTGTTTTTGCAAAGATGCTGGCAGTATAGGTGGTGGTGGCTTTGGCGGTGAGTCAAATTCATTTTCTTTGTTTTCAAAATTCTAGAAGAAGAAAAACGTTTCTTATTATATTGCAAAAGATTTGAGCAAAAGATAAAAACCTACGATTTCACGTTCGTCTTGATCAGCCAGTTCTTGTTGTCTTGATACCACCAAACGCACCGTAGCGCCCGGTTGAGTGGCTCTTAATATGGACACGACATCTGTTTGAGTTTTACCGGTCATGGGAACACCATCAACTTCTAATAATCGATCTCCGGGTTTCAAGCGTCCATCTTCTATGGCTGCGCCACGAGGCAATATGTTTTTGATGTATATAGGACAATGACCGCCTGCAGGATTATCGCGAGTGGTAACGGAAAATCCCAAGCCGTTTGGACCTTTTTTTAAGATAATTTCAATTTTTCGTCCCAATTTGCGTGTGTTAGCTACTTGCAAAGATGCTCCAGCAGGCGCTGTATGAGGTTTACGCGTTGGCGATACGGTGGCCACTTTCGACTCCAAACCAGAGGCCATTTTCTCTTCGGCTTCTATCATCTCAGCTACTTTGGAGTCGCGTCTGCGAGATTTATTGGCCGGACCATCAGCTCTTATTACTCTAACGCGCAATTCCGACGCTTCTAGGGCACGTCTTAGGTATTCTTGTACTTTATTCTCTGTAAGTCCCATAAGTTTTGTGCCATTTATTTCCAAAATACGGTCTCCCTTGCGCAAACGACCCCGCTCGGCACGACTGCCGGATTCCACATGCTGTACTAGAAGACCGCCACCGTGATCATTGTCGGGTATGGCAGTTAACCCTAAGGGGCTGCCATGTTCGTTGATCAATAATAACATTTCGCCGTCTTTTTCACGTATGGATTCGTAAGCTTGGCCAAGTGGCTCTTTACGCTTGCTTTCGCGAGGCAGAGATTTACTTGTAAAGAACTGTTGCTGCTGGCTATGGGTATGGGAAGTAGACAACTGCGATTGAGTAGGGGATACAACTTGTTGGTGTTGTTGTTGCTGCAATTTTTCAGCTGCTTCCATCCATTTGTAACCATTGCCGTCACCTAAGAATTGCATGGATAAACGACCAGAACGAGCAAATGGCTGTTGTAGAGTGCCAGACTGTTGTTGTTGATTTCCGTCATCTTCTTCTTCCCATTGCGGTAATAGATAACCGCTTTTTTCTATTGCCAAGCGTTCCGGAGAATCGCCACAATGGGGAGCTGCCGCAGACCAACGTTTGTTGGCATTGCTTTCTGCTGCTTTCAATGTGGCCAGTAGATTTGGATCACTGCTTCGTCTCACTTGTAAACCTAAGCCTTTCACGGGGCAGATAGTTGTGTTGGTCACCTCAATATGAGGTGTGGCATTGTCATTGCGCGTTCCATTTGTAGGCGCTACAGCATTAGTGGGATCACGGAATATATCGGGAGATCCGGTACCAACCGATGAACTACCTGATGCACCGTCACCACCACCCTGAGGTACTCCTGGGTCCGGACCTGAGTCTTCGAAACTTGCATGTATGTACTCACGATCGTCGGCTACGTCACGAACGCAATCATCTGGGTCTATAATACCGCATTGTGTTTGCAAATGATGAACCGACACCCAAGCATCGGGATCCTATTAAAGAAAAGTCGTAGAAAAATGCTTATTAGAAACGAATATAGAAGTGCGAAAAAAGTTTTTGAAATTACAAGCGCGTGACCGGACTGCAAAAACTTAAATTCCATTTAATATGAATAACATTCAGGGACAGCAACGGCGATTGCAGTAGCTAAAGATGAAGTCGCGTCTCTCAAGTGCTGACTGGCATTATAATGAATATTAAAAACTAGCCACAATTTATGCTTAAAAGTCAGAAAGAATAACAAAAGAAAAAAAACACAAAAAGGAAAAGGAAGAGCAACTAAAGAACGAAGTATTATTTAATGACCATAGAAAACCATAACGAAAGATACAAGATAATCAGGAATGACTCAGTTAGTAATCAAGCCAGTCAAAAGCAGCGAGGTGTATATTTTCGGCATTTATTGCTATGTGGGTGACTATGACGGTTAGAACCGTGCATATACACACAGACCAATGATAGCAGCACCAATGTTAACCACAACATAAGCTAAAAAGTTCAAATATGGTCAAGAGTTGATGCTTTTTGTTTTTTTTTCTTTTTGCTGATTCGTTTATGTTCAACAACAAGGCAAAAGAAATTAAGTGGCAAAATAACGTTAAGAAAATCAAAGCGAAACAAGAAAAAAAAAAATTGCATCACAAAAAGGTAACGAAGCATAAAATTAATAATAATAATAATAATAATAAAAAAAGTGCTCACAACAATTAATAAAAACAAAAAATTGTTGAAATTTTTTAAAATCACTAAAGCACAAATTTAGGTCACATTAAAATAAAATAAAACAAGATAAAATTAAAAAAAAAATCAAAATAAATAATTTTTTTTTTTTTGTGATTGCTTGCAAAAAAATAATAATTTATTGTTATTATTGAGAACGGAAGCAGAGCTAATGATGATTGCTTAGTAAATTGAAAAGTTTGCGAAGCGTCTACGCTAGCTACGACACAACTTGTAACATCGCCGAACAATTACACAAAAATATAATCCATTGCATCGAATATCAAACAAATCTAACTAATACGGAGATTAGTATGTGTCAGGACTAGGTGTGAAGTAAAGATAGTTTTATTTATTTATTTATTTTTTTTATCAACATAATCTAATTCAAAACGTTTTTCGATACGTTTTTTACACAACGATTTGTCAGGGTCCTTAAAATGCCCTTCCATTCTCACAAGAATCTCATAATTTGTTCTAAACCGTTTTCCCTGGAACATCGTGTTGAGATATGCAAGCAGATAATCATCACAGGAGTAAGATCTGGGGAATGCGATGGGGGTGGGAAAATAATTCGAACTTCAATTCAAGCAGTCTTGTCATTAGTAAGAAGTCAATGGTTTCGGTTTACTGCCAGTAAAACGGTGAGCTGCTTTCCCGTGCCCATATTTCCAGGCAAAAATATTAACGCACTACCCATTGGTAGCTGGATCAGCTATCGCTTTTGCTACTTCTCTTCACTCTTTGATTGTTGAGAATAATTTTCAGGTTTTCTTTTAATGTTCGCCGATGTAATCATTTCTTTCGAGCGTTCGCTATGTTCAACATTAATTCCAATCTGTTCACGATGGGCCTTTGAGGCTCATTTGAACATACATTTCCACATTTTCATTTTCTTTATCCTACTTTAACAAATCAAACTAAAGAAAATCGATTTGTAATTTTTGGCTGGGTTATGATGCCAAAATTAGTCCCCTTTCGTTTATATAACGAAACGATTCCTACCATGATGTGCGTCACAAGCTCAGAAAGTTAGAAAGGAACCATGGTATCTTGGCCAGGAAGAACTCAATCGGAATAGTAACTTCTTTACGAGGTATGAATTGAAGCATAATTTATACAGAACTTGCGTCAATAATGAAATTTTTTTTTAATCTTTTTTCTGTGTTTTTATCCAATTCGAAATCAAACAAGGAAGATAATTATATTCGGTCGTGTCCGAATCTTCTATCCTAATCCCTTTCACTAACCCGATATCCCTAACCTGTATGTAAAGTTCTATGTCAATGCTTGTTTAGACAAATAAGTGAATTTAAACAAAAATAACATATTCAGTGTTATCCCCAGGATCGTTATATGTGACTGAGACTCACACAGCATGGCGTGATTCGTTACGACGAACATACGGGTACGGATTAGTGCTGAATAAAGTTGTTGCGCAATATTCTATAATATTCTACTTGTGTACTTGGTATACGGCTCACTAGCTTGGTTGGTTAGGATGTCGCTATAGGGCGTGAAAGGAAGAACAATGGTAAATATATGTTATATAGTGGAAGTCGTTTTCTTGCCTTTACTTTCTCTTTCGTTTTAAAATTATGAATTACTAATAATTGTTTGTTCACTTTAAAAGCTCGAAATTTATTATAATTAGTTTTTTTTTCTTTTATTTGGTCGATTTATTATAAGATTTTATTCAACTTGCTTTCCTGTTCTTATGTAAAATCGTGAATATAATGCCTTTCGATGTCTTTAAAATGTCAACTATCTCACCTAACCTCTTTTTTAGGTTTTCTGGTATTTTTTGCGATGTCTGTTGCGTTCAGCATTATCGGTCTTCGCACGATCTCATTTAAAATCGACAAATCGACAAAGTGTTTGTAAGTTTTCGACGGAAAAGAATTGCCATAGCTCTTCTCAGCCCAATACTGAGTTCGAGACAGTATTCTTTCCCCATCAAAAAGCAATGCTTAACCAGAACATAAATTTCGGACTACCGTGACTCCAAAAGCAAATGATCGAAATACCATGAAATATATTCTAACCCAATCTAATGATCTTATGATTATATAATGAATATTTGGAACATATCCGAAAAATACAACAAACTCTGAACATCATTATATTATATATAAAATTTATATTTGCCTCAATGATTCTGAATGGGAAGAACATATCGGGAAGTGAGCAAACTCAGTTTTCAAGTAACTAGTAGTAGTGGTCCAAATTAAACCAAAAGTATAATGACGCCACTTACGAGATGTTTTCTTTGTATACAAATTACGTCGGTGGTTAAAAAAGATGATAAGTAGGGGAGACGGAACATAAAGTTGTTTTAATTTGTGATTCTTTTCAAATTGATGAAGGACTTAAATATGAATCTCAGTCGATTCATAACTTTAACCCCATTCCATGGCAAAAAATACATAAATAAATCTGCTTTAATGACGAGATAAAAATTACGTTTCACAAAACAATGACTTATGAAACTCTTGTTTCGTTATCTAAACTGAAGAACGGAGACTTTGAATTGTAGAAGCGATCGCCGTTTTCAGCGAATTTGAGTCCTTTTTGACTTTCTTGGCATTCAAACATCAAAAGGGTTTCTTTGCGAGTTCTTGCGTATCAAGTGTGATAGTAGGCGTTACGGCCATTCATGAACGATCTCTGAAGAGCTTTTAAAACATCATTTCATTTATACGAAATCATTGAATTGAAAAATAGATGGGAAAAATATATTGATTCCCGGGAAAGGTCTTTACTGCAGAATTTGGCATTTTCGTTTCAACTACAAACTTATCGGGCATTATTATATCAGCTTCGTGTACTTTTCAATCAATGAGATCTTATAGATGAAAAAATTAAAAAAAAAAAAAAAAAAAAAAAAAAAAAAAAAAAAAAAAAAAAAAAAAAAAAAAAAAACAAAAACAAAAGTCGAAAATAATTGTTTTAATTTACCTTAATACAAGCGAATGGCATTTGCGGCGGTGTAGGTGGCCGTTTCGGCAGCGTCAGAGAATAGGACTTTTGCAGATAAGCATGGGTGATGCCCTCATGTTTAGCTGACACTTTGTAAGTATGACGCCAACCGAAAATGTTACTCAATTTATTGCTTAATGCCGGACACTTCGGCGGTATATCAAACATTCTGTGATTCCTATATTTTCGTTTGGTTTTTTTATTATTATTATTTTTTTTAATCTTTTTGGTATTTTGTGTGACACGTAAGCACTATATAAATTCTTTGGTTTTGTCGCGATTTTGCTTCTTTTTTTTTTTGCTGTTGTTTACATTGTAAGTTTATTCCGTCGTTTTTCATGAGTTCGTTATTGCAATTGGTATTTATTCACGAACCGATCGATGCCTTGTTGTTGATGTTTTATTAAATATGAAAATTATTGGCAATTAAAACAAAAATGTTACGATTCAATGCTTCAGTAATGCTACTCTTAAAAGGAAACGTAACTGTAGTCCATCAATACAACGCCTTGTGAGTATATGACGATTGTTTAGTAGATTAGAAAATTTTTAGTTTTCGCTCTATATATGTGAATGTAACAAATGTGACACATTAATTTTTTATTCTTATTATCTTTAACGAATTTCGACATACATCAGTTATGGGCCTGTCTATCCATCCATTCAACCTAGAATTATTGCGTTATCACAATACAACAACAAGATGGAAAATTAATATTGGGCGTATATTTCTAAGTTTATGTTCACAGGTTTAAATTTTAAAATGGGCGTGTCAAATATAAAAACATGCCCACATAATTTGTAAAAAATGGCATTTATTTCCGATACTTGCAAACTATAGTGGAGAGAGAGAGAGAGAGTGTAAGAGAGAGAGAGAGTGAGAGAGAGTGTGTGAGAGAGAGAGAGAGAGAGAGAGAGAGAGAGAGAGAGAAAGTGAGAGAGGGACGAAGGGAGACAGGTATTATAAGAATATTTTCTGGAATCATCTAAAAGTTTAGAATAGATAGTAAGTCCGATCGAGCAGCATCTATGTCCACAATTACAGCAATTGCTTCGCAATTTTGACATTTCATATTAAAATCCAAGGAAATCCAAAATTCGTTGAAAGATGTGCGAAATGTTTTTTGCTTATTTTAATATCTAATTATATTATCACTAAACAATAATTTTCTTATCTGAAAGAAGGTCTCTCTCTTCTAGTTTCTTGATAGCGTAGTTGCTTTGCGTTAATGTTCTTTAAAAATTTATGAAGTAATTACGTACGACTTAAGTCGATTATCATGAGGTCTTTTACGTCATTTTCTTTTCTATTGGCATCAGACGGGACAAGTTGGATTTGTAAGATACATCGTAGGAATTATAAGGTCTATATAAATTCTTGATTAACATGATTAGCAGGCGTAAATGTGCTGAAATCATGATTGCCATCTCGGAATATTTTGTTACTTTAGCCTAATTATATGAGCTTTAAAATTCGCCAAACGAGAACAAAACTGGGCTGACAATTATTAAAAAATGCTTGAGAAGAATGTCATTTGATCTACATATATATATGTACGATGTACATTCAATACATTAGATGAAAGCTCCTCAAGCTTTTTTCGGATATATAATATTCGAATAGGCAAAAGCCAAATATGACTTCTTTTTTGCTTTATATTTTTAGAATGGATTTTTCTGAATGTAAGGACTTCAGAGTATATTTCAGTTAGAAATTATCTTATGAAAAAGTAGCGGTCATGGTCAAACTTCAACATATACCTGTATAGGGTGTTTCCATGAAGACAATTAATTTTCTATGGTTTCTCTTGAGACACATTTGTTTTAGTTCTTTGCAACGTTTATCAAAGTCGATTATTACGCACTATATCGCTTGTGATACGTTCGTGGCATATTAAGTTTATGCGGCAGGTTTGTAGGGGCGTCACACAAAAGAATTTTTATTATACTGATCGATTAAGAATTAGATGATTTGACGACAATTTAGCATGACAAGCATGACATTCTAAATAGAGGTAAAAAAATTGAGACGGATACGTTCACTTTGTGAACTCTCCACAATGTAAACCTCCTTCCTACGATAGTTAAGGCTTCACATACCAAAAAAGTAAAATTTTTAATATTTTATGACGAAAATTGATCCGTAATAGTAATTTAATTAACTATAAGAAATTTTGAATCACATGAATCCATTTTTTCGACATCATTCCGTATAAGAATTCTCATGAGTTAGTAAGTCTTTATATTGCCACAAAGGTAAGAGTGTGAAGTTATATTTAAGTATAACTAGCAAAGACATAAACCAAAATTTCTGTACAGAGCTCTGTTAAGCCCTTAACAGAATTCTATAAAACGAAGTC
>KK499807.1:1040274-1104731 GCA_000688715.1 Glossina pallidipes
TCGTTTTATAGAATTCTGTTAAGGCCTTAACAGAGCTCTGTAAAGAAATGTTGGTTTGTGTCTTTGCTAGTTATATTTAAATATAACTTCACACCCTTCACAAAGTTCAAGTTCTAGCTTCTTTTTATGGCGGAAATAGGTGATGAATAAGAAATTTGGATGATGTCAGTTCACCTTTTGGGCTGCCTTCTATGCAACCACTCCCATGAAACTATTATAAATCAAGAATTGTATTACACAAAGTGGAATTACGTATTCAATGATCGGTCCTATCTGACTTTAATCTTTTTATTTGTTTTATTTTGAAAATTATTCAATATTTTTATTACATTGGATTCAATATTTAGCCGTGAATTTGCTGTGAATGGGTTCGTTGCAGACCGTTGCAGTTTTAAGTAAAAATTTTAATTTTTGTATCTTTACTACAGATAGTGATGAGTATCCAAGTATCGGCTGCGTGCGAATGTGATTTTGTTTCTTCTTCACAAAAACATCACAGTAATGTTAAAGTGTCACGAACTTTATAACGTACCGTAAGTAATTCTTTTTTTATATGCATTTTACTTTTACTATCTCATTTATCTTATCTTGTGTCATTTTCAATGTTTCTCTTTTGAAATCATCTAAGGGTGTATGCGTTAAGATGCAATTTTTCATCAGAGTTCAGATATGAGCAGAGACTTCACTCTATATTGCAATCAAGCCTTGTACACAAGCTAGTCAAAATTGATTTGAAGCTTTGGAGCTCGTTTCCATAGCCGCAAGTCGAAGTTTCGTTAATTCCCACATGCAGTTATTCATTCGATTTGTGTAATGAAAATGATTTGAAAATAGTTTACAAACGGAAGGGACGGCCATCAAACAGCAATAGAAAGTAATCAAAACTGTAGATCCATATAAATATACGAGTATTTGAAGAGAACAAAAATTGATAAGTAAACCAGTAAGAAGGTTGTGGTTGGGCAAGGACGATACCGTATACCACTTCGCTTAATGCAGTTATTCACGCGATTTGGTGACAATACACTAAAAATTACACATTATTTCCATGGAAAGGCATACTTTTCACGAAATGCCGCCTTTTGGAGGACGCCCAAAACATTGCATGCGCCGGTCCAAATTTAGCGAATTATTTTTCGGTGTCCGTCGTAAGAAATTAGAAAATAGATTTATATATATAAAAAGAAATCTCCATATAAGGACTTGTTTTTCATAATAGCCGCCATATATGTTAGGGCCTATTAAATAGACCTATGTAGTCTAGCTTCCCAATTTTTGTGCTAAATTGTTACAATGGACCGACCAAATTTCATGAAAAAATATTCAAAATTAAATCTTTCTAAAGCGGTTACTATTCATGACAAATCTTAATGGAACTGAGGTCCAAGAACAGATCCATAATTTCATGAGAATCCTGAGAGGTGGTAGATCTACGTGGTCCAAACTCGGTGGGGTTGTTTTGTCTTCAGATGGACACCCAGGAAAACGGACAGACAGGCTCAGAAAATTATTCCGAATCGATCGGTATCATAAAAGATGGGTCTGTCTTAAACCCTTCTGAGTGTTGCAAATACCCGCACAAATGTTGTAGGATGTAAATGCAAACTAATGCTCTTTAAATGGAAGCAATTCGAACTCTCCAAGAAATTCATTACCCTTTCATATACTCTTCTCTAATATATAAAATCGTATTTTCAGGTTTTCGGGTTTTGGGGATACATTTGAGAATCTGTTCATTTTACATTGCGGGATTTTTGAAAATTTCGACATACATACGGGATTTTCGCGTTAACTGTTTGGCTTTTTTTGTGAGGTTTAGATAAGACCTCATGTTATAATATAGGACTACTAGAGAGCCATGCTATTACATCGATAACGTTTTAATTTTGGGTTGATGGTTCTCGTAATCGACCAACTCTGAACAAGTAGTAAGTTTATGGTATTCGATAAAAAATTTCATATAAAACGTCTTACAAAGTCCGAACCAAATTTTCAAAAAAAATTCCAGGAAAACTTCTTACATCTTACACCAGTTGTGGTACAAGGATATATTAAGTTGCAGCACTCAGAAGGATTTAGGACAGACTCACATCTTTTATTATGCGGATCGATCCAGAAACACATTTTGCATCGATTTAAGCTTGTCTGTCTCTCTATCTGACTTGTTTTTTAGTGTGTTCAATCTACAGTTCACAAATTTTGAGATACTTCGATAGTTGAGACTTGATACACCTACGTTTTTTGGCCCAAGAACGTATGGTAATGAAAGCGATTCGCATCGGACCAGTTTTTCCGCGACTCCCCATGTAAGCCCTTATTCTGAAACGTCTTTACATGAATAACTGTAATAAACCAATGTGGTGTAAGGCATTTAATAGTGGGTCGTCTCCCACTGTAGAGTCTTCATTTGCTCTAATTTTACTTTCCAGAGAATTGAAGGAAAAGCATTTCTGAAATGGTGATATATTTTTCAATGAAAATCCTACATTTATACTGGGTTTCCGGTTTTATTGCAAAAAAAGGAAAAAACGATCTGTCCCTCTATATAATAACAATTAATGTTTATTATTAAATTACAGTTGTTTTTTTTTTTTTCTTCAAGTATACAGACGACTTATATTTATTTAATATCAAAGAATCAAATCACTTGATATTACGGTAAACAACGTTTGACAAAAGGTAAACAAGTTATTTTATATGTAACATCTTCGTTTCATATATGAAATATATGTGCATATATATATATATATATATATATATACGTACACATACGCACACACACACACACACACACGCACAAACAAACAAACATAAAAAGATCGCATTTCTTTAAAAAAATATACATAAAAAAAAGGAGAAAAACAACAACTACAACATGTGGAAATTCGACACACATACACAGAGAGGGAGACAGATGTGACGACTTTGGATCAAACAGTGCGTGATTTAACTTTATGAACGATGTGTGTATAGCGATTGCATATACATTTACTAGAACACACATGCATATATGCTTATAGTGCATTAAGGCTTGATCTCATTTTACAACAGGAAGACAATGCTTACACACATATTTCTAACGAATACACAAGCACCTGTTTGTGCATACATGTGCGAGTTGATAGCAAAATGATAACATTGTAATTTATCCATGGGAGTGTAGTGACTGACTTGTTTGCTTTCTTTTGTATTGTTTACTGATCAAACAAACACAACAACAAAATGCGAAAAATTACAGTTATTTTACTGAAGAGAGTTTATAATATTTAAACATATAAACAAAAGAGAACGTAAGGCAAGTAGAACAAGTCTTTCATTTAGATAATTATTATGAGTAGAGCGAACGCAAAAAACAAAATAAAAAAAAAAAAGTAAATAAAGGGGTAAAAATGAATTATCACAATATGCGATTTAAATTCGATTAAAACTTTCATTTAAAATTTTCTTGTAGGTTGACTTCGATTAGAAAATTTCAAATAACAAGTGCAATGATCATATTCTCAGTATAAGACGAATTTTAGATACCCAGCAATTTAAGCAATAAAAGAAGAAAAGCCATTGCTTTTACACGAACAAAGCTTTAGGTGTCCCTTTGCACTTATATCTGTTCCAGTTGGCCACTTGTTATGAACGGAATGTTAAAATTTTCTTTTTTATTGAACTTTTTACTTATCTAACAACTGGAGGCATGTCTATATGTCTTAGTTTGTAAGCCTTAATTTCTCAGGCATATTTGTGAGTAAACGGGTGAGGGATAACATTGTCGAGTAGTAGGCCGATGTTTTTTTCTTTTTTTAAGGATAGACTGCATTTTATGTACAGCCATGGATCAAAAGTATCATAAAAAATTGTTTATTACAAGATTAATATTAAAAGATTTCCTAGTTTTTTTTTTCATTGCTTGTAGCTTCGTAGTCAGTTCATGTGTACTAAGCGTGCTGTGGAAATGGTCATAACAATAGCACAAAAAACATGAATTCGCATAAGGCACGTTTTTCTCTTAAGAAATATATTAATTAAATTGTTGGTAATTAGTGGCAGGAAGAAAGCAAGTAAGAACATTATAGCGGGCCAAGGCAGACCGGATACCGGATACCGTACAGCACTTCGTCTAATACAGTTATTCATCTCTTTTGGTAATAATGCATCACAAGATACACGTTCCATGCAAAGGCATACTTTTCATGAAAGCCTTCATATTGCAGAAATCCTTATATGCGCTGGTATCCCAAAAATGCGCCTACGCGGTCCAAATTCGGTAAATGTGATTTCTTTGCCTATTTACTATTAAGAATCATTAAAAATTACACCTTTTTCTATAAAAAAAATTCAATTTTGGCAAGAACGGTTATATGAGAGAGGCTTCAAAAAATTACCCCAACTGTGCCAAAGAGCGAGTTTTGCCGAGAAATTTTGAAAATTTCAATTTTTTTCCATATAATGACACTTCAAATTGAGGCGTTATATGAGAAGTGGTTCAAAAAGTGGCCCGAACCAAATTGTATTCAATAGCGTTCGTCCTTGAGTCGAAGCATGTCAGTGTACGAAATTTAATCAAAATATCTTAAAATTATCACCTGTAACTTGAGCACACAAATGCATGGACGGACTTTAAATTCAATGCTAGCAATAATTGTCACGAGAGTGGCTCCAGTGTTGCCGTTTTTTATTATTTTTCAACAATAAATTTTTTTTTTAATATTTGAGTTCATCCTTTTTTTCCAATATCTCCGGTCACTCTGGAGTGATGTCCTTTATACATGTTAGACGGTGATGATGAGGAAGAAGAGGAAACAAAGTGCATGGGTGGCCCAAACGGTAAGTGTTACTATGCTTTTACCTACAGAGCACTCATTATGGCTACGGCTAAGTATGGTCCACAGCACACCGATTTGGAAGTCTCGATTCTTATCTACGCGACATGCTATAATGCTATGCTTAATAAGTTCCTCGAATACCATTATTCTGCTTACTGTCATTCAATTGAAAAGGGTTCATATTTTTATTTTCACTCATTATTTCATTTCGACTATGCATGCACTAAGATATTCGATCAGCGCAATTCACTTTACTTAGTTTTTGAGGTTATTTTTTGGCAATCGCTCTAATCTTTTTCCATTTACTATTAATTGACAGAACAAGTCATGCTTAGTTAATGCTTGCAAGCGAGCTGATTTGTCGCCTGTTTTGAGGAAGAAGGCTGAACCTTTTAGTCTTAGCTAATGGCCGCAAGTCAAATTTGAAAATAAATACAATGCATCCGTCCGTAGAGAAAACCTTTGACTAAATCTTGATTCTTATCAAATGTATCCTAAGATCGGCTATAAACTCAACTTTCAACTCAATGGACAATGGATTAGCGATTAGATTATGTTAACATTGTACCTAAGCATCATTTATGGCACAAATATTACCCGTAGTCAACTAAAAGCTTAACACAAAAATGTTAATATTTACACAACTAATACGATTAAGATTAAGAAAATAATTTACAAGTTTTGTATGTTGATTTAAGATAGCAGATAGATATTAAAGACTCGCTTTAAACTGATTATGCTATTTGTTGTATTCATCACCGCAGGACGAGGTCATACTCATTTTATCATAATCTTTGCAACACTCAAAACTAAGCTGCAGAGTTGCTATAAAGTACATATATTCTTGATCAGGGCGAAATTCTGAATCGATTAAGTCTGTCATGTCTGTCCTTTTGTGTGGTGTGTGTTCTTGACGCTCTCCTGGTCGCAAAATATATATGAATATATCGATTTCAGATTTGGCAGAAAGATTCGAACTTTTTGCCCGCAAGTTTGTACTGATAGCGAGCCAAATTGCTCAGGGCACACGTCGGTAATAAAGCGTAAGATGAACGCACCTACGCTTCTCTAAGCAAAAATGCGTGGGTTTCTGCTCATTATTCACAATTTATAGAACAGAGGAAGCTGGAAAATTCTGCATTTACTTTACGGAAAACTCTATTATTTATGTAAAAAAATGCAAAAAATCGGCCGCACCCACAAAAAGTTATAAGTGAGTAAATTTTCTTTTGTCTATTTTTTTCACCTTTCCTGCTTATTAATTATAAGGTAAACAAGCACGAATGTTTAAAATGACTTTACGCATTCATCAAAAGAAGGCAGATTAACTGCGTGCGTTAAGTGCGTTCATTCTAAGCTATAGGTGGTGGACACCATGACATGGTGGATTAATTTTTTCCTAACAACATTCTCAATATGGGTATCAAATAAAAGTACTTGGAGAGTAGAAGGCGACAAGGTAAGTTTTTTAATTCCAAATTAATTATGATTGGCGTCAAGACGTGCTGAAATGATTTATTTCAGCACAATAGCTTTTAGTGAACCAAAAGGTGAAAGATAAATCTTATCCCATTCACTTTTTCATGACCATAAATAAAAGTATGGGATGGTAAAAATTGGATGGGTGGTGGGTATGCGAGGCCCGGCCCCAACCGACTATAACTGCCTTAGTAGTGGCAACAAAATCAAAAATAAAAAAACAAATTCTACGATATTTTTGTATATAAATTCCTTTGCTAGCCATAGACTATAGGCCAATTTGGGCGAGTTGAAGAAATGAAATGAACCACAATACTTCTTGTAGTCTTCAGACTCTTGATTGATTTAAACTCAAGCGCTGCAAGTATGATGCGTATAGTTCGCCAACAGATGTGTTTCATTAAAATGCAAATGAATGGATGAACGTAGTATTCCCGTTGTTATTTCAATCCTTCTTATGTTGTACATGTTTAATTATAAATTAACTCTTTATTTATTCTTCTATTACCGCTATTTTTAGGCTTCACTGAATCCAAGCTTAGTAATCGCTTCTTTAATTTATTTAATTATATACTCCCTTGCCCGTTTTTAGTGCAAAGCATTTATCGTTCAGTTTGTAACAGTAACGTCACGAGATTACAAATCTCGTAAAACATATATATTTGGCTTGATCGTGATTATTTAATCATCTATTGATCCCGGCTCTCTATCAAATTACATTTACAGCTGGGGAACCTTTAAATGTCAAGTTTACGTGTTATTATTTTTACTTGGGTGACAAAGATCAAATATGAAAGTGTGCCCCGCAATTCGCGTTTGTGTCGGAAAGTTTGTTTAACATAATAAAAACTAGAATTTCAACATTATTTTCATCTAAACTGGATAAACTATGGCAGTTGACTATGTAGTATTAACTAAAGCGATATAAATATTTTAAGTGATTTCCAGAAATTTGCATTAATAACATCCCTGTTAGCAAAATGTTATTTGCATTTTTCTATCTTAAGCTAGGGAAAGATCTTATTATTCTATAAAATTTCTAAGATAACTGGATAAAGAACTAAATCAAGCGAATTTTAAAGGCATCTTTTGAAATCGTCATTACATTAAAGTGCGAAACAAGTTGCAGTCGGATAAGGCAAAGTCCGTTCTATTTGGTATATTGATTTAACAAAACGTGCATTATGAAGCCCAGGTGCAGTCACTCATCTGACCAGATTGAAGCCGTTCAAAATGTAAGTTTCCCTTCCTATATCATTCACCGTTGATTACCATGTTTTGCGCACATTGTTGCCGTACCTAACCAGTCAAACGTCGTCCATTGTCAATTACTTCAAATTTGATTTCGCTTCTTTGCAACAACAACAATACGCCGAGAAAAATTTAAATTTCTCGCTAGTCACTGCGATTGGATTAATATTGCGGACTGAGCACCCACTATAGCTGTGTCATAGTACGGCTTAATGGAATGAGTTTTGGCAAAGTTAAACAACTCTGAAGCGATCCTTTGGGAAAAAATGTCGAATGGTTTTTCCCTTTCTCTTATCTACTACGCATTTAATTTCCAAGTGTATATAGTTTTAAATATATATATGTATATCTGGAGGGAATCTAAAATTCATTTCCAGCCAAATATCATTTTTCCTATTTCATGTTCTTTTCAATAAAGTTCATATACTGTATCAATTTTTATTTATATATGTGTATGCACATGTATATAAATGCATATTATTAGAATGAAATTTATAAATAAAGGAGTGTTCACGATAATAACAGGTTATGTATGCACTAACAGCAACGTTATACACAACATTTAAAAACAAACGTAAATGCTCAGATGTACTGAAAACAAACATTAATACTTAAACTGCTACAAACATACACATGTTTGTTTATACATATTCTTATTGTTGTTAAATAATCTGCAGGTGAAATATTTGCATGTGATTAAGGTGACCAAGCGCTATGTTTAATCGGATAAGAATAATTTTATTATGTCTTATGAGGCGGTTTAACAAACAAAGAAACAAAAACAAAAACAATAATAAAGAATAAATGATGTCTGGTTTCACTTAAATTTTTTCATTCGTACGACATTTGATTCCATACTAAAGCATATATCGTCTCGTATACATTCCGATGTATACTTTTATTCACATTTTTATACAATTTGTGAGCACTTTATCGATACTGCTGCTGCCAAATTTCATTGGTTTATATCTGAGTACTCGGTTATTGTGAGCGAATTCTCGGTCTGACTGAGTCGCATTTTGCACTCGATAAGGAGCTCTGGGAAAAAATTTGCAAAATAATATAGGGATGAGCCACCACTATGCTTTTCGCATTCTACTCGCCAAGTTATTTTATCTGTCACCCATATCGCTGGTATTAAGAATTAATCGCGGTGTCTACTATATTCATATCAAAATTTATAAATTTTTAGGCAGACAATATATCTTCACTTGCGGAGCGTACAAAATAGTTTTAAACATTCTGTCTTGTTTGTCTTATGATAAATAGGAATAAATCCTCAAAAAATGGAAAAAGCAAAAATTTAATAACTTGTAACTTTGTGTGGGCATGGCCGATTGTTTCCATTTTCGGATGTGAAGACTAGAGTGTTGCGTAAAGCAAATTTGGAAAATTTTAGCCTTCTAACTTTAACGATTTTCAAAAATTTTTGTTAAAAAAACAGGGAGCTGCATTCAGTTTACGCTCCACTACGCGCTTCCGCTCCAACCAATTTGGGCCATTTTCAATACCGACCTGCAGGGAGAAACTTCCAATGTTCCTACCAAATTTGAAGTCGATATTTTCATTTTTGCGCCCAAAGAGTGCCAACAACACATAACACACCGACGGACAGACATAGCCAAATCAATTTGGAATTTCACGCTGATCAAGAATATATATTAATGTTATAGGGCGTCTGAACATTCCTTTTGGGTGCTGCATACATTATGGAAAAAAATAAAATTAGTATACCCCCATCTTACAGTAGTGGGTATAAAAAAATGGAAATTAATTTTTTTGCTCGAGATGGTAAGCATGATTTTAAAAAGGGAAACATGTCAACCGCTAAATCAATTCTACGTTAATTAAGTTAAACAAGAGCACATGGGATTTTCGATGTCTATCTTAATTATGTATTCTACTTATATACATTCATTATGTGTAATAAACTGCGGGCGATGGATATAATAAGGGATGATTCGTTAATGTGTAGCTGATATTTAAAATAGTTTTCAAATTTAACCTCAAAAGCGAAGGAGGAAAGAAATTAAGTTTTAAGCTAATTATGTCGACTTCAGCAGACATGCAATTGGAAAAGTATTTCCATACAGTTTGACCTAATATTCAATTCAACTTCCATTGATGAGTACAAACACAGAAATGCTACGATGAGGTTCTCTGCTACGATTCAAGGTTCGCCACAAAACGATTTATATCTTCTTACACTTGCGTTACATTAACACAAAAGAAAAAGAAAAAAAAAAACAAAAAAAAAAAAAAAAGTTAACTTCTCTGCAGTTATGAATTAATTTATTAAATTAAACCAGATCACCAGCTGATACATACTAAGCAATGTTTTGACACTTGGAAGCCGTGATCAAAACTCAGATTGAATTCTAATAAGTATTTATAATAATTTATATTTTTCATGACAAAATATGTAGATTTACTCTGAATACATATCAAATGATATGTGGCATGCAAGCAATTTTTTTTTATTTATTTTTTTTTTTGTTAAAAAAATTAATACGCTTTTACAGATACTAAAGTAGGTTAAGTGCTTCAGATATGTCTGTGAATTTTTACTTTAAATAATAATCATAATAAAAAAAAAAAAGCAAGAACAAGATGGGAATAATGTTTGGTTTAGATCGAACGTTTTGATACGCATTCAGTCTTGATGTTACTTTGTATTTCTTAGCGCAAAGAGTATTGCAAACACAATTTGCTGAGTAAACCGTATACCGCTCTAATACTTTCAAGCATATGGTAAACATTATGAAATAGTAATAATATCGACCTATTGGAGTTTTAAGACATAACATAATTAATATAAGATGTCGCAAGAGTAACACACAGTTAGTGTAAATAGATTCGAATAAATTCGAAAATAGGTGTTTGCATGTATTCTGATCATTCTTTCACTTCAAAAATAAGCGTTTGTTGAGAAAACTTGCTGCAAAAAAGTGCAAATAGATTCGAATAAATTCGAAAATAGGTGTTTGCATGTATTCTGATCATTCTTTCACTTAAAAAAAGCATTCGTTGAGAAGAATTCCTGCAATACACACTAACCGAAATATTGCTCATAATTTTGTACAACTTTTCCCCATCTTTCTGGCAAACATGGCGATGCCGTGGCAAAACGACGATATTGGTTTGTCAGCGATCCAATCATCGAACCATTTTCGCACTTCTTCAGCATTTCAAGAGCGTGCGGCAGCCAAGCCATGCTGCATCGATCTGAACAAGTAAGGTAATCAGCAGGCGCTACGTCTGGCGAGTATGCTGGATGCGGCCAAATTTCCCATTCGAACAGTGTATCCTTGCCAACTCTTGCAACCTGTGGCCGAGCGTTGCTGTGCAAGAGGATGACTTTGCCTCTGTTAGCCGCTATTGCTGGTCGCTTCAGCAACAAGACATGGTCTAATTTTTTCAATTGACGTTAGTAGACATATGCAGTTTTCTGCGCCGCAGAAAACTCCTCTTTTTTTTGCTTGGCATACAAAGAGGCTGCGATGTTGACACGGTCCGATGTGACATTTTCGGTCGATTCGTTTGGTAGCCATTTTCCCTCCTTTTTGGACCTTTCTCATCGCTGGTAAATGTGTAGAAACAGTTGATTCACCAATTGCTAAGCTGTTCACAATAGTTGTTTCAGTTCTTTTGAGATTCGTCGGTTCGTCGTCATTGTCATATCATACGGACAGTAACGAATGTCGAAAATGCAATTTTGACCGTTCCATGATTAGCAGCGGTACGCACTGAATAACTCACTAAATATTAAACGGAAAACCATCATTTTATGTAGAGAAAGGTCACAATAATCGAATTTAATCGTTGTGCACATTGATACTTCGCATTACGTTATCATTGTCACCAACGGAGGTCGCCGATCGAAATACATGCACATGCATCCAATAATAAGATTTCAAATTGAATTGAATTGAATTAAGAAAAAAATTGTTAAGATCACATGCCTAGCAAATTCGCGCTGATCAAGATGCACTGCCGATGGAAAGAATCTTCGATGAATTATTTGCAACCGTTGCAAGCATACGCATTTATCTAATATGTCCCCCCCGCGGTAGCTATGAAAACTTGTTTTAATGTTCTCTTTTACTGGTCGTTTCCCAATATAATCGAACGCCGTTAAATTGCTGACAATAAATTAGCCTTATTATCTAACAATTAATCGAAACCTACATAATGTTTGACTTTTTAATCTGGCTATACAGTATATATATATATATATATATATATATGTATCGATTGCATTCAGAAAAGAAAAAAAAAAAAAAAAAGAATGCGTTTAGTGACAAAATGATTTACAAATAATGGAAAAATTCGTTTAGTTAATATTTAATAAAAATGAGTTTCTGTCTTATTTAGTTAAGTTCAAAGACTTGTTTTTAGCGCAAGCTTTTAAAATGAAATTGAAACATAAATGGACATGGAAATATTAAAAAAAAAAAAAAAAAAAAAAATAATAATAATAATAATAATAATAATAATAATAATTAATCAATCATTTGATTCATTTTAATCTTATCTTAATCTTTTGTAGCAAACATTTGTGCAGACAACAGGGCAGCTTGCTTCATTTCATTCAAAGTCAATGATCAATGTAGAAGAAGCAAAAGAAACTAAATGCTTGAAAAGAAATGTTTGTAATCTTAAAAATTGTGTGAGGGTCATTGAAGTTCACTATCACTTTCACTTGAAAGACAAGTTAACAATTCGTCTACATGAGCTTGAAAAGAGTCAACAAAATTAAATGTGGTGCACTCGAGGAGTTAGTTTTTTTCATAGCAATGCTGTTTTAACAACGACACAACAACCAGCTTTTCTACCATAAATGAGTTAATGATAAACAAACCATATACATATTTGCGGCCTGGACAAGCGAGAATATTAGTATCGGTCGAGTCTCTCATCTAATACCCTAGTTAGCCGTAGTAAAGCGTTTCAAAACGTGTTTCTCTTGCGACCGCCTTACATGATAAGTATTCAACTGTGAGGTGCCGAACAGCCCATGCAATGCATGTAGAATCTTTAGGTGCTTAATTAATCTATAAATAATAATAGAAATCGTGTTAATTAAACCATTGCTTCTAAATCATTTCCGTTTAAATTTTATGCTTAACATATTTCATATATCAAATTTGTTGATATCAAACAAACTAAAAAGTAAGGATTAATTTAATATATTTATAGTCTATGCTACTACTTGCGGACTTGAGGCAGGCCTACTTTTTATTATAAGCTTGTCTGTCCGTCTGTCTGTCTGTGCGTCGTTCCGATGTCTGTTCATCGATTGTTGTGCTCAACACATTTGGCCGCAAATTTTTGAGATATGTAGTATAATATTAAATGATCTGATAAAATGTGGTACATCGACTTGTTTTCGCCCAAGGCCGCATCCTCTTGAAAATGATTCGAATCGCATCACCTTTTCGATCATTTTCCATATAACGCCTTATTCAGAAAAGTCAACATACGAATAACTGCATTAAGCAAACTGATGGCCCTGCCCGAGTAGAACAACTTATTCAAAACAATGATAGCCCTCTTAGTTGCCGTGTGCTCGAAATGACTTTTCACGAACAGCTCGCAATAAAGTATTCTATGCTACAAATGCTAAATAAATTAATAGTTCCTTCGACGCGACATCACTCCCTTATATATTCTAGAGTACATCATGGTATGCATTACCTAATCCTAGGCAAAGCATTTGTAAAGGTGGCGGCTCAACTCATAAGTCTTACGGAAGAGTGAGCTCTACACTTATCTGCAACAAATTGCTGCTCCAACTTTTTCGCTATATCTAGCGCGTGTAGCAAGAATAAGATCGATTGTCACTTTCCTATACCGAAGGTCGTATATTCGAATATATATATATATATTTGATAAAAATTAAGAAATTTAATAAAATTACTGCTCAACGATTTGTTTCAAGCAAGTCATTAAATTGATTTCAACCCAATTTAATTAACGAATAAGCTAACAAGAACCGCAGTTACATTTCATAATTTCTCGCTCGCTTTAAGAAAACGACTCATACGAACATCATGAACGACATATCTGGATTTTTAACTTTGTCAATATGACCGGAGGTATGACAAAGAAGAAAGAAAAGAAAAAATGATCTTAATCGACGGAGCACAAAAAAAAAAATGACTTAAAGTGAAAATAGAAATAGAAAGGAATTGTGAATAATGAGCTTTGTTGTTCTGATCGAAGCATCCCGACTTCAGTTAGATCCTTAAACATATCAATATCGGAAGAAATATATTGAAAGGAAAAAGCTTAAGATTGAAGATAGATAATGAAGATAGACAGACAATCTAATATTATAGAATCTCCCAAACGACAATCATTTAAATGAAACTCTTGAACATATCAGTATCGGAAAAAGCATAAGGATCGAAGGAAATATCACGCTCTTCATAGATGTTAGATTATTTTATCTAGACTTAAGAGAGGATCATATTCCGTTAAAACTTCCGCGCAGGCCGCCAATTGAAAAGTTATTTACTGACTCTATTAATCACACAACCAAATATGGCAAATTATGACGGAACGAATGAAAGTAAATTTATTTAATTTAATTGACAATTTTTGTGTTTGCTAAACCTATATTCACAAGGAAAACCAATACGAAAAGTAGAGTTGAAAAACAAAAAAAAACAAAAAAATATCTAAAGAACTTACAAATTGCTACAACGTACCTTTCAAAGGTTGTAATGAGGACTCATGCAGAATAAAAACGCAACCTCCTAAGTTATTCGTCAATGAGAGAATGAGAGAAGATAATAATGTCCTTTTAAGTGCTGAGAAGGACAACTACTGGGTAACTGTTACCTAAATAATAAGTGACTATAATCTCGGATTCTCGGGTATGCAACGGAATTCATCCGCAATTATGGCTATGATAAGGTGGATCAGTTAAGCAATTCCAGAAAACCCAATTATCTGGCAAATTTTGAAAGCTATCTACCTATCTACGTCTAAACCCTATGATGCTTTGTATTGTAACTGCAAGGTCAGTATATATGCCCCTTCGTTCATCGAATTAATTGAACAACTAGGAGTCGTCTGTCGCACCAGTTAAAATATGGAAGCGGTATCTATTCCGTTAAAAGCATGCTGTAGCATTGTTAGCAACGCATCAAAAGCACAGAAAAAAAAAAAAGAAAATTTAAAAAAGTTGTTAAAAACAAGCTGAAATGCTTTATTGACTGAATGCACTGGGTTCGTAGTTGATTGTAATTTATTTACTTTGGCTAAAAATTTGATGTAAAAGGCAAAAAAATAAAAACCACAACAAAAAAATGACTGAACTTGATTTTTGTTTACATTAATGTGTTTTCTTTTCTTCTTTTCTTTTTTTCTTTTCTGCTTTGGAAAGCGTAGTTAATACAATAATTAACATTTATTTATTAGTTTAGTTAAAATTATTGCAAAATTAACATATAGGGTAAGGTTAACGCAACTACTAACGGCAGTGATTTCCATATGAATTTTTGGATTTAATGGCATTTTCTTGCAAATTTTCTTTAAACGCCTTTAGCTTTTGCGCTCAACTATTCTTTTTACTTTCTATTCTTTGTTAGGACTGATGATGATTACGGTTAGTCTATGTACCATTTCGTTGTTGGTTTCACTATAAAAAACACTATTAACGCACCCGCTAACCGTGTGAACGATGTGTAATTGTAAAATATATGTCAGTCTTAGGTGCACGAAAACTGATTTAGAAATTCTGGTTGACTTTTTATAAACAGATCTCTCTTTCTCTCACTCTCTCTCTCTTCTTGCATGTACCCATGTACCTGTTCATTTTTCTCTTAAAATAAAACAAGTAAGAAAATTATATTCGCTTGCGATCGAATCTTTTATACCCTTCATCGTCACCCTATAAAAGATTGCAAAAAAGGAAAAAATTAAATATTCATTTTCCCTAATATTGGATGGGCGTGGTTGACTTTTCATATTCTTGTAAAATAATTTCATGGCAATTTATATCGTGTATCTGTAGTAGTTTATGAGCAACGAGCAAAAGACATAGTAAGCAAAAGTGTTCTCAATTTTGGTTGTAGACGCGTGTGGGCGTTATAGGTGTGTTCTGTGACCCATTTCTTTGCAAATTTGCAGACGGTACGTTTTTTTTCGCGAACGGCAAAACGTGTATTACAGATGTTACGCAGTTTGGTAGACAGATAAATGGGTGGACTAATAGGCGGACTTGCGGACAGACGAACAGTGGGACATGCTTAGGTATGTTACGAATTTAAAAGTGGCCAAGAACTTATATATTCTATGCGGTTTTTGAAGCCTACTACTAAGCATTATGAAGGTATTGGAAAAAACTTCAATATTGATATATTGTAATATTGACTATGCATTGATAGTTTTTGTCATTTTTGTAAAGCAACTACAGCATCACCCATAGAAGATACGTTGAAATTTTCGCAGATTTATCTCTTGCAGTTTATGAGTAATGAGCAAATAAGCAATTTTTTATTTCTTTTGAAAAGCGTCGAAGCGTGTCCTTGGATCGATTTGGCCCAGTTTTAATACCAATTTACGTGCAAGAGCTTTGAATGGTTCTTCTAGAATTGAAGGCTCATTTTTGCGGGCAGGAGAATGTTTACAAAAGACATTACATAGACGAACAAACGGACAGATAGGCAGACGGACATACTTAAATCAACTCAGGATTCCGTGCTGATCAAGGATATCTATACTTTGTGGGGTTTCTGAAGCTAACTTCTGGCCGATGCAAACGTTTGGATAAAGTGAATATACCTCACATTCTTCCTCCGCAGATTTTTCGTAGAAAATTTTGCTACTAAGCTATGTGTACTTATCGCCAATAACTGGCATTTTGAAACTATTCAAAATAATGATATTTCGTTACAATGCGCTGAAAAGTAATAACATTATAACAACAAAACGGGGAAATTTGTTTCGAATCTTGCAAAAAATGAAAATGAAAAAAACAAGCAGTTACACAATTAACTTATTGGATTTTCATTCATTGCTTTTGAAGTTATGTCGTAACATTTGTCATGTAGATAGATATCTGACTCATTTTAATTTATCGAAATTTAGTTTTGGAAATTTTTCCCAAATATTTCTCCATTAATTTTTATATTCATCATCGAAGGTAGACGAGTGTATTCAGTTTGTGTAAACGTTTGCAACGCCCAGAACGAAGTCTTGACAAGCATTAAATTCTAAATCGATTTAACCATGCCCGTCTATCCGTTTGTCCGTCTGTCCGTCTGTTTAATGTCTGTTGTAAATATTCGACTTCAAATTTGACCGAAATGTTGGGAGTGCTTGCGCCCAGATTGGCATGGAAAATGGGCTAACTCGGTCGAAGGTCACTCTCTACAGTATCATGTACAGTAGGGACACCTACGTTTTTCAAACGGAATAAAAAATTCTCTGCTGGTTCTCTGCTTATCGCTCATAAACTAGAGCAGATAAATCTATAAAAATTTCAACATATATTCTATGGACGACGCTGTAGGACTTCTACAAGAATGAAAAAAAATCGGTCACACCACTCAATTGTATAGTGCGTCACAATTTCATTTTTTTTTTTTTTTTCAATACTTTTTTATAACCTTTTTCGCGTATTTTATGCAAAATCGTGACTCTCCATGCCTATAAGGCTATGCCATGACTTAAGAGCGAAAGACTCAAATTTCCTGTAACTTGAGAAAAACTCTTCACAAATGAAATTCAACCTGAAGCCTTACATGAAATGAAAGTGTAACGACAGGAATTAACAGGAATTTTATCAAAATTTTTACTGAGTTGTGTTATTTTTCAGAGGTAACAATGAAGTGTTAACAACCTTAGCAGCTCGTCAAACGATTATTTTTGGTACAATAATACAAGGGCATCTCTCTCTGGTCTCTGGTCTCTGAAAAGCAATACTCGTATTATTATCTGCTACATATCTATATGACAAAAATATTTTGACTTTTTTTGCCTTTTCAAGTTTGCTTCAGATTAGTTAGGTGATCATAGTTGCAATCAATTGTAGATGGACGGAAATGGTTTGGTTTAACGCTACCGTCCTAATGCATAGTTTAACGAGCTTACTCTTCATATTTGTTGCAAAGGCAACGATCAAGTTAGTAAACCATTACATTACGCTGATATCGCTGAGTTTAACATCAACTTACATATGATTAATGTAAACATTTTACACTTTGGATTCCATGATGGCTTAAAATCCGACCGCATACATAATTATCAATGTTTAGACTTTAAAGGTTAAAAAACACTGATGTTAATCACTATTATCTTAACAACAATCAATTAAGGTAAAGCAATGAAAACCGGCTTAACAACGGTAAGAGTTTAAAGTTAAATTTTTAAAATATAATGAGCCCATACTTCGTATATATGATTAGATTTGGTGAAAATCTTAAAATTGAAATGGGGAAATAAATATAACTGAAGTGAGTAATGGGATCTTATCGGGCTTTTTGTTTGTTGCATTTTTCATTTCGAATGTTATTTTTAATGTGAAAGACAGAAGAAAAAGATCAGTTAGTTCAGTAAACTTTTTTTCGTCTCTTGTGACGTAAATCTCACATATAATAACGTAATCAATTTTTTTCTTCTTTTCTTTTCTTTTCTTTTCTTTTCCTTTCTTTTGTTTTTCAAAAAAGTAACATCTTATGTAAATTGAAGAGAAAAGTAAATTAGCATAAGTAAGGAAAGTGTGTTCGCTTTGATTATTCATTATTTGATTATTAAATTGATTTTTATATTCGAAATTGTTTTATAGGATCAAACTAATTGCAGAGACGACCTCTACTAACCTAAAAGTAAAGTGCATTCACTAAAGATTCTAATTTTCATCTCACAAATATTGCAATTTTGATAAGCAAGCGAGCTGAGAGACGGACTGAAATGACTGCATCGATTTAGATGAATATTTCATATGCCTTAGGACTGTCTATTTTGGGGGGCTTAAGCGGAATGTCAGAGCTAAATAGATTCTCCTTTAAGGGATCGTAATATACATAAAAACCTAACTACATGTTGGTTGTATGAATATGACCCCGCCCTTTTCTTAAGATAGAGAGTGTAATAAGTACTGTAGGTTTCGGATTCAAACTGGGATCTTTTTGTTTCATTGTGCTATCTTTAAGCGATACACAATTGCATAAGTTATCTTTCTATAGCTCACATGATCTAATTTCTTGATGGATTGGAGTCATGATATCTTTAGTTTTCAGCATAAGGAAATTCGGCTCCATATACAGGAAGTCTAGTGCAGAAAATTTTTACAATTCTAACATGGAACGTCCTATTCTCGCCACTGTTACAAGCAGATATGACTCTTTTCGATTCGATTAGAACGAGTTTCAATAGATGAACGACGAATTGTTGGCACAAATGGTGCTTCCAACCTTATGATTATACCCAAATTTAGGTTCATTTTTGCGAGCGGCTCTAAGCAACAAGATTTCTTCAGGAAGAGAATCAAGAAATTGCCTGAAAGATGGTCGAAAATTGCAGCTACAGTTGAAGGTGAACATGCATTAAACTCTTTATATATCGATCTACATTCCATGACTTGAGAGTATTTATACAGAACTAACTCTAAAGTACTGTTAATGAAAGGCTCGCAGGACTTTCTATACTGAGCAAATACATAAATTTGAAAGTTTTACATCTTTCGATATTCCGTTAATTTCCGTAATTCGAAAATAACACGATTTTGTCCCTTGCCTTTTCGGAGAAAATATAAAAATCAGTTACAAGGACCAAAGAAAAATTACTTTTGTCATTTCGATTCGACGCATGCATATCAGAGACTGGCTTTCGTCCGTCAACTTCGTAGCGTAACAAAAAGTGTTTTATTATACAAAACCGAGAAAAACTCCTGAATCATATATATAGTCTTTATTAAGGCCCGTAGATTAAGTCTGAAATTCATGCATCACTTATATCCACGTCTGTGTTGAAAATCTAAATTCGATGCTATCGAATCACTGACCAATCACTTGTGCAACTAAAAAAACAAATCCGCCTGAGTGGCCGAGTAGGCAAGCGTCTCGACTAGCAATTCAATGGTCGTGGGTTCAAATCTCAAGTGCGGTAGAGTTTTTAATAATAATAATAATAATAATAATAATAATAATAATAATAATAATAATATTATTAATAAAAATAAAACTGAAAGCCTTAGATGCTAGTGCTTTACGACTTTTACGAACCACAGTCGGCATTG
Source organism: Glossina pallidipes (assembly GCA_000688715.1). Classification (NCBI taxonomy): domain Eukaryota; kingdom Metazoa; phylum Arthropoda; class Insecta; order Diptera; family Glossinidae; genus Glossina; species Glossina pallidipes. The sequence goes on from KK499807.1 coordinate 1,060,072, forward strand.
GTCTAATAGGCAGCACAAATACAAGCTTGAATTAGTACTGTGTGATGTTTACACATTGCTTTGAAACGAAGGGTATCCACCCCAAACGAAAAAAAATTTTCGTTTTCCGAATTACGTAGCACACAACTTTTTATTCACTTTCAGGCCGGCCACACCTCGCACTTTTGTGTACAAATTATATTCGGTGTATTTTCTTTCACTTGCGAATGCAAAGGAGATCTTCGTCGTTTTCTGATTTTAAGCAGTAGCTTGCAAGCGAAGAGATTTGCATCAAATTCGTTTTATACGAATGGTCTCTGCATACTAAAAATCGTCTGTAAAGCTGCTTTTGTTGAAGAATAGAATTGAAAAAAAAAAAGCGAACGAACATAGTGTAAAGGTATTCGCCGCATATAGTCATGTTTACACGGTAAACTGTAATCGTATATTCAGTAGTCAAGCCAGTAATTTATCAATCGAAAAGAAACGTAGATCAAGCGTTATGGGTCAACTGGGTATCGCGGTTAGGTAAAGGGCCAATCAGCTGTTGTATTAGAGTGTATTAGGGCCAATAAAAATTTAAGTTCAACTATTGATTTGCCCAAATTGTAAACATTTGTAAACATCAGAAAGACTTTCTTCGCATATTTGTCTTTCAAATTGCGATAGATATACGTATGTGTATTCTGCATTTACACCTTATAACCTCACATGTATCACTAAATACATTGTAACATTTTCTAAACCGGTCTGATGAACATAGAAAAATTCTTACTTTCTAAAATCATTAATAAAAATTTAAAGAAAGTATTTTCATTAAAGAACTTGTACATGCTGTTAGAGAATTTGTAAGTTATTCAGTTATTTTAGCGGACGTTTTACACTCTCTTAGTAAACGCATTCATTGGGGATCACGTAGAAGAGCGAGAATGCGCGGATAAGTTTTTCCTATTTTTGAATATGATTTTAAAGAGTTTTTCAATCACTCACTGTAAGCGATCCTTACAAGGTCAAATATGTTTTGCTTGAAGAGCAAACAATAACTAAAATGCTAAGAAATTTATTGCTTGGAAGCACTGCAATGCGCAAACCTGTTGCTTTCGATTCGCAAATTCAGCTCAGAAGTGGTTGGTTGTGGTAATGCGAAGGCTTATTGACTAAGGGAATTTGAACGCTTTCTTTCCCAACTCTCTCCTAGAAAACAAGTAATTAGTGTCAATCTGCTCTGTTGATAACTTTGAACGATGAGTGCACCTCGCCAATCGGTTTGATTACATGCCGTTTACATCCAGAAATAATGTTTTGCTCAATTTTTTTTTTTTTTTTTTTTTTTTTTTTTTTTTTTTTTTTTTTTTTATTCTTATTTTTCTATCGCTGCAAAAAAGTCGGTCATTTCAAGAGAATCGTAACAGATATCGTTTCAGTGTAAAAATCTTATGAATGACCCACCATTGAAGAACGACGATATATTTATTTTGTGAAAACGTTGACAACACTAGGAGAGAGTCTTCAGAGACTATAAAGTATATATATATATATACCAGATCACTTTGAAACCACAAATCGATATAGACATGTCTGGCTGACTGTGCGATGCATGTTTTTCTGGTCGCCGTGAAAATTAAGATAGCGATCCAAATTTTAGGAAACTATTGAAAGTTCTTGCACGCAGGTTGACATTGCAAATGCACCAAATCGATGAAAGCGCCACGCCTACGGTAAACCATATACTAAGAACCATCTTGCTTTCTTGTTTTTCTCATATGACCAATGCTTGGGAGATGGCTTCTGCATGTGTTGCACGTTGAGACAATTACGTAAAACTGCGGGGGATAGGGAGTGCTTGCGAGCTTTTCAGCCCTAACTATCAGGGCTTTATAGGTTTTGATTCTTGAGCTACAACGATCAAAAATTTTAGGTGTATTGTGAAAGTGATCTACCAAATGGGAACAAATGATGATGTGTCCACTCCATATTATCGAGTATCAAAATTTAATTTTTTGATTTTTATTAACATAAACGTGAATTCTTACCGGTATTTCTTAGAAAAACTAGTACTTCCTGTAAGGTAAGGTAAGGTTTGGTAAGGATTCAATAAAATTTTATTTGAAATCGCTTTCTTTAGAATTCGATCTTAATCGATCAAGGCGGGCACTAGCCATCTATTGGAAGGATAGCACAGGACAATGGTAGACAAAACGATTTGTAAATTCTCGCAGAATAACATGTAAGCTACAAGAATTGAAAAGTAACGACATATGCTTGATCACTGGCTTTTAGCCGGGACGTAACGTCTTCAGGATGCCGGAAACGCTTCATCACATTTTGCGTGAATGCGCAATTATCTAAAGAATTAGACACTAAGTGTTTCGCGAAGATTTGATAGGGCCATGGGCAATACGCTTTTCTGGGCCCAAGGCAAATAGTGGGATTTGTAAAGAACTGTTAAGCTTACATACACACGCAATATACAATACAATGCTAAAAAGATTTTGCTTTGATCGGTAAAAAGAATATGAGTGTATGTACCGAGTCAATGTTTTTTTTTTTTAGGATAAAGACTACAAAAGCAAATCATTACATCTTACAATTTTTTTTACTAGATTATCTAAAAGAGAATTCTGCCCACCAATGGACCCTTAATGTCAATGTACGCATACGTCTTAAAGCAAGTTTAATGCACTTATTGCTATATGCATACCGATTACATTAATTTTAAAAGTTTCACCGAATCGATCTTAGGCGGACTTTATGCTAAATACAACTCTGATTTAAAATATATATGATCTCTTTGAATGAAATGTTAAATCTATGTTGTTACCCAAACTCGTTCAAGGGCTGGTGAATGAGCAGTAAAGGGGTGACATAAAATACTTAAAGTCGTACATAAATTTTATTAAGAGTTATGTGTTATGTGGTAACAAGTGATCGCTTTAAGCAAATTTAAATCTCTTTAACATAAGCAAAAGAAAAAGCATAAATTCATGTTAAAGTTAATGTTAATCAAAATTTTTAACTAAACTAAAGAATTGACGACGCAACCGCGTAACTTCCTCCTAATAAATTGGCAAAAATCCACAGGTAGAATGAACAGGTAGTTTTGAGTTCTTCACACACATGCCAGAACGTCTCGTCTCGTTTCCACTTTCGTTGAAATATTTATTGTATTCTTTTTAAATTACTTGACATTTACCTCAGGGAAATAATTTTCTTTTTCTTTTCCTTTTTTTTTTTTTTGTCTTTTGTTTGTTTCTTTGTCTCACTTCCTTTCTTCTACTCGCATACTAACGAAGTACGCAACGCATGCATTTACTATGAATTTGCCTTTTGAATAGTTTTGAATATTCCGGAATGTGGGAATTTTTCAATTTGCGACTTGAGGATTAAATCTGGGAAAATTGTTGAAAAATGAAGAAAAAAATAGGAACATGGAAGAAAATTCGATTCGGTTGTGACCGAATACTTTTATACCAAGAACTAAATGTCATTTGCTCCACAACATTGAGTGGGCGTAACTGATTTCGGAATAAAAGTGAACATGTATATGATACATGTGTTGTACCCTATGAGTAACTGAAAAAAAACACGGAAAGCAAAGGTATTCACAGTTTTTATTACATAGAGGTGTGCGCGTCGTACGTGTGTTCTTTGAAAAGTTTGCTTCATTTTCAAATTATTTTGCGTACATAGTTGCGCAGACGGACGATCGAACAACTGGTCATGCTTAAATCGTCTCCTCGGAAGGGGGAGGCCTCTGAAGCTTCCCTTTCGGCGTTGCAAACGCTTCGACAAAAGGAACATACTCACCGCCACCCAAGGGTGACGGGTGTAAAAATATAATTGTGCACTACGAGACGAGTCTGTTTTATCCTCTAAGTACGATAAACGTAAGAAAATTGCTTAATTGTCTCACTGAATAGTGGGTCGAAAGCGACATTTTCGCCGCTTTGGTGTAATATACTTTAGTATCATGTACATGTCGGAAGAGATGAGTCTTCGTTTATTCAAATTTGGCTCGCGAAAGCAGATCATATTTTTAGTTTTTCGTCTTCAAGAAAAAAGGAAGAAAAAGACTATTACACTATTTTGCCTTTGGGAGTAGGTATGTTTCTACATACATGTCTACCGATGCAAACACACACACACATGCGTGGGCATGGGCGCACGCACATACATGCATGCATGCATAAATTTTTAAATTCATGCATATATATATATATATAGATATATAAATATATATATATGCATGCATGTAAAGGTGACACCGTCATGGGAACTTAAACATTAAAATTATATTTTTAAAATGCTTTCGACTAAGTGGTATTCCTGTAAAGCAGACAAAGTAATATCAAGACGTTTCTGTTTTGCGTGTATACGAATGTATGCGTGTAAATAGCTCAGGTGTTTGCCTATCATCAGTATTCGAACGCGAAGATTTGCTATGATTAATTTTACGAAAAAATTAAATAAAAAGGAAAAATCTTTTCAACCATTTACTGAACAAGCACAGATGTCTTTAAATGCTACTGTATCGTCATCATCATCATCATCATCATCATCATCATCATGATCATCATCAAATTTTGTATTGAACAAAGTTAATTAATAAAAATTTTTTTAATGTCTAACCATGAGGAGCGAGAGTGCGATTAGTTTGTCTGAGCGAACTATTCTTCCAATGCTGCATCAAACACATAGGTATGCATTTGATTGACACATTTACTGTAAAGTCAAAGCTCAAATCGCACCATACCTTTCAAAATGTTGCATTCCTGGCATGCATGTGCAATATCTAGATTTTTTTCTTTACTTTTTTTTTTTGAAAAAGCTTTTGTTGTAAAATTTTAGATATATACATATATTCTTTTATATATACTCTTTTCGTTATATAAATAGATTGTATAGATTCTTTTTTGGCTTGTTTTTTATTCACCACTGAATGAGAATGAATGTGCATTTTGTCATTAAGCTTGCGAAACTTGCAAGTAGATATTTAGAAGAATCGGTATGATATGCTTTTTTATTGATTTTTAATCACATATGAGATATGGTATCGATTGTTAAGGCTGATTGGCCACTAACGATTACCTTGGATTAACATTTAAGCTTTGCTAAGCCCCATTGACTTAGGAAATCTAACCTCAAATCTCTTCCTTTAAGTGTTGCCACTAACGATGTACTTATATTGGAGACTTGGCACAAGCTACATAGCGAACGGTGTAACTAACAGTCGTTATCTCTGTTTTGGACATTTTTTTGAAAAAGTTGTTCATATCGATGGCTGCAAACAAAGCAGTTGCCATGCCCGTTTTATGAAGGCGCTTAGTGTGCATAAATTATTAATAGCTTGTTCTAAACTCTAGCTGTGAGCTCCCTGTTATAGAACAATTTTGTCATCCGTCTAAAAACATCAGCGCATACGCGAAACATATACAAACAGTTATTCTGTGATTTATACGGTACGTTTCGACGAAATACTAGTCAAATTAGAATAACAAAAAAAAAAAAAAATAAAAAAAGAAGTAGTTATTGAAAAAAAAACGCACTGACCATAGTCGCAAGTATTGGCATCGAAATAAGATGAAATTGTGCGAGGTTGGTTAGCTTTTACTTTCTTCGCCACTAATCAAAAATGTCTACTAATGTATACAAAATTTTAATGGATCTTAGATTCTATCGTCCGTTGTCACATAACTTGTACTGTGCATTCAATTCATTTCAGCTAAAAGAATCGGAAGACAAGGCTACGCAAGATTTATTACTGCTTGTAAATTCTTGCTGCTTACTATGAAAATAAAAAGTTATTGATATAAAAAAAAAAATAAGAAAATTTCACTAAGTTTACAAATAATGATTTATTTAATGAATATTTATGACTTATTGGTATAAAAAAAAAAAAAAAAACATTTTTTTCATTAAATACAGTTTTTTTATTAAAAATCACGATCTTTGCGTAAAAAAAATAAATAGAAAAAAACAACATGATCAGTGAGTATTGCAAAGATAACATTTGAGATAACGAATGAAAAAAAACACATTTTGAAAAACTTAAAAAAAAAAAAAACTAACAATTTTTCGAATATCGTGCTGTTTGGCGAAAATAGATGAACATCACGCACATTATCATTTGTTTTTATTTATATTCATTAGACGATTGTTTCTTTGCTTTATGATAACAATGCTAACCGAAAAATGCAGAAAGGAAATTAGGGCCGATTTTCTATTTTCACAACAAAAATGAATATTCAATGTTTTCTTTTCTTTTCTTTTTTTTTTTTTACTTTTCCCTTAAAAACGTACATTATAATTATTATTATTATTATTTATTATTATTATTTGCTTTTTTTTTGTCCTTTTCGCAACTTTAACTCGTACGTTCACGTCATAACGAGCGTCGATTTGTAACTGAAATTTTATTTTTAAATGAAATAAGCGTTAATGCGAAGAGAGTAGAGTTGAAAGCAAAGCCAGTTATATATTTAGTAGTAATTTATCTAAGAGAGTGAATAAAGAGATAACAGCGAACTTGTGTTTCACTTCAGTTATACATATATACACATACATATGCGTATGCATATGCATATGCATATGCATATAACAATATGTATATATTTTGTATATAACAGTGTTAATGTATATAATAGAAATATAATACACATACCATCGATTAGTTTATGGTGGCACGGAAGAAAAGGTTTACATGATATCACTAAATAGACAAATAAATACAAGCTCACATGTTTTTGATGCAAGTAATGGCATTCACTTTGCTTTATGGCTTGTACAACCTGTTGTTCAGTTTCATACCTAACGAACTATCTATCGTTGGTTATTTATTGTTTGCATGTCTCTGCAAGTGTGTATGCGTCGTTTCAAAATCAACACAATACAACACAACTGAAATGTGTACAAATAATGAGATCGATTTCGTTAAGTGGAGAGAGAATTGAATTTGGCGATAGAAAGAGAGAGAGAGAGAGAGGAACAGTAAGCGGAAAAAGATGCGAGAGAAAAGGGAAATGTTAGGGAAATAAGAGATTTACGCTGCCGTTTAAGTCTCAACGAGAAATTCAGGCTTAGTTTGCTAAAATATCAAATTGAAATCGTTTTTATAAATTTTTCAACGAAAATTTTTTACGAGCTTTTGTGTAGAAAATATTTTCCTATAACCGTTACATGTGGGAAATTGTCTTGGCTTTCTTTGTCCGTTTTTTTGCTAATTGAAAAATTCGCTTACAGCCTTAAGTGATTCATTCAAAAGCTTTTCTAATACGTAAGGTTGAGAAGTGAAATTTAATGAAATCAGCCCACAAGTTCGAGAGGTAAGTTTTCTAAGCTTGGACACTTTACCTAGAATATGCTCTACCTTTAAAACAATACATACATATACAACGATCGTTCGATCTTGAAAAAATAATATGTGGCACATATCTCTGTTTGGAACATGCTATATATATACTTACACTTTTGGTAGATACACATAGATATATATGCCGCCTTAGATTGCTTTAAACCTAATTAAATTCGATATCGAAATACTAAATAAAAGCGTTTGGCGTTGAAGTCTAGTATTTTATAGTTTTTCAAAGTATTTGGTTTCGGATAATCGAGATATTTTGTTTACGCTAAAGCCAAATTTTTCCTTTTTTCTTTCTTGCATGTCCCATTGTTGAAAATACTTGCCTATGACTTTCATAACAAACTAAATGTAAATTTCGAACAGCTCTGTCAGTCAATCAATTGCCTTGATTTAGAACGGATTGCATTGTTTGCGTGGAGAACGGCTCGAAGTTGTTTTCTGAAAATGCGATGACGGCGAAACTAGCTTCAGAGGTTCTATTAGCTTTGATTGATTTTAGAAGATCTATAAGTCGAAAATTGGTTATTTTCCGGGTTATATTCCTGAAGCGAAGACTTGTTTGTCTTTAGCGATAGGATAAACGATGTTTAAGATTCATTACCGAAAGCATTACTATTGAAACTCGAAATGTTTTTATAGCATTGAAAATGCGTCTGTAGAGGTTAAACGTCGAAGCTAACTATAACTCGTTCTGTAGTTCTATAAGACAATTCTTGTTGTCCGACGTACTCTTCTGAATAGGCATAAAATTTTTACGTGCAACTGCGTCTCATTGGCTTACCAACACTTTAATGATAATTATATTTATATGTCGCTAGATTGTGACATTTATTCGAAGAGCGACATAAATGGCTCTGACGTTAAGAAAGAACGAAATGTGTAAAGAGCAAAAATCCTTTCCTCGCGTGAAAATTGTCTGCTGTCGAGTCTCATCCTAGCGAAAATTGGTTTAATCGGCTGGGTTTGTCAATTGCCATATGTTTAAGTATTTTAACTTTTTTTTAGATGCAGTTGAACCTGTATTTGTGCGATTCGGTTTATGCGACTTTATCGTTTGTGCGATCTGTATTGCGCGATTTGTTTTTTTTTTTTTGTGATAAATGAATCAAATAATATGAATACTTTTCGAAAACAATTTTATTATTGATAATTTACCAGACCATGAAGATGAAGAAAAGGAGTCGAATTGTCTAAGAGGGAATAAAATAAATGCAGGAATGGAGCTTTATCTTAAAATGGGTTCAACAATTCCATAAACACTTCGAAATTTCAAAACGAGCTTCAATCGCAATCGTGTATATCTGGCTATCGGGACGTTTACAAGCAACTGATCACCGTCGTCGCAGAAATTTATATTTAACGACTAGATGTGCATAAAAAATAAATCCACTCTAATGTCTTCAAATGATGAAAGCGATTATGAACCAGTTCGCCGTATGCGAATATGCGAGCGGGTCGTGTAATGTAATTATTTATATAGTTTGTAAAGTATTTTTTCGCTTTACCGTAAACCTTTCAGATGTTTTCTGGTCGAGACTTTTTATGTTCCCTCTCTTTTCAGCGCATAAAATAAATATTCTTTAATATGTTCTGAAAAATTATTTTCCTATCGGTCTGAATGTATTTTTTTTGCAATTTTTTATTCCGAGTTGCTCATAGGGTCCGCACAAAAGCACGTCCAACTATATTTTGTAAAATAGTTTTTGTATTAATTTATAAAATATTTCGTAAAACAGATGATGACTCATTACAATTTGTAGAAAGATTTATTTGAAAATTTGCAAAGCAGTTGTTTACAATTTATTTTATATTTTATTGTGTAATTTAATTAAAAAAAAAAAAGAACAAAAATAAAAGTGAAAAGGTTCACTAGCAAGACGTATAAGGGATTGGTCCGTCTATGGGTTGTAAGAAAGTATCGCATCGCATCAAAGCTACGCTCTTTCGTATAGAAATCATTGAGTCAATTACGCTTGGGCTCACACAAATGCGTTGATTGCTAGCGAATGAAGTATGGTGGCCCGCCCACGGTGTAGATGGATGATCTCTTTTACCGAAGACGTCAATACTTTACAATCTCCATGAAGGACGTTTACACGACGTAAAAAGTGGGCTTCAGCACACTATTAAATACCCTACACCTCTTCGGTTCATACTGTTCTTCATAATAACTTTTCAAAGTGATGCGTTATATGGGAAATGATTGAAGAAGTGCTCTGAGTCAAGCGATGCCCTGGACCAAAAGAAATCGGATTGCAAAGTAACGGTCGAACCCAAGAATACAAGGTGAACATCCGGACAAGCAGACAGACAAGCTTAGGTCGATTAAGAATCACTTTCTGATTAGCATAACAAAATATGGGTCTTTTTGAAGGTCTTTCGGGTGTTGTATGCATCCGCACCAACTTACTATACTCTCGTACCACAAATGTTTTTTACTTGTGATTACAGTCAAAATTTTCAGTTATGCACAAATTGCTAATTGGTTGGTCTGTTTTTTGTTTTACTTTTACAAACACACACTAAAACCATTAAACTAATATTGTTGCCGATGGCCTACATTTCAGTTTAATTTAATTTTGAAATTTAATTTTAAGTGATTAATTGGAATGTAGACAATTGGCAACAATAAGAATTTAATGGTTAAGACTAACAGCCCTATACTGGACAACAGCGCAAGTCTTAACGCAAAATGTCATATTTCAGCTCGAAGGCAAAGTCGCTATCGAACTTCACCTTCAAAAGGAGAATAGAGCGAAATGCGAGTGATGCGATAAATGCACATATTTGACAAAATTGATGGACGAAGATTAATCTTAAACATTTTAAAATGTTGGAAAAATAATAGAAGGAAATAAATATCTTCGATGCTTGCACCTGTTGGTGGCATAGAAGTTGGTGGCATAGAAGGGATAAGTTAGTATGACTTATAAGATTACTAGGGTCTAAGTAAATAATATGCTTTGAAAATGTGACTTTCAGTACCTGTTTGACCAAAATACTATCATTAGGTAGGGGAGAGAGATGACAAGGGAAGGATTCCGTTCAAAAAACAGACGAGTTCTGCAAATCTACGATCATAACATTCATGTAAATTTTCATCCTAGAGCGAATGTCGTTGGAAGTATGAGAAGAAAAGCATATAATGAATAAGGAGAAACCGTAAATGGACAAGGAGTGAGATCCGCCATAAATATATAGAAGTTATAGAAATCAAGTTAGCTATTAAGAGAAAAGAATTTGACAATAAAAATTAACTCATTAGACCTGGCTTTGCATGGTGATTTCAAAGTGTCCCACCAATTCTTTTGATATTTAGTTTGTTTATTTATTCACTTTTCTTCCTCTTCATTGCATACTTTTGTTATACGTCCACCGATTATATCACAAAGATTCGGTTGTACATACAACGAACCAGAAGCCGAAAGAAATCGAGTGCCATCTATCCAAAACGCGATCGTATCGTATGATAGCTCGGTACCGAGAACTTTAAACCGGGTCCAGAAGAGAAGGCCGAGATGTTTATTTCAAATCGATGGCTTTTGTCTGACAGTTTTCCATTCATCAAACGGCACTAACCTAAGGATATTATGCCCGTACAAGTGTGAGAGTTTTATGTTGAAGGGGTAACATAATGTGAACAAATGGACTTCTAATGCGCAAATTATTAGCCGAGTTCGATGGGAATAGTGTCATAACGGATCACACGAATAATAATAATATGGCACTTATATGTCACTCTTATAATATATTCATATATGACTCAGGCAAATTTCTAATTTCCAGGTCTTACTTGATTGTACTTTCGAGCATTTGAATTGAGCGATATGAGGCGATTTATTGCGAGATTACGATTCGTCAATTCTATCCAAGAAATTTAAAAAACGAAACAATAGGTGGATTTTAAGTGGATAGGCCCGAACGGCATTTGGGTGTAGAGCTTTCGATAGCTATTTCGAGACCTCCTCTACTCTGTTTGACGCATAAAAAATTGTAATAGAAAAAATATGAAAAGTGTTTTGAAAGAATTTTTACATTTCAGTTTTTAAATGTTAGAAAATCACCTTCAGGTGGGCATAAAAGTGTTGGAAACTTTCGAAAATCTGTTCTATGCTCACATATACATTTCATTGTTATTCATAAATCGCAGTACTATCTGTTCTATTCGGCTCAATACTTGTTAGACACTGCCTATGATATTAAATTTCAAAAAAAAAAAAAGAAAACAAAACAAACATTTTTCAATTCATTCCTTTGCCGCCTGGTGCCACTTTAAGTCTCACTTGCTTTTACATGTTGTTCTCTTATTTTGCCGTATTTTGCTCTCATTTCAACACGATTTCATGTAAATTATAAAATCAACCTTTTTTTGTAAAAAAATGAAGAAGAGGGGAAAAACGTAACGTATTTTATGTGCTTTAAGCACGAAAGTAATGATGAGTTTTTGTTGTTGTTGTTGTTGTTATGTTGTTGTAAAATGATTAAATATTCCGAAAAAAGAATATACAGACACTTGATGAAAAATTACACAAAGGAAGGAAACCTCTAAAATGTATTCTAATGCATTGAGCTGCGAGCAGCAGGCAGCAGGCAGCAGGTTATACTAGAAATACATGTAAAATTGGTGCTAAAAAAAAGCGACTACAGAATCATATAAAGGAATCTGTGAAGCGTAAAATAAATTGCTGCTCTTTTTTTTTTTGGTTTTGTTTTGTTTTTTGTATTATTATTATTATTATTTGCTGTTGTTGTTGTTGCTTTTCTGCATGTTCGTGTTTGAAACCAAAAATTGACCATCAGAACTCATGAAAACCAAACACAAAAAGACTTGAGAGCGAAAATAGAAAAATATTTTTTTTTTTTTAGCCATAACTCAGCGATTGAACAAAAGAATTATTTTGAAAATTACAGAAAATTAAATTTAATATATAAAAGGAAGGAAAGTTTATATGTTTCGAGCCCTCAATATTTGTTTCCTCGCTCTCGCTCTCGCCGTCGCCATCAAACGCGCACTCACATTCTTTTTCATTCATTTAGCTTAGTAATTTATTTGCAAAAGTCCCCCACACTGCGCGTAAGCGAAATCAAGTGATAACATATGTAGACCCATACAACGTAGAAAGCATTTTACGATCAAAATCAAAGTAAGACGAATACGATTCAAAATTTACCCCCAAAATAATACCTTCTTCATCCGTTGTCCTGCGTTGCGAGTGCAATGTGATGCAATTATTCCATTGCTTCTGTCCGCAATTGCCATTTTCTTGCCACACATTGTGCGGGGAGTAACTTCTGTATTAAAGAATTCAACTAAACGGACCATGCCAAATGAAATTTGTATACATTTGTATTACATTTAACTAAAATTTTTAGTTTTTATAGCGGTACATGTGTCTACGCGCCATACGCAACTAACTGACATAGATGGTAGTGCATGGGCTCGCAGGTCAATCTGCACTATGTTTACATGAAAAGTACCTTTTTTTATTTGAGCAAAGCAATCAGTACATAAACATATATATATATATATATATATATATAAACATACACATACGCGCCTGCGCGACTTTATGATGTGTCCCGGCACTCTTAACTGATAGTTCTTAACATACTGAGCTCCGAAAAGCTATCAAAATTATAGTCTATCCAAAATAATACACCAACACAGCTCAATATATTGGTTTGGCAAAAATTTGCAATATTTTATGAATTTATGAATGAAATTATTTTTCTACTTTTAGGTTATGAAAAGGCCTGTCCACAGTCATACTCATATTCGTCATATTATGCTGTACCACTTTGGGAAAGGATGGAAACCAGCGGAGGCATTTCGCGATCTCAATGAACTCTTCGGTGAAGGCACGATCAGCGAAACTCAATGCAGGTAATGGTTTTTCCGTTTCAAATCTGGCGACTTTTGCCAAATTTGGAAGGGAACGAAAGCTTGACAACTCGAAGGCTGGCCGACAACTTCAATGTAGACCGACTATGCAACCATCATTCGTCGCCGTAGAAACCTCGGGAAAGTATGAAAATTGGCTCGATGGGTCATCCACGAACTCAACGACTACAATGAAGCCGAGCGTGTGATAATGTCGTTTAAAAACGCCTGATAATTGTCCATCAATCTATTAAACTTCAAGCGTGCACACAACTTGTAATGCGGGCTAAATATAATTTATGCGAATATGTATGCAACACTTGGAAGGACTTACGATAGATCGATCTTTTTTTTAAACCAATCGCTGCGGATATCATTCTCTGAATCGATTTAAGCTTGCTTTCCTGTCTGCTTGTCTGATGTCTGTCCACATATTTTTGTTTTCAAACTGCAGGTCCCCATTTTGAAGATATTTGAACGAATATGCATTTTTATGACTATTCCCCATATAACGGCTTACTTTCACGAGATTGGTATACGAAAAAAATATGGCATTTGATAAGGCAGTTGATAAGAAAAATATTTGGCCCAGATGGACGAATTTCTTGAACTTTTAATTCCAAACTTGAGTGCTTCCGCTTACCACGTTTTTGCATCCATAAGACACACACCTGCTGAGCAGCGTTCCATATCATTCGGAAATATACGAAAAAAGCTGGATGACTCCTTTACCTTAAAAGAGCGAAAGTGTTTTTACGCTGGGATCCACAAGTTGTTAAACAAGTGGACAAAGTGCATAGGTATCGAAATTCAATATTTCGAATAAAGTATTCCTTTAGCATTTTGATGCAATAAACGTGTGTGTTCTCTATAAAAATTTCTTGGTAATTGAAAAAATGTCGAGCCTAAGTATCGAGGTAGTGTCAACCGCGCAGGTGGATTTGAGTTTGAATTGAATTGAGTACACGAAGGAAACTAAATATTAATAAAGCTTTTGTTTGCCTGAATTTGTTCGAGATTTTCTCAGTATTACGCAAAGATTCGCATTTGCAAACTTCTTCCGTAGATTAGGGTATAAAGGAGATGTTCGCAAGAGCAGCCGAGCAGATAGCAACTGCAACCAGTATTCGTGAGTTCAAATCGCAGTACGGTAGAGTTTACTTTATAAGTGAGGGCGTGAGCGCAGACCCACAAGGTTGCGGTTACCTTCTTATATCATTAGCTTTCTTAAATTCTTCTTCGTCTTGGCCGTCAGTGTGGTAGGCGTGAGTAGCGGCTTTCCCTGAACGATTGGCCATTTAAAAAAAAAAAAACAAAAAAACATGAGTCAAAGTTAAAATGTCCTATGGCTTCCGCTATGGCTATTATCTAACGGAATAACGAGGTACTATACCATGCCTCCTTCCTTCATGCAATATGGATTTCGATGAGAGGACTATCATATTATCTTCTATCTATCGGATCTTATCCGTATTTCTGTTACTCAATAGTCAAAATGAAAACTGTAACGTATTACAGCTCAAGTTGGCCTCCGGTCAAACGAAACCGAACAACAAAATAAAAATTCGTAATAAAATCACACAAGATTTCATCAAAATTTGCCAAATGTCAATTTTTTGTTATATACAGTAGGCTCTTGTGTTCAGTGTTCAAGTTTAACTGGTTTATGCTGCAGTTTTATTATCTATTTATTTATTTCAATATTGTGCCGTTGAAATCGTTATTAATGATTACAGAAAAAATACAAATTGCTGTTGATTTCTTTAGTTTACATGATTTATAATAAAATTATATTTTTCTTGCCTTTTTTTTTTTTTTTGGTTTTTTTTGTTTTTGACTTTGATCATCATAACCAATTGCGTTCACATAATTGTGTAATCGGCCAACACGACTTTACTTAAGTCGATCTGGTGTTCATAACTATCTTCTCGTATGCATCGTAGAACATCAAAACAAAGGACAATCAAAAAATTTGCAGTATGTTACATAGATGACGTCAGTTCATCATCATTGTTGGCAATTTCGATCTCTCAGACGAACATTACGCAAATTCCCAATCGATCTGTCAGAAAGTTTAGCTCCGATTTCAGTTGATTATATATTTGGAGTCGTTTGCTTATGTTAAAGAATATTGAAAACTTGACTGTTTGTCGAACAATTGTGCGTTCTATGATGATATGATAAAGGTATTAAGGAATGGTGATGGATTCTATGTTTTTTGGTAAAAAGGTAGTTTTCTCTATTTTTATGTAATTTTACAGACTATTTTCAATGACTAGTCTTCAGAACGTGCTGAAGCTCTAATCGGTCCAGTAGTCATAGATGATCTGTATGGTTTACTGGAGGAGGTTATAAGCATCTTAACACCATATCTCAATAAGATTAACATATGAAGCTATATCTCACATCTAATATATATATATATATATAAATATATAAAATATAAAAAAATGCTTTTAAGATTAAGATGTCATTCATGTCAAAATGATATCATCTTCTCTCAAACAGTCGATTCATATTTAAACGAATCAAACAAAGTTTGTGTTTCGCTTAACTTCGCTATCATTTACGATTAGGAACTAATTATGTTTAGGCCCAGCAGTTAAAACACTTAGGATCATTGTTTTTCACGGTGTACCAATTTAGTGTGATAATCGCCGATTTGAAGGATTCGTAATGTAATTTGTGGATCATCGACTGTCTTCATCATATGATAACACCTCTAATTCCCGTCTGTCATCAAGTCAAAAAAAAAAAAAAATTGCTCTCAACAAAAATATCTCATAGAGCGAAGAAATCTCTGTTACCGTAAATTAGCATTCTCGGGAGACGGTACAAAAAATACAATAATTACTTTCTTTTTTTATTATTAGTGACCAAATATTTTGCTTGATCAATGTGTTAGATTTGTCGGACGTGTATAAAATATTTAAATATATGCATTGGAGCCACCAGATAACACATCACTCAATAAGTTTCCTGTCTGACACACACCTACATACAGCGTCACTGTTGACAGGGCCATATGATTTTTGACTAGTACACGAATCTTATATATTAAATATATGTCGAAAATTCATGACATTCTGCCAATTACTTTACAAGTTTCAGATTTTTTAGCGCGGATATATTTCGCAGACCGGAGACTTATTGAGTGTTGTATTGTATATTCTTTTAATGACGATTTGATTTAAGCACGATGGGTTGTCCCCCGCACCCTTTCGTTCATATCTAATTGAAAATTTGACAATGTTTTAGTGAAATTCAAAAATGGACTAAGCTGGCCCCATATATTTAATACGTAAGTTCACATATTCCATATTTAATATGTCTGTTTGCCATACAGCTAGAAAACGGTTTTAGTTAATAAAAAAAATTATAGAAAATACTTAACAGAGGTAGCCATGAGAACAAGTTGAAAAAAGCGAACTTATGGTAATACTTTTGGAATGGAAACAAACTTATCTTTGAGCAGATTATGAAGCACATATTAAAAAAAATAAAAATTAAAGAGAAAATTATTAGTATAAGAAGAAAAATGTTAAATTACATTTATTAAAAATGCTATACAATCAATGGCAGATATCGAGCATCTAAAGTTTCACATAATCGAACATAAAAGAAATTACTTGGAATGATTGTTTACCAAGGTTTGAACCCCGACAGACACGAAGACCTTTCTTTCTTGTTGTTTTTTTAATCATCAACAATTTTTACAAAAATCAAGGAACACTTTAGGCGCCCTTGATCAACAACACCACGAGACTAAGGTTGATTTACTTGATCTTATTGGTGTGGGAAAGCAAACGGCGAAAACAATTATGAACAGAAACGAAAAATTAAAGTCAAAAAAGACGACCGGTGCCCAGTAGAGAACGATGTTAAGAAAGTGGGAGGTGAAAGAAGAAATTATGATTGCTAAAGGAATGACTCTGAGCCAAAATCTTCGAAAGAATTTCCTGAAAGAGTGGCCCCGCATGGCTTTTCGAGCTCGATGGAAACGATATGGCAGGGCAGGAATTAATGATTAGTGAAATATCTGAAGATTTAGACGTCAAGATAACTTTTTATAAAATTGCTTGAGAAATTGATGAAAGTATTTAACGATATTTAGGTGCTTATGGTTTTAATCTCCTTTGAAACTTTTCCAATAATTATTACAATAAATGAAAAAGTGAATAAGTGAATGGCAGTAATTTTCACATCATTTTTCTTGATTTTTACAAGATGTGGAAATACTTGTGACTTTTCCTAGACTTTTAATTCATATAATTCATATTCACACGCATTGTGTGTAGATAATTTTCTAATAAAGTTTAGTCTCAGCAACACTTCACCACCAACAGCATATCTCTCTAATTGTGTTTCGAATTTTTAGAGCTATGCCGGTGATAGATAGCCTTAATTTAAAAACGCTCTAAAATAAAAAAAAAAAATAAAAAAAAAAATAAATGAAAAAATTGTGTTCGCCTTAAGATGAATTTTATATCCCTCCGGCGTTTTAAGGCAATTTGCCAAAGTCGTAAAATGTAAAAAATTACTGTGGGCGGATCAATTTTGTAAAATTTTGTAAATTCTTTTTTCTTTTGATTGACTTCATCATCTGGCATAGATTGCAAGTCATTAGTTAACATATTTTACAATTTTTGTTTTCTTTTTTTTTGAGTTTTTGATTTTCTCTTGCAAATCAAATTTTTAATTTTTTTTGATGTTGTGGGCGTGGTTGCACACTTATCAAGATCACTTTAGACCTGTATGTGTATAATCATAAACAAAAAACTGTGTCGCAGCACCAATTTTCTATGATAACACGTTACAAGAAGTTTTGGACGAATGGACAGACGCTATGAAAGAGTACGTATTTTTCAAACTTGCGTATGTGTATGTTACAGGCGGAATGACAAGCCTTGCATATCTCCGCATAATGGGCAAAAAAAAAAAAAAAAACTCAGTTGTTATTCATAGAAAAATTGGCTTTGAAAAGATAGTTAACGTCAGAGCGTCATTACAAGCACGAGACGCTCTATACACATAATTTTCGATCTATTTAAAGAAAGTTGAAGAAAAAATATCTAAAAATTATTTATGAAAAAAAGAAAAATTTAAAAAATCTTGCTGATAAGTTAAGGTGGGAAGCGGATTACTACGCCTTTTTCATTTTCAAAGAATAAAATTAAATTTGGTGATAAAAAAGCGATGAGAAAGAAAGAAAGAAAGAGAGATAGAAAGAAGGAGAAAGGTAGAGAGTGAGAGAAGTGGAAGGGAATGATTGTCTAAATTAGTAATTATTTTACGTTTTTCTTAGATTTGATGAAATATTCATGAACGTGAAGATAACACAGTTGTGTTATGTGCATATACATACGGTCGCCAGCCAGCACAAGATAGCATGGGCGGAGTAGATAATAATAGATAATAATAATTATGCTGAAAATATCGTTTAACATGACTTTAAAGCAAGAAACACAAAATTTTGTTAAAGCCAAACCTTAAATATTTTTGATGGATTTGCATTTTCTTGGAATGAATTTGTTGTCACTGATCCAGGCGAGGATTATTAACTGATCATCGACAAAGAAAAAAAATTTCATTTATTTCGTCGTGTAAACTTCTACATGCATAAATAAGACAAACGAAACAAGAAACGTGTACACGCTTTGGGATAAATATTCGGAAAGCCTTTATTCAAAGTAAATGGTAAAAGTAATAAACACTCAAACAATTCCATTAAGTTTAAATGCAATTTGACGATCGACTAAGAAATTTTTTAAATTCCTATAGTGCTGTGTTCAAAAAATAAAGGGAATTTTTATTTTTAAAATGCAAGCGCCTCGATCATGATCAGTGTAAACTTTTTTTTGGCTACATTTTGTCGATGGCACATTTCCTGCCGTGTCCCTGCTAATGGTAGTAAGAAATTCAATAATTTTCTATATAAAAAGGTTTTTTCACTTCAATAAGAGAAAAAATGTATAATAAATTTGTCGTAGCGATAGACATCTTAAGACTAGAACTATTACACTATGCGACTCTTAGGTGGGTCAGTTTGATGCTTCGCAGCTTTTGAGCTGCAAAAAAACTGCTTGTAAGCCTTGTGAAGTTTCAATATGGTTTGGCGAGTTTTACTTATATGCAAAGACCTTTAAAAATGCGTACAAATCGCCTACAAATTTCTTTATCTGGTCTAATTTTTGGGATACTAAGATGTGTATCCTTGACCCAATTACAAAGAAATTGCAAATAAATTGGAATTAAAATTTTGCGATTGTTAGTGATAGTGTTAGTAGATAATACAGAACTACTTGGGAACAGAATATGCAACTGGGTCATGCAAACATATGAGTAGCAGGCAGTGGTGTTGTCGAGCCGGAACGCTCCGGAACGTCGTTACGGTACTTCCTTTTTGGGCAGGAACGCGGTCCGGAACTAAAAATGATTTCTGATAACGAGAATTTATAATAAACTTTAGAAGACGGGCGAAAATTGGGGGAAATCTCCCCCCGTCGTCAAATTTGGGACATGAGACCGCACAGAGCGGCCGCCTACCCAGGATCGGCCCTGTCTATATAATTATATATACGCGTTCCGGTAAAATAAAAATTAGCACAACACCACTGGTAGCAGGTTTTAGAAAATAATTTCTACGATGGAAAATGGGTAGGAGGTGAGGGCGCATGTGAGCACATTACACCATTTTTAGCTTTAGGGGCTTGCCCGACTACGGAATGTTTGTATTAACTTTCAGGTTCCTAACCCTATCGCTGCAGCTGTAGCAATTCGATAAAAAACATGGGTCTAATTGATCCAATTTGGTAGATGTAGGTACATATGTGCAAAACTTCGCACTATCGTCCCAAGCACCCGCCTTTTTTGACCAAAAGTGCTAAAATTTTTAATAACATTATTTATTTATATTTGTTTCTAGTGTTCAAGGTGCTCGTGGCAGACAATATCTTGACATTAGAAGTTATGTTATTCGGTTGTTCGCTTATAGATTAAAACGTTCGGGATGAAGGAGTATGGCAAATTTTGTCTTTCGTAACGCCCAGAAATATGCTTAGCACACCCTATAATTTATATATATTTCTGATTAACGTAAGATATTTAATCGATCGAATCCTGTGCAATATTACATGTTGTCGGAGGATTCACGATCGTAGAAGTTGAGACACAACGCTAGAATTAGGCATAAACATTTTTAATTAATGGCTGTAGGGAAAGTTTGAAAACGAACGACATCCGCCTGCAATCAATTCCAAAGCAGGTGAAGACATAACTTGCTAAGCACGTAACAATCCATAGCAAATATTAGTTTGTGATTTGCAAGGCATTGAAGTAAAAGCGATAACGGTTGGACCAAATACCTTCTTCTTTTGACGAAGACACGATCAATTAGATATACACACGTAAAACCTTATTTCTTATCTCTGGCTTTTCAACGACGAATGCTGCATCGAAACTTGCCCAAATCGACTAAACCCCTTAAGCTGAGTGTAATCACTGATAGGTCGCTAATCATATGTTTTTGCCAAGTAACGACACAAACGGTCTCGTCATCTATTTGTGCTTCGTTGGCATGGGTCGAGATTTAAAAAAAAGGCCAGTGATTTTGAATCCATTGTTTCAGTGAAACGTGGGTCTATCTTAAGACTTTTCAGGTGTTACGTACGTTTGCACGAACTTAACACACCCCTTACACAAGAGGTGTAGGCTATAAAAATTCCATCCAAATCTCAATCAAAAATGTATTTTATTGACGTTTACTTTCGCTACCACAAAATAAATGACTTTACATATTATACTCGTACATCTATCTATCCATTCAACTAAATTAATATAAAAAAAGAATTACTTTAGATCGCACGCCCTGTATTTATTAGTTTCTTGCTTAATTTGCTTTCGGTTTGTGGTTCCGATAAATGCAAGCAAACAGAGTGCACAATAAATGTGTTATTTCTCGATTATAGTTGGAGATATGTAACTATAAACTATAGTAAGCAACCAATGCATTATAGTTTGTAGTAGATTTTTCAACCAACAAAACAAAAAGAAGAAGAGGAAAAACCGAGTATAACACTAACTAAATTATGATGTATGAAAAAGTGTATGGAATATAACTAAAGCATGGATCGAATGCATAAATAAAACGAAAAATTATGGTTGGGCGAAATTACATTGCAATCAAAGTAAAGAAAAACAGAAAAGTATATAAAATTAAATATAAAGAGTGCACAAACAACACATCATTATAGTTACTTATAGTGACTTTTCCAGATGACAGCTATAAAGAGAAAAGGTGAATAAATGAAATAATTGTGTTGAATATAAAGTTGTTGTGCTACTTGCTCTCTCTGCTCGCCTCTCTAATATATAATGCGACTTTAAAGCAATAAAACATTCACCTCAGTTGGTGTTTGCATTGGAAACACAGTTAATGTTAATTACAATCGAAAATAGTTAAAATTTTCTTGTTCTTATACTCATCACCGAAGGATGCGGGGTTTACTCATTTTGTAAGAACGTTTGCAACGTCAAAGTGTATATATTCTTGATCGGCATCACATCCTAAATCGATTTAAGCATGTCCGTCTATCCGTCTTTGTAATGTCTGTTCTTTTGGCCGCAAAAGTGAACCTGTCGTCTTCAAATTTGATACAAACATTGGAAGTTCTTGCACGCAGGTTCGTATTGGAAATGGGCCAAATCGATCGAAGGACACGCCCACAATACCACATAAACTAAGAATACCTGTAGCACCTCTACAGAAATGGAAGAAATTGACGACGCCTACCCAATATTAGAGGTTATGAAAATGTCATTTTTTTTTTCAATATGTTTATAGGGCGCAGAAAAAAGCTTACCCCATAAAGTATACAAATTCTTGACCAATTTCAAATACATGTCCGTTCGCTCGTCTATTAATCTGTCCACTTGCGCAACTGCTAAAATGTGGATATCGCCCACAAATTTGTAAAAGATTTTGAAAGCGGCCTAAACTTTTCCAAGGACACGCCTATGCGGTAAAAGCGTTTCTTTTGAAAATAGAAAAAATCATCCGCGCCCACTACATATTGTAGAGCATGAAAATGTAGTTCTTTTATTTAAAGAATCGATCAATAGCGAATACAGTTGTAGTTATTTTACTTCTTTTTATTCGACATATTGCACTTCTTGTGTATAAGAAAGCAACACATTTTTATAACAAAAAGAGAAAAAATGCAGAAGAGTGCAATGGAAAAGGAAAATAAAAAATGAGCTTTTAATAAGAAGAAGGTATCTGCTCTATTAACGACATTGCGTTTAAAAGTTCGCTACATACTAAGCCAGTGATAGGGGGAAAGTGGCGTAAGAAATCGTACAGACAGAAAAGCCTACCTTTATATCCCACGTCCTAAAAAGATATATTAAGTTTGTGCGGATATACGAAACATTTAGAAGGACGTGAGATCGATTCGAGAATCACTTTCTGATTTGATATAAGCTTATCTCTCCGTCCCATACGCCCGTCTTGTTTTCTTGTGTTCAATAGAAAGGTCGCAATATTGCGAGATATTTGATGAAATTTCGTAAGCTAAAGTGTGTCTTGCTGAAGACGAACCAATAACTTCCCATATAACAGTTTATTTTAAAAAGTCGCTTCATAGGTGGTCTAGAGACTTATGATTACGAAGTATATCGATATAGTGTTCTTTGTAGCTAAGGAAGTTTGCTGATCAATCAAAAGTGTAGCGGGAAAGAATTCCATTATTTGCTACAAAAGGCTAAGAAACTTTCCAATTTAGGTTAGAATCGTCTAATCACACAACAACAAACACAAACTGGTAGATATTTTGCTCAAAAGGCAAGGCCCATTCGAGTAGACAGGAGTCGCTACTACGAAGCCGCTGTTCGTAGATTCAAATCGCGGTGCGGTAAACCATACCTTGTCGTAGCTCACAGTGAGCGCTCAATCGGTAAAGCCGTATCACTTATCGCCTGTGCCATAATCGACTAGACTGCGGCTACTCCCTACTATTTTCCCTCTTTCTTCCGTTTCCTTATAATCGTCACCATGCTTTACACATTGTTAGTGTATATGGAAGTGACTAGTGATTGGTTATACTTAAGAAAAAAAAAAAAGGCATATAAGGTAGGAACGTGCAAAGCAAATTTCATTCGAATTTTTTCTATTATAACGTATGCATTAAGTCCAATGAGAAATAGAGAAATGTGGAATGAGGTGCCGTCACAACGAAATTATAAACTTTAATGTTTCTTGTTCGCTTTACTTCATTTTGCTTCATACATTACAGAAAATTACATATTCCATTTAATACTTATCTGTCATGGAATCTTCATTAGATTAAAAGATTTGTGAAATATTTTTCTAGCCGGCTTCGAAGGACGAGCGGTATATTCATTTTGTCAAAACGTTTACAACGTCTAGAAGGAAATTCCACAGACCCCAAAGAGTATATATAGTCTTGATCAGCATCATATTTTGAATCCATTTAATCATGTCCGTCTGTCCATTTGTCCATCTGACTGTCTGTCGCTCTGTGTGTTTTCCGTTGTAAATATTCTCCTGGCCGCAAAAGTGAAGCTATCGACTTCAAATTTGGCTGAAACATTGGAAGTTCTTGTACGTATACTAGTATTGATAATGGGCTAAATCGGTCAAAGGTCACGCTCACAATACCACGTAACCTGAAGATACCTTTGTTTTTCAGAAGAAATAAAAACTTGGTTTTTTGCTCATTACTCATTAACTATAGCAAATAAATGTACAAAAATTTGAAGGCGTATGCTATGAGCGATGCTGAACTGTACAGAAATGGAAAAAATTGGCCGCGCCTATCCAGCATATAATGTATCAAAGTTTCCTTTTTTTTTCCAATACCTTTACAAGAAGCAGAAACAAGCTTCAAAGAGCCCGTAAAATGTATAAATTCTTGGCCAATTTCAAATTTTAAATGCACCTAAGCTTGTCCGTCTGTTTGTCTATCTATTTGTGTGCGTGCGCAACTGTGCAGTATTTGCGGTAAATGAAGATGTTGCCTGCAATTTTGCAAAAAAATGTGGAAGTGGCTTAAACTTTTCCAAGGACACGCCTACAACGCACACACGCCTATGCGACGAAAACTTTTATTTTGAAAATAGAAAATATCATCCGCGCCCACTCCCTATTGTAGCGCATAGGAATTTAGTTCGTTTACTTTTTATGTTTTTTCTTGGGGTAAACGGTGATGGGTAGAAAAGATTCGTTCTTTTCTTACCTGTTTATTTTAGGCTCTTAATAATATTTCATACAAATGTACGCATTCCTATCGTGTGCGAGAGAACCATTCCCCTTTTAGATGTGAGTTTCATAAAAGATAATTTTTTTCAATGAATTTTTGCATTTCGCGATTACACGCAAAGCATCCTTCGAACAAAAGCGAAATCAGTTTAGGAGATGCGAAAAGCTTAAAACTTAGCTGCCATTGTTGTGATACAATTGAGTTGTTTGTGATGCGAAGCAAGTCGCAAAATAGACCGCTATATGTGTCACATTTTTATTATTTTCTTAAAAATCACATTTTATGTGATGAACGGTCGGTAGTAGTATGTGAAGGAAAGGGGGAGTGAAATAGACGAGGAATTGCTTTAAAAAAAAAAAAAAGAAGAAAAGTAAATATGCAAAGAAAATGAATTTTTGCGAGTTCCCTTTGGTTCTAATCTCTTTTCATATTAATTTGTCTATCGTTTGTTGTCACTTTCGCAAATAATCCTCAAAGTCGTATTCAGTGCATTTTTTGTACGCAAGCAAAATTTTCGGAAAAGTTTGAAAATTTGTCACCAAACCTTTTTTAAGTTCTCGAGACTTCTTCTCCGACTACCACTACATAAAAATGCATTTGCAATTATTGCGACTGTGAGCCGTTCAATAACATATTACGGTTATGGAATCGGTCAACCAGGGCGCAATCACACAATCATTTTTCTCTCTTCAATCCGGTGCCGCATTGTCAACATCGACTGACATAGGTCTGCTAAGAACTATCGCTAAGAAGCCTGAATTATGTTTACGTTGTTCGTGTACGATGCAAGCTTTTTTCCAACAACATTTTTTTCTATCAATAACGAAAGGCATTAACGATTACACTTACGAAACCGAAAACGAGAATCAAAGACGAATTTGGCGTTTTTGTTCTCACGTGACTTTCGAACGCTTTCATTTCTTGTTTATTAGAAAAAGACTACTACTTAGAAAAGGACCACAATTTATTTGTAAAAGTGCTAACAGCAAAAACATCCTAACGCTGTGTTGAACTATTTACATATTTTATGAATCCGTCGATGCATATTACTGGGTGTTATAAGTTGGCCAATAATCTTTATCCTTAGATTGGGCATAAACACGAACTTGGCGATGAGAAGCAAAACCTTCATGAAAAGATTGTATATTAGAAATCTCGATTCCGATAATCGTAAGAAATCTTAAGAAATATATTTCAAGTTTTACAAATGTTCTTACAATTATTTTTAGTATCGACCGAAGAATGTGTGCACTAAATTTATCCTTCCATTTGCAATATCCATAAGTACTAATATCGCATTAAATGTATTCACACCCCGTTTATTAGGGCTTTAAGTGCTACTCGAACAGTTCCATAACTAATTAAGTGGTTTGTATTGAAACTCAGTCCTAGAGCGAATACAATACAATTTTTGAATTGTTTATGATGCACATAGCAGACGATGTGCAAGAGAACATAAATCCAGAACCCTTAACAGCCTTAACCTTTGGCAACATTTTTCTCTTTCGAAATCTCTTACTCGGAATCTATTTACATATAAAGATTCAGATACGGCAGAAAAACAATAACATAACACGATAGATAGATTCTAGGGAATTTAACAAATATATACTTGTTTGATTGATCGGTTTAAGCAATTCCTGCTGATGGGTTTTATTTCATCTTTGACTTTTTCGGGACATCAAGATCGGTATGCAAAATGTGACTGCTCGCAAGCCAAGAAGCATTCGTAATTAAAATTGCAGGCTTCTAGACTGGCTCTCTCTCTAATATTTCCCCGTTAGAATTGCTTGAATTAGTGGAGTAAGGCCAGGAGTGGAGTAAGGCCAAGTTTGATTGAATCCATATTTAAATCATTAAGTCTTACTTGTAAGATTTGAGTTACTATTATCGTTAGCTACTATTCTCAGTTGTCGATTTAGATAAATTTGTCATAGTTCCTCGACAACTTTTTAAAGTCAAATGTAAGACCCACTCAATGATCTTTCGAATGGAAGCGGCTCTTGGGCTCTTGCTTAAGTACAGATACTGTAATCTTACATGGTACGCTAGGCTCGCCAAACATTTATCAGATGCTCTGTAAAATATATATTTTCTTTATTAGCTTAAGATTCCTAGTCAACTTAGTCATGGGTATTTTTTCTCTGGCTCGAAAAGTCTCACGGGGGCAAACATTCAGATATAATAGTGAAATTTACTGCACATGTTCGAGAAAAGTGTGACATACTTGAGGTACGTCTTAACATAACTTATTACATTTTCAATCAGCGTGAATAGTGGAGTATGACTTCAAAAATTTCATGACTTCTCAGGTTTTTCTTTATCACTCAAAAATTATATGCAAATAAAAAATGTCAACCTTCCTTGAAACGGTAGAGCTTTTACGCTGTGTTTTCAATTTTTCATTTTCCCTAAAGAGAAAAAGAAAAACTGAACTATCAAATTCGGAAATGACCTAAATTAGACTAAAGACTCAGCTACGACCACACCCATAAAGAATATGAAAACATGGTTATTAATTTGTACAATCACAACTATTGCGAATGTGGAATAAATACAAGGTTTGGAGTCTTTGGGGCATATATATACAATCGATATATCGAGTGAATGGATCTGCCCTAGATGTTTCATTCAAATATCGTTTGCGAATTTCGGTTTAAGTCAAACATAATTTCTTTCTTGTTTTTTCATTCCCATAGGGCAATCCCCTACTCATACGAAGGAGCGTTTCCAACGATTATTTAACCCGTCAAAGATAAAATAAAAGTTAATTACAAAAAAATTGTAACAAAAGTGCGCTTTAAGATAAAAATCCTCTAACAAATCCGATCAATAAGAGGCGTTTACCAAGCGAACACATGCACAAATGCAACTACGAGAATCTATGATAGAACAAAAGAAAAGCTGAAGAAAGAAACCGTCCTCATCAACGTCTTATAAACCAGAATTCAAAGCACTTCTGCCACGCAACGTAGATCCATTTTTAACATTAGGTTATGTAATTTATTGAATCAATTCAAAAAAGCGAAAAAAAACGAGCATCTTCTTCTTTCATCTTCCCTAAGAACGAAAGCAAGAGTAGAGTCATTTTTTGAAAACGCTTTGCAAAATTAAATTTCTTTAGAAAGAAAACTTAGTAGGGTTGACTTACTTTTCACTATTTATGGATTTATTGGTTGCACTGTAGCGATTAATCTGCAACTTAATCTAAGTGCTGTTTTCAAAGTGTAGTGTTTTCATATAATTATAAGAAAGAAACAACATTTTTATTTACATATGCGTGAGCACGAGCATTATATATATATATATATATGAGTGTGTTTTTGTTTTTTCATATTTTACTTGGCCACCATAAGGTTACTGCTGGTGTTTGGAACAGATATACTTACGGCATTGCACATTTAAGCGGTCGTCATCACACACATAAACAATTTAATGCATTTTTTTTTTTTTTTTCTTTTCTTTTCTTTTCTTAATTTTATTTTTTAAGCCATTCTTTCAGGTTTTAAAATATGAAAAGAATGCAAGTTGTGGTAGAAGAGGAAACAGGTTTTTCTATAAAAAATATTTATGTTTATATATATATTCAGTTTGGTTCGTTTATATATACGTATATGTAAAAATATATTGTATATATACACGTAAATATATATGCAACAACAATAATCGATGTGAAAAAGAAAATAAAACAAAAACAAGTGAGAAATTTATGTATGCCTTGAGGCGAATCTTGGATACCCATCATATCTCAGGTAAACACGTAAGAGCACGTTAAGCTCTTTGTTCATTGTAGGCGTGAAACTCAACTAATTGGAACCATATTACGTCGAAGTGGTACACTCTCTTATCCGTGTGTCGTTCACATCTATTGGCAGAGTTGCGAACTATAAGCGAAGAGCAGTCCAAATATTAAATTTTCAATTTTCATCACAAATTTTGTATCGGCGCAGATGGCGCAGACAGCGATCGAAGAGAGACAAGATTCCTTTCGGAAGGTTACACCCATTCAAGGTTTCTACATTTTCTTAAGTTTCTCACGTGCATTGTTGGACGTTGCAAGCGGACCGAAAAAACTATGATGCCTGCGTTCTTCCTTGATGCGGAAAATAACTAAGAAACTTGTAATGACATTGAGTAAGTAAGTCTTCATATAATATTCATCTCGTCCTAGGTAAGTATTAGGTGAAAATGTGAAATTTTTAGAAGATCCAAATTCATCACTCAATTGCGTCGCTTAAGTGACGTTATTTCAGTTATTAAGCTCATCACGTTTTCTTCTATTTTTCATATTCAAAATTTCACATCGCGATGCGTGACGTGAACGGAATATGACGAAATGATCGGAAGCGCCTTTCGATGCGGTTGTGTACGTTAGTTTGTTAAATTACGATAATAATCGATATCGAAGCCTTAGGGTTGGAAATGTTTTGCGAAATTTCGCTATAAACAATTTGAGAATAAAAATACTCTTCGCTTTGGTAAGCTATTTACTGTTGGCATAGATTG
Source organism: Glossina pallidipes (assembly GCA_000688715.1). Lineage (NCBI taxonomy): Eukaryota > Metazoa > Arthropoda > Insecta > Diptera > Glossinidae > Glossina > Glossina pallidipes. The sequence goes on from KK499807.1 coordinate 1,089,077, forward strand.
TGGGATAGATTTCTTTCGGACTTCGATATTTGATGATCGTAAAAGTCCTATATAACGTTCAAATTAACTCTTGAACGATTTGGAAACATTTTGCGATTGTTTTAAGACTGAGCTTTTTGCTGCAACCATATGCCCAGACGCAACGTATACCCAATAAATATATATTTCAAAGTAGCACATTGGGGAAACCAACGTAAGCTGCCCCATAGCGGGCCCGTTGGCGAGCAACTAAAGTCAAGATTAATTCTCAATATTTTATTTTGCTTATCTAATCTTGAATTGAGATCAATTTTACTTAAAGTTGTTATATAGCTCTGATTAATGTTCTTGCGATATTTCATTCCTTACAGAGATTTTCTTAATTTTAAGCTCCTATTAAGCGTATTTAGCTCATTTTCAAGTTTCTCATACAAAGGTCAATAGATTTCAACTTTTTATTGCCGGTTTTCAGTTCCAAGAACTTACGTACGTAACGACAGACAGCGCCAAGATAAACAAATGAATAAGTGAAAATGAACTGGACTTTGCTAGCCGAGTATACGAAATGGAATAAATTTGATTGATAAATGAGAGATGCTTTTCGCGCATATTTTACTGAATGAAACAAACAGACTTATCAAATAAGTATAGCCCTTACCTCCGAGGTGATCGTTATTATAATAGACATACGGAAAAAACCTTGAAAAGTATTTAAGAAAAAAAAAAAAAAAGAAAAACAAACGCAACAGAAGAAAAGAAAGAAAAAGCAAAGAGCAGCAGACGTGAAGATTTCAGAAAGACTTACCTAAATACAGGACATGCTTTAAGCTGGAAATGATTTTTCGGAGGAACCACAAAACTTATTGCATAAAATATTTTATAATTAATATTTATCTTTACCTTCACTTGCAATCTGCAGTTTAGACAAAGTGGGTAAACACATGCGTACGTTGTGGTATTTAGAGGAAGATAATGTAACTAACGTATAGCCTGTTTCTGCCACATAAGCACAGGCTATATCTACATGCATAAATACATTCATCCATATATAAGCATGTATGTATACGGTGTGCGTACTAATATATACTTAGTTTATATGTTAGCGACGACCATCGCTTTTTTCCCCTTTGTTTCTGTTTTGTGTTTTTTCTCTTTCATGTAAAAATTACACATAAGTCTACACGTAAGATGACGGCTGGTTAAAGAACATTGCTTTGGTCTATTAAACCATCTATAAGCGCATAGAAAAGGAACGTATCATAATAACAGGTGGTTTCATTGGTTTTTCTTTCAAATTCCTTTTCTTATGTTCTTCACATTTCACGAGATGTATTTCGCTGGTGCCCTATAGGAAATCTCTCTATAGAAAATTTTAATACAAATTTTTTAATTTAGGAAAAAAAAAATTAAAAATTTCGATAAAAGAAAACACGTAAAAGAATTACTTGAACACCGTAATGCCTTACTTATCTCATATAAACGGTATATACACTCGACAGTACGTAAAACGAATACCTCTCAAGAAAATACATTCAGTTAATGTTGTTATGCTAAACTTCCTCGAACTTCCTGCAAGTCTTGCGAAATTGCTTCTCTGTTCTCTGTTCTTGTTTGCAATGTTTTTTAAATCGTTACACTCATGTTCTCCAGACTACTTGGAGACAGTACCTTTATGCATTTATAATCTGAACGTCTAATCTTAATCGCTTAATGAGAATAAAAAAAAGCGCATTTCTTAGGTAAGCTAATTTTGTGAAGACGAAACCAAGACATATCCAATTTCCCATTTGATGAAAGCTTTTGTACAAATGACCGGAAGACGATGAGGTTATCGGGCGCGAAAGAAGATTATACAGATGACAAGCCTTCAGTGACGAGCATATAAAGCGTCCTTTTCGCGCGAACTAATCCTGAATGGAGGCAGATCGTACGGATGACACGTTTTGAACGAAAAGCATATAGGGCATCCCAGCGCGTGAGCTAATCCTCGATGAGGCGAGAGTTCTTGTGTAAGGTGCATAAAGAACAAGCGCTCATAGACAACATTTTTCACGCAAACCGATCTTACTTAAGAATGATAAAGAATCGCAAGTGTACTCTTTTCAGGTGATCAGATTCTATGGACGACAAGTGTCCACTTTCTCGTAAAGGGACAACCTGAGTGAAAAGGTACTGCAGCATACAGACAGACTACACTACTTAAATAAGCTCAATGTAAAGTAGGAAGAAGCGCAAAAACGGGAAAAGGACACACATAGGACTTCGCGACCAAATTTATTCTGGTATGAAGAAGTGCAAGTAGATGGCATTTCCCGGTTACACTATAACAATGGCATAACTGAGCGCATTACTGAACTAAAATTTCTTAGATGATGTTTGTTTCTTTACTCTGCATACTATTTAGTTCGGTACTCGCTGGTGATTTATTGTATGCACTGCACTATGATAAGTATAACGTTTCCCGAATTAAGGATCGTATCTTCTTTCTCTCTCATACCAAAAATATATTTTTTACCTCTAATGAAATTTTTCTGATTCACATTTCAGACTGTCACGTACGGAATGACAATTCGTATTAGTCGCTCAGCATCCGGTAGTGAATTGAAAAAGCTATTAGCGTAAGCAAATAATTATTTTGTGGTTTCATTTACGACGTAATTTGTCATCAATACTGTAATACTTGCTATATAATGAGATGTGTTCAAGTATGCAATCATATGGGAAAAGTACTATCTGCACATTATATATATGCTGAGAAGTCTCGACTCGATTATCTTTTCCGTATTATTCTTAAAATGGCTTAAAACGTCCAGATATGAATAACAAGGCACATGAGAACATGTAAAAAAAAAAAAAAGTAAAAATAACAAAAACAAAAAAAAAGACACAAAGGAACAAATGATAAAAAATATCACGAAAATGATTCTTTAATTATGACATATGACAGACAACATCAGAAGAATTTTAATGCGAAAGCAAAAGGAACACCAACGCTTACCATACGTACATATACCTATGCATGTGACAGTTTCTTTGAATATGAATAATAAATAAATGTCAGCCAGACCCATACTTGCTTTATGTAAGCGAGCGACTAAGAAAACCACAATAACTTTAAAATAATAATAATAATAATAATAATAAATAAAAAAAAAGTGATAAATATACGAATAAAATAAATTAACAAAGAAAAACACATAAAACTCGAGCCGCGTTGTAATTGAAATCCGGAACATCAAATACGAATATTATTAAAAAAGAAAGAAGACAGTTTTATGGCCATCATCGAAGGATAGGTTTCTACTAATTTAGTCATGAAGTCTGCGCAATTCCGAACGCGATATGCATTTAAAGTCTTCTTGAAGATTAAAGTAAAAAGGAAGATATTTTATCGTCATCTTTGTCCATCTGTCCGTCACATCTCGACGTTCTCAAAATTGCAAGATATAAAAACGACAGACAGATACGCATAGAAAATTGTTTTATATATTCTTAATGAGATTACGCACATTAAGTTTGACGATGGACGTGATCCTCGCGAACAAGGAAGATAGGCGTAATCTTAGGATATCATTAGGAATAACTAACATGTTGCATAAGGCATCTCTCTCTGCTTTTTAATACAAATATTTACTCTTGCCAGGGTTTAAAATGCACAGCATAGGCAGCCCGAATCAGTTAAGTGTACCTAACCGGTACCTAACAAAAAAAAAAAAAAAGAATATAAAAAACTATCACTTCTCTTTTTATGCATTACGATGAGATGATAGGTAACTATGAGTCGCCTAAAGACCGCAGTAACCTTGTTGCATATTTTCTTTCCATTCTTTCAGGAGACTTGTACGTAGAATGCTGTCGTTCAGTAATCCGAGCATATTGTGGGTAAATGCTTTTAACAGAGATATGCATAGAGTTTTACATTTCCAAAGACAAATCTATGAATGGTTGAGGAGTTCAGTTAAGTTGATTGCGCAGAATATCAATTTTTGTTTCGTGTATGGTACAAGAAATTAAAAAGAAAAGAAAAGCAATTGTCAGCATAAAAAACAAAAAAAAAAAATAAAAAAAAAGAATGGCAATAAAAAGCAATAAGATGCCGTTTGGCATAGATACACAAAAGAAATTCTAGCTGAGAAGATGTCAACAAGAAGAGCATCGCACACTGTACACATTGAATGCAGCATAACGACCATAACTATAGAAAATCGCATAGGCAAGTAAGAGCAACACAATAGCAAAAATAACAACAGCCACAACAACGGCATCATCAACAGCATTGGAATGTGTATGCCTGGCTTTCTGCCTATCGAGAATAGAAGGAGTTTCAAAACAGAAACCAGTTGGTGCTGCCATGAGTGCCACGAAAGTGAATGGTAGGCAACTATGTGAACAACACCATGTTGTTGATATTGTAGTTGTTTTCTTTCTTTTTTCCATTTCTGCCATCAATTCAATTAAGTTTAAATCGTAATAATGAAAGCAACATACAAGAGATACATCACTTCAATCTGTATCTGTATCTTGATAATCTTTAACTAAACTGAATATTTGGTAAATTGCAAGAAAATAGGTACAAAAAAAAAACCAAGATAAAGTAGGGGATTTTTTTTTTTTATGCCATCATTAGCACCCACATCACGTTTAAAAATTATTGCCAAAATAGCAATTTCCGTATCGCGGCTCGCTGTGTTGCTATTGTTGTTGTTGTTGTTGTTATTGTTGTTGTTGTTGTTGTTAGGATTTAAGCTCACTGCAGTTCTCTCTTGCAACGAATTAGAAAAAACCACAAAAAAAAAGCAATCATACATACTTCAAATATAAGTCAATGCACGTTGGAATAGTTTTTCGTTTAATTTTGTCCGCCGGTAGTTGGGAAAAAAGAGAGAAACAAAACAAACGAAAGAAACAACAAATTTTATGCTATGACTGCTGTTTTAGTTTTTCTTTAAGACAATTTGCGCAATTTTGATTTTTTTGTTTTTCTTTTTGTTTTTGTTTATCTTTCCTAATTATTTTTCAATTATTGATTTAATATTTAACGCTTTCTAATTTCATTTTATTATCGTTTAATTTGAAATAATTTAAGTTGAAATAATTTTGATTTGAAGCCTCTTCGCGCACAAGGCGCGTTAGTTAATACACGCATCCAGAAATGCTTTCTTATGATGAATGAGTAAAACAATAGCAACAACAAAAACACAAGAACTACGACATTCGCTTAAATTCTCTTCACAGACAATGTCAAGGTCACGTAAATTGCATAAATATTTTCGTGGCGTGATTCCTCCGCAATGAAAATATAAGATGTTCACAAGCATAAGGTTTAGGCATCGGCGAAAACGCAAATAAACCAGCAAACGTCACCCATATTATGAGTAATTTTGCAAAATTTTTCTCCTCATTAGATAAGTTCAGATGGACAGACAAACAAGCGGACATGTTTAGATGCATTCAGGATTTGAAACTGGCCAAGAATTTGTGTTTGTTTCTGCGCATTATAAAGATATTGAAAAAATAATTAAATTTTTATACACTATGATATTGGCTGGGCGTGGTCAATTTTTGCCATTTTTGTGTACAAATGTTACAACATCGCCCATAGAATATGCGTTCAAATTTTTGCACATTTATTTGCTATAGTTTATGAGTAATGAGCAAAAAACCAATTTTTGATTTCCTTTGGAAGTCAAAGCTTTTCCCATTTTACGTGGTGCTGTGTGCGTGTACTTCAACCGATTTGGCCACCATTTTCAATACCAATCTGCGTGCGAGAACTTTCAATGTTTCTGCCAAATTTGAAGTCGATAGCTTCATTTTTGCGGCCAGAAGAACAGACATTACACAGACGGCCAGACGGACAGAAGGCTATGGTTTGACAAAATGAATATACCCCTCATCCTTCGACGATGGGCATATATATTAAAAAATGGCAGCACTGGAGGTATTTTCGCAAGATATCTTTAATTTAGGGGACTCTGCGGATATGTCAGGCAAGACCGGTCATAAGATACCCTTCAACACTTCGCCGACGAACGATTAAAAAATTCGACCTACGTGGTGCGAACTCGGTAACCTTAACTTTTATGTCAAGTTATTATTATGAATGAATTTTCATCAAAATTAAGTCTTTTTACCCTATAAAGGTGCAGATTCCGTAAAAACGGCAATTGGTTCAAAAAATTGCCGCATCCGATCCAAAGTTTTCACACCAATTTAGAATATCAAAATGCAATCACTCAGCGATTTTTGTCGCGAAATTCTGAGAATTACATTATTTTGTGGTACAAGCGTATATTAAGTTTGTCCGAATATATGCAACATTCAAAACGACTTGAGATAGGACACCGATCTGTCCGCCTGTCCGTCTTTTTTTCTTATTATCAATCTAAACGCGGCAATTTTTGAGATATCTTGATGAAATATGATGCACTGACGTGTTTTGGTTCAATGAAAATGGAAATCGGATCGGAGCAGTTTTTCGGCCACTTCCCATATTACTGTACAATGGCTGTATTGTGATACAGAGTACGGTAGGGTATTGAACGGTCGGCCATGACCCACTCAAATACCTTTTTGAAATTTTATTATCATCATTATTCATGTTTTAGTCAGAGAAATAAATTCTAAGACTAAAGCACTTAAAGCTCTGTGCATTTGAGGCTATCGGCTTTATTGAAAGCACTACCGTACTACTTGAGATTTGAATCCACGACTATTGAAATATTTTTTTTTTTCTTTTGAAAACTTTTTATTTTTATTTAATTATTTGAAATGTTGTTTGAATTGTTCTTAAGCCATTTTCCATTCAATTTCGTTTGATTCGTTTTGCATTCGATTGGCATCTTAAGAGTGCATATTTAATTTAACTTTCATTTCTTCACATCCATATACACATGTGTCTTTTAACAGTTCTCGAGCTTGGAATGCAATTGAAAAGCATTGTAAGTGGTAGAAATATCAAAAGATATTTTCGAATTAAACGAGTCACTCTGCAAAGCCTACTGAAACCAATCGTTATGATGTGAAAAAAATCATTCCAATCGTGAGCTATATAGTACAGTCAGTTCAGCTAACAACTACGATATAAATTAATGTAAGCTATAAAAGCAATTTGTACTTTTGCGTAACCTCGATTGTATCAACTCAAGGCTAGGTATTTGAACCTTTAACACAGGTACCATAACTTGCTTTACAGGTTAAAGAATGTTTTTCCGGTGCGCTAGCAATGAAAATCTTCGAATCTAATCTAAACAATACATGAGATTTTCATTCATTCATCGAATACACGAGAGTGTGTGTTTTGTGTGTGTGAATTCTGATAATATTTTTTAAATGCAAGAAAATTTATTCGAAATTAAATCTTTCTCCCTTGGGCGTAATTTGATTATTTGACGCATAGTTTATATTATCTTTCGATTTTATTCTTTCTCCGTTCTTTACTAAACTAAATTAATACCGAGAGAAAAGCATGTAAACGCGTGGGGTTAAATATTTACTCGCTTGACCTAAATAAAGTCAAAACTTTATTTAAACTCCGCCTGATAAGATAAAGAATTCTTGCATGCAATGCGTACAAGCGAATCTTTAATGAAAAGCGTGCACAGTATTCTTACATAGTTTTCGTTTATTGAAAATCTATGAAAAGAAAATAATATTTTTTTCTTTTTCCTTTTGGTGAAAAGATAAAATCTTAAAAATTGTACGATTCAAATATGTGATCATACTTAGCTGATTTTATTACACATGTTAAGTCAAACATTCACGTGGTAATTACCTGGAAAGAGAGAAGATTACTTTTATTAAATAATGTTTATCTTTAACAGAAATAGAAAAACAAAAAGAGAGAAACAAGAAAAAAATTATTTTCAGCGTACACCGAATCTTCTAAGCGTAAACAATTAATTACATAACTGTAAAGAAATATCATGTACAGTTTGTGCGGTAGATGGCTTTGTTTGAAACATAGAAACATGTCCCTATATATGAAGGAATACTATGCACCATAGATGCAAGGCGTAACATGCTTAACACAACGTATTGAACATAGTTGAAGGATAGCATATGTACCATAACGCATTTAACGATCTTAGATAATGAAAAGATTGACACATGCGAGGCCGGCTTAAATTTTGACTTAATTGACATCGCGCAACAAGCTCGCCTTAGCAATGTAACGGTGAACTTGAAACTTATTCTATTCACTTTATTCCCGCCGATCGAGAGGAAAACATGTGTCAGCCACGTACTCACACCTCAAGCTGACAAAATATCGCCAATCTTACGTTTTGTTTGCATGTTCAATTATCCATCTTCTGATGTTCCTCATATCCCTGAAGTGTACTCTCATATTGCGTGTACGTTGTCAGAGGCAGTCAAATTTATAGACGTAGAGTTTATATTTTCTATTCTATTATACAATACATGCTATACAAGTACTATAATTAAGAATGAATAAGGTAGAGTACAAATCAATCACAAACAAGAATGCACTTAATTAAATCCCAATTACTCTACATACCCAGCATACGTGCATTTAGTTTATTTCGTTTCCTGCTCATTCAATGCCATAAATACATAACATTTCCGAATATTTTTACTATTTATTTATGCCTACAACAAATCAATTTCAAGATCCGAACAACCTCCGAATGTACTAATAGAAGATTCCCTGTCTAACTAACCCTATCGAAGTACAATGTCAAGTTCCAACAAGGAAAGTGTAACAACAATGAAAGTAAATCATAGCAAACTGTAGCAACAGCAGATGTTGCACCATCAGGTTCTGCAATAAAAATTGCGTTTTTTACTTTTAGAACCAACGATGACCTCATATCATAAAGACTAAGGTATTTATAAAAAGATCGACAAGTGACGCGGAGTGATTGGCCTTGCCATCAGTACGAGCCTACTCTTCCCGAAATACGAAAATCTGTCTCTCTGTCTTTCACCAGATAGTAGTTTTATAATGAACGACACACCTAACCGGGTGCGTTTACCCGCCATCGCAAAAGGTGTACAAGCTTAAGACGATTCTCATAAGGAGCCAATAGTACTCCACTGATGCAAAAATAGCTCAAATACGATCTCAAACACTTTGTCATAATAATCAGCACTGAAGACACTTTCAAAGTAGCCACGTTCAACATTGAAGTTCCAGGAAACATCCAGTAAATTAAAGTCCCCTAATAGAAGCCATGTATTTGACAGGCCTCGTTTGTAAGGACACCTGGGGAATGAGGTGGAAATACTTTAAATGAATACTAATACCCGACACCGGAGGAATGCACGAACAAGTTATGAAAATAATCTCCCCACTTAGTTGAAGCCTACAAACTCGACATTAATCTCCATCGAAGATAGCAGCAACCGAGGTGGGGTGGAATTTGCCACTCGAATTACAACTCCAACCCCAATTTTAGACAATCTGCCCTGCGTATATACTTGATTCCCAGAACCGAGCACTTGGTTTCAGTCAAGTTTAAGTAAATGTCTTAATCTGACACTCTAAGTAGTGACAGCCTAAGTGCAAGTACTTGCGTTTCGTATTAAGATCCCAGACATTCTGAACTTTCGGTTTCTGTCATGATGATTGTGTTTGCTTGACGACCTTGGTATCTATGTCCGTTCAACAGCAACTAGGACATGGCCAACGCAGTCCATTCGATCACTAGTTACATGATCAAAATATCTGCCGTGAAATCGTGCGCATTTAGGGTCCGCCAACTCCTCAAAACAGCCACCGCATCAAGATTTAGTTACCATCTTCCTCGTTGCCCTTGAATTTGCATTGCTGGCAACAGCCCTCGACGATCACACTAAGTTAATGCCGAGTACTGAGGTACGATCGTTGACTGCTATCACTCATCATTATAGACATGGTAAGCTATAGTTGTAGATGTTATTGTTTCTCTAATTAACAACTCAGTTATTACTAACTAAATTCTTCTGACTCAATCAGCGGCGATCAAGTTTCAACCAGAAACCAGAAGAAGTTGTAGCATTCTATTTATTTTGCAAAATATATGTTTTATTGTATTACAGGACTTGCGATCTTAGCTGTAAAACTGCTGCTCTTTTATACCCTACTCCGCTTGCAGTACGGTATATATTGGGCTTGTCTAAGGATATGAAACACACGCAGGACTTAGGAGGTTAGACTTAGCCTAGACTGACTCGGAATCCTTTTAAATTTGTCTGTCTATGTGTTCATCTAATGTCTGTCCCTTATATGTGTGCCGGTCGTAATTATCATGATATTTTGACGAAACCACTCCCCATATAAAAGCACTCACTATACTTGTGACCAAATGTGGCCACATTGCACTGAGATTTGATACTACGTTAGTTCGTAGACAGTTCAAATAAAAAATATTGCGGGTTTTGTGCATTTAGAAAAAGTCGGTTTATCGTAAAATATCAATCGAATCTAATCGATGCAATCTGATACAATATATGACGAATAAATGCCTCTAACATGGTTATAAGTGTCCAGTGATGTTTCAGTAAAGTACTCCATAATTTTATAATTGTAGAGCATGGCCAACGTTGAGTTGAGTTTCTTCTTCGACGTAATTCCCTGATATGACTTAACGTTCAATGGCATTAAGCCATTGAATGATTTTGGTGGCCAGTTTAGTTTTTCTCCCTCCATATGGTAATTTGCTGCAATCTTTTTGAAATAACTTTTTGCATATCAATGATTTTGTACAAGGGAAAGTTTGAAAACAGCTGACGTTAAACTAAAATTCATATTTAATAGTAAATTAACTCAATTTGGAACACCGTTTAGAGTTTATAAAGTATCAGTTAGGCATTTCTATTAATAGCTAAGATGTGACAAGTCTAATAAAAGCCATGTGGCGATGGCGATAAAAGATGTTATTGGAATGTAACCGATATTAAGTGAAATATAAGTTATTTTATAGATAGATGTGCTTATGTAACATATGGTTTCAATTGGAATTCCATTTAACAAAACGCCCCCTAATGCCTTTAAATACCAAGGAACGTATAATGATTGTCTGGCAAGTTGTAAATGTGCTTAAAGCTAATCAGTTTTCCTTTTTTTTTTTTTTCTTTTAGAAAAAACAAATGACCGACCATTCGTTGTTGCGATAATAAATTGAAAATGCGGAGATAAAAGAAAAACAAAAAAAGAAAGAGGTAAAAAAAATGACTTTAAAATATTGCCAAAAATTTCCTTCACCTTCGCCTACCCCCTCCCCCTCCAGCACTCTATCGCGCGCGCTCTCTCTCCCTCTCTCTAGTGTCATTCGCCTTTTCTCTCCTCGCCTGTACTCACAAAATAAACCAAAACATTATTTGATTTTTTTTTTTCTTTTAACATTTTACGTCATACTTAACTTAAAAAGAAGCCAATGAAACGTCGTTCACAGCAAATGCTGAAAATGATTTATAAGTTTTAGAGAAAATCGTACGATAACCTTCGCTGATTGTCCTTTACTTAAAATTTCTTTTCATGTTTTATTATTGTATTATATATCATTTATTCACATGAGCCATGCATTGGCTGCATTTTCTTTCCTATAGGTGTTTGCATGAAAACAAAAACAAAATGAAAACACGAGTTTGAAATCGAGGAAATATATCGTTAGGAAGCCTTTAAATACAAACTATGTATTTACTTATGTCATCTAATACGGCTGATGATAATGAATGGTGAACTAACTGCCAACGATAGGCGTTGAATAGTTTATTGGCATTAGTGGATATAGTGGACAAACTGATATTTACATGCAAAAGTCGAGACGCGTATTGAAAAGTGTCATTGCAACTCTGATCGTTTAATTCAATTCAATTACAGCGATATGTTTTCCAGCACTTTTTTATCCCATTTGCTGAGCACTAAGTCTCACGTTTAAAGCAATTCTGTCATTTAGTTATCCTTAATCTTCTGTATTCTGTCGAACTTTATAATCGAACAATAGTGAAGCTATTGGTTTTCGTAAACACAATTGGCTAAATTTCCACTCCAATACATTTACAAAAAAAAACTATTTTCATACGTAGATACGTATTACAATTCTTTCGTAGGCTTATCTAAGCTTATCTAAGTGGCTTTTGGAGAAATCACCGAAGAAGAACCACCAGACATCTAGCGTAGACACGATAGTCTTAGCAAAACATCTACCATTCGCTATAATATCCGTTCTTATTTTTTTCGCATGGTGAGAGGTATGCTTGGTTTGGCGTAGGTCTGGAGAAAAGCAAAAAAAAATTTTCCGTTCGTCAGCTTGGATCGATTCCAATCAAATGGCGGCTTTAATTTGCGCCAATTCAACGTCAACGGACCTTGGGTAAATCAATCGTTTTGCTGAGAGGCAGCAGCTCGCAAAAAATGGAACTTTTTTTAAACTGTGAGTTAAGAATCAAGCTTTCTCGGATTGGACTCACAAGTCTCATTAAATAACTGGGTTTTAGTCAATCTCCTCTTTATCGATATCGATGCTATGCGAAGCATCTACAGACCTCAACAGACTTCTTCATTGGCCAATGTTGAGGTTACGTTCAACACGTGTTCATTGTCAAATTGGGATCTGTCTCGATTAAAGCCTTAATAGGACCGACATCTTTTACTAATAGCATTTTGCTTCTTCATACAATTGCGAAGCAAAGTTGTTGGTAATCGCTTTTTTGCTCGGACATGGTTCAAACGATATAATCCAATATAATTGGAAGGTTTTTTCGAAAAATCTATCAAGACTCTTGATGAATTTTAGTTTAGAAAATTTATTAATTTTTGACCAACAAAGCGGAGGACATGTGTTTGCACGCAAACTTACAGATAGATATGCGGCCTGCATGCAATCGATGTCATCGGCAAATATGGAGGTTGGAAGGGTTTTGCGAACTTTCCCTGTGGAAGTTGTGATTTCAAAAATTTTCTTGAGCTTGGCGGACCAAACACTTTCACACACTAACAAATCAGTTGTTTCCAGGTATTGTGAATTAAAAATTCAATTTCATGTCTAGGCTCTCACCAACTACGCAGACCAAAATCTTTTACACATATGCTTTTGTTAGGGAGCAGTTGAAGCTAAAAGAAAAAAAAAAAAAAAAACGTCTGCAACTCTTCGTTAACACTTCGCACTTGGTTGGAGACGGAAAAAGAATTGGGAGCACAAAGGGTTAATGATCCATAGATTTTAGTAAACAAATAAGATAAAAAAAAACTGTTTATGCGTCTTTTTATTGAAAGAAGTAAGCGAGTTTCAAGGTTTTCATCAGGATAGTTACGATCTGCAGAAAGTATTTGTGACGTGAAGGATTTTTCAATTTTTAAATTTAGATTCTTACGTGAAGCGGCCCACGAAAATTAATGATGATGATACTAACTGAGTGATATTTAAACTACACGACACAGGCAACTGCGCATATATAAAATACACACACAACCATTTTCAAAAAAGGAAGAAGAAAACAGTTGAATATATATAACCCTTTGTTTATAGATAGGGATTATTAAAAATCGAAGACGACGAAATATTTTTTACGTTACTTAGCAATATACACTTAGACGGTGATAAATTACTTAAAAGAATTTTTTAAATAACCCTTTTATGAGAAGTTTATCAATTCGAAATGAGGATATTCTTGAAGAGTCGGTTTAACTGACAACATACACACACACACATACATAGCTTTTATTATTTCCACCCTCTTCCGTTCATCTTACACGTTCTTGGAAAGTATTCATTCCTTTCTGTATCAAACAAAAGACATTTTATTGTCGTTGTTGTTGTCGCATTTTTTGTTTTTTTGCTTTTGTCTTACATAAAAGCATTTACCATAGAAGTGATTCTAATGAATAACTTATTTACTCATACCTAGAATGTATATACACATGTATCGCTCGCGTATTAAGATAAACGTTCGTAGCATATTAAGTTGATGCCTTGTGATTAAGTGTACGCTTATGCGTATGTTTTGATTGTTCATTTCAGCATTCTTTGTATACGAACTGTGAGTGTGCTTTGATGGTTCTTGAGTAAAGGTATGCATATGCATAGGATTATATTTAGAGAATTCTTATTATTTGTCTCTAGACGCAAGCATGCATATATATCTGTATATATATATATATACACGTACATATTTAAAAATTCGTAGAATATTCCTATCAATGAAACTAAAAAAGACAAAACGCAAATTATAACAAAAACAAAGCCAAACATTTACATAAACAGAAACTTTGAAAAAAAAAAGAAAAAAAAATGCGTCGCTAGTCTGGAATACGTAATTAAAAATTCATTAATTTGATGAAGACATTAGCTGTTGATGTTTCAGACAACAGAAATCAACTTAAGTTTAGTTTACAACAAAATTTTCAATACCTAGTAATGACAAGTCTTTGTAGTCTTTCTTCTCGTTTCGAAGCAAATCCTTAATAACCACCAACTCGAAGTAGAACATAAAAATTGTAAGATATATTTTGTTACCTGTAAATGTGTATCAATTATTTGATCGCAATGCCTTCTTGATCGGACTTTTAAAAATTAGCTCTAAGAAATCCATGTATAAACTTTCGAAGACTTGAGTTTATATTTTTCTTGTTTGTTTTTTTCGATTGCAACAATATTTGCCGACGAATATTACGCGTATTCTAATACCGTGAAGTCGCAGTAATTAGGCGCTACAAATTTTAATGGTTTTTGCCTATACTCGGCTTATTGCTGAGTCAATTTATAGGGAAAAGTTTTAGCTTTTAATTCAATATTTGCGACAGTGCGATTTCTAAGGAGAGAACAGTGTTAAAAAGTGCCGTCACTTTGCGTTAATCAAATAGACGAATGTCTTATAGAGTCTCTCAAAACGAAAGAAACATCATACTGCGATGATAAAAAGCAAGGTATTAATCGAAGACTTCTTATTCAGTCAGTGAAATGTCATTGTGAAAATAACGCTAATTCGTGGCCTAACACGCCCATAATTAACGAAATGCTAACGGTGTGAAGTTATATTTAAATATAACTAGCAAAGACACAAACCAAAATTGCTTTACAGAGCTCTGTTAAGCCCTTAACAGAATTCTATAAAACGAAGTCTCGGAGGGATTTAAGTCAAAATTCAGTTAAAATAGAACTTTTGGAGAATTTTTTTACAAAATATAATCAACAAAACATGCATTCATGTAAATTAATTAATATTTGAAAAGTCAGTATTTTTACACTATGTCATAAATGAGGTTGATAAAGCGAAAATTTGCTTACCTACTATGGGCAAACCATATCCTGTGAAAAGATGAAACTAGCACAGCATGAATCCCCTATTAATAGCCTTTCCAACGATGTCCAGGTTATATTCAATTTTGCTGCACTTAAATAAATGAATGCAGCGCTGCACTTAGTTGAATGCAGCGCTGCACTTAAATGAATGCAGCGCTGCACTTAAATAAATGAATGCAGCGCTGCACTTAGTTGAATGCAGCGCTGCACTTAAATGAATGCAACGCTGCACTTAAATAAATGAACGCAGCGCTGCACTTAAATGAATGCAGCGCTGCACTTAAATGAATGCAGCGCTGTACTTAAATAAATGAATGCAGCGCTGCACTTAGTTGAACGGCACTGTAAGGAAATTTTCAAAGTCCCATAAAAAAACTAGCGCTGCATTCATTCATTTAAGTGCAGCGCTGCATTCAGCTAAGTGCAGCGCT